>JARYHS010009186.1:31696013-31721752 GCA_031002005.1 Vandiemenella viatica | reverse complement strand
TTAAAGAACGACAAAACAACATTTAATTAATATTTAAAATATTGCTTGTCAAAAACTAAATATCTTACATACAAAAATAATAATATTTTGGGATTGATAAAATATTCACCTTTTGGGATACCCTGCTGCCTATCAGCAAATCATAGCCAAACTATAACACTACAGTCTCCTGTACGCTAACCAAAAGGATCTCTGTACAAAAAATGCATCCTTAGGTGAAAATTCGCAAAACAATGGCGAGAAGAAAGTAGGAAAAGCTAAATGCTGAGGCAAGAAACTTCTTCTTCTTATGACATTCAGGAAAGCTGTAAACTGCAAAGCAAGAGATAGTTGAAAACATCTAAGATATAATAGATATTTGAGGAACAGAGTGGAAATGATATAGGGAGTTAAGGAGTGAAGGATATCATTTATTCTGGAATTGAAATGATTTAAAGGGAACAATCAGACGGAAATCCGAGAGTACGGGTATTGCAGTAGATTTGTGAATAAATATGTATTTTTTTCCTTTTTTGTAAAATTTTTCACCTCTTTTACACGTTGCCCCTTTTTTTAATCTTATTTTAATAAATTTCTTTACAGTTATTATTGTTGCTCTCCACAACCTCCAATGGTCAGAACCCTCTTACAGGCGACTGTAGGCTCTTGAGAGGGTTTAGTCACCTGTTTCTATTTTCTTGAAATAATACATTCTGTTTTTCTGTTTGTGGAGTATTTTCTTGTTGCTGCTTCCATTCTCCCTTCAGTTTTGGTAAGTGGTGGGAAACGTCTTTAAAGTTCAGAAGATGGAGCTAACCGATGGAAGGAATACATCGAGATACTGAATGATGGGGATGACTTGAACAATAGCGTAATGGAAAAGTAAGGTGATTTCGACATTGATGACTTAGGGGATCCTGTTTTGAGGACAGAATTTGATAAACCTTTGGATGACTTGATCAAATAAGGTAGTTGGAATTGCAGAACTTCTGAAATTCCAAGGAGAAGAAAGAATCCAATAAATATTCAAACTGATATCAAAAAGTTATAAACAAGGAGAGATTCCCACTGATTTTAATAAAAGTGATATTTTCACACTTCCAAAGAAAGCACAAGCTGACAGATGTGAGAATTATCACAGTATAAGTCTAACATCATATGCTTCAAAATTGCTGACCAGAATAATATACAGAAGAATGGAAAGGGTAGTAGAAGAGATAGTAGGTGAAGAATAGTTTGGGTTTAGGAAAAACCGCAGTACAAGGGAAGCAATTCTGGCTCTAAGGGCTTGAAGAGCTGATCAAGAAAAACAAAAATACTTTTTTGGCGTTTGTTTATTAAGAAGAAGCTTTTGATACTGTTAGGTTGTAATATGACGCTGTAGCTCAAACCCATTTTTGTAAATTATCATGATATTAAATTACTTTGTTATTTATGATGAAATTAGTTTGGTACTTAAGATCTTGGGCGATCCAGTAGATTATATTAGTTTGCACGGTTGCTTAGGCATGAGGGTACAATGCATCAGCAATCGAATGTATAATTAAATACTGTGCTTATATATAACTATGGTACGAAAACGGATAAAATCCAGCATGCAGCTTGGGGGGTGAGGCATCGACCACTGGAAAGTCCAGTTAGAGCAACTCGCCAAGCCGTTGCCAGAGCGGACAGGGATGGGGGCCAGCACCCGGCCTTTCCCAGGTCCCTTTAGGGTCACTGTACCACGGGGACAACAGCTTCGTGGTGGAAAATAAACGCCTGCCAAGCATGGCCCGACGTTTCCGAGCCACACGACGGAAGCGCGAACCGGGATCGCGAATGAAACAAGTGTTAGGAGACACGTGATTTCAGCGACCACGCCTGCTTTCAATAATAGTAGAATTACGAGACACGTTATTTAAAAATGTGGGTTTTCTCTGTCCATGAGTGTCTTCATCGACAACAGAGGCGGGGAAAGATATCAACTGCTGGATGGAGAGCCTGCAAGAAGGGACTTGATCGTAGAATGTGACACGGAGATGAGCTGGCTCATATACGCTTGAGGAGGCGTTGCTGACGGAAGAGAAGATGGACTGCCATCTCTCGCTAGGTCCGGCACATGCATCGCTGATCATCAATTATGGTAAAGTGTTTCCCAACCAGGCCTGCACTGAGACAGTTTAACAAACACGTAAGCATCCTGGAGACAAGAGGTTGCTGCTCTTTGCATATTATCTCAACTGGGCTAGACGGCATAATTTCGTCACACACTGTATGTTTGTTCCTGAAGGCACCTTGCAACTTCGTTTATCAATTTCAATAGGAGATTGTTCCGATTCAGATGGCGCCCAATATATAATTTTTTTGATTGTTTATGAATACGTTTTATAATGAGTGTTTGGCTAATTATTTGATGAATTTCAATGTTGTCCTTTTGGGCTGAGTAGCGTTAAAGGCAACGATTGTATGTTTTGTTAACGGCTTATTGTAAACCTGGGCTATGTTTGGTATTGATATTAATATAGTTTATAGTAAAGATAAATATGCCCAGAGGTGTATACGTCATAAGACCCAATAAATTCTAAGTGTTTTGTTTACCTATAATCCCGCAAAACTTGAGATTCTTCCTCGTCACATTCCAAATTTCCTTTTTATGTAGTCAATGGGGAACATCCCACTAAAACCCCAGTACTGGGTGGGACAAGATATTACAAAATTTAAATAAAAAGTCAGGCCTAAATACCACATATAAGGAATATTTTAAATCTATATAAGAATAAAGCAGCTGTAATAAAAAGTAGAGAATCAGGAGAGATATACATCGGTAAAAAGAGGGTGAGGAAAGGTTGTAGTCTATCTCCATTATTATTCAACTTGTATGTAGAGGAAGCAATAAAGGAAGCGAAAGAAAAATTTGAATGTGTTCAAGGAGAATAAATCGGTTTGCTACGAATTGTCTTGTTAGCAGAATAGGTTGAGGATATTGAGAAGTTACTGAATGTAATAAACTAAAAACCAAATGAAAATTTTGGACTGAAACCAAAGGAAACCAGAAGTGATGTAGCAGAAATGATATCAATAATAGTAGATAAAATATCAAAATAGGATCTGATTCGGTAGATAAGTAAGTGAATTAGCTACTTGGGATGTAAAATTACAACTGATGGTCAAAGCATAATGTTAAAAATAGAACAGTACTAACAAAAACAGCTTTCGTGAGAAAGAGAAAAATTTTAGTTTCAAAGATTGATCTAGGACTTAGAAGGATCTTTTTAAATTCTATATGGAGCACAGCACATTAGGGAGCGTGCACAAACTACGTGGCTCGGTCCAGGGGGGGGGGGTTGGCTAGAAGGCTACATTGTGCTACGTGGGGGGAGGGGGGGGGTTCAGAGCCAGGCCACGTAGCTTTCCTTTCATAACATTTTTCACAGTTAAAATGAGGAACAGAACTCACAACAGCATGTGAATATTTATTTCCGTCATTTAACTATCTCCGTATGTAATTTACAATACTCTGACAAGAGAAAACAGTACGAAATGTCTTCTGGAATCAGAAGGGAAAAAAGCTACGTGCTACGTGGGGGGGAGGGGGGGTAAAGGCAAAAGCCACGTAGGGCTACGTGGGGGAGAGGGGGGGTTCACAGGAGGCCAAAATGGAGCTACGTGGTTTGTGCACGATCCCTTACGGTAGCGAAGCATGGACTTTAGGAATACCAGAAAGAAGGAAAATTGAAGCATTTGAAATGTAGGAAGGACGCTGAAAATTAAATGGACAGATAAAGTGCGAAGTGAACGAGTTTTGGAAATGATTGTTTTGGACAGAAGTTTGTGGACGAGTCTTACAGAAAGAAGAAACTGGATGGTAGATCATATTTTGAGACATGTAAGTTTGGTTTGTTTGTTAGTGGAAGGAACAGTAGAAGGTAAGAACTATAGAGGAAGACAGAGATTATATTATATGAAGCAGATAATTGAGGATGTGGTTTGTAAAGGGTATGTTGAGATGAAGAATGTTGGCGCAAGACAGGAAGGGATGGAGGATTGCATCAAACCAGTCGAGAGTCTGATGAAAGGAAAAAAAGGTGATTGTTTTATTGGATAGTCTTAATGCGTCGGGAACAAGCATCTTAAACTGGATGCTTTAAAGCCAAGCGTGAATGGCCACTTCTATTTCTGATATTTACAAACGATTTTGGAGAGAATTATAATAGCTGTTCTAACGTTGTTACGAGATTCAACGACTGCACAATATTTCAGAATGGTGGGATAAATGCTTTAAGTGCAAAGCAACGCGCATAACAAACAGAAATATATCACTTACCCATAAATAAAAGTATTCTATTCTATTCTTGAGAAGGATAAATCCTTTTAAGCACTAAAGAGTAACAGCAGAAATATGGAATAACACATAACATCAGTCGTAGACAAAGCTAATTCTGAGCTGTGATTCATCAGTTCTATTTAGAACAATTTTAACTTCTCTGTAAATGACTAAAGGTTGATTATGACTGAAGGACGAGGTCAGTATTACTTGCTGAAGGTTTGAAATGTAAATATCTTGGCATAAAATTTGATAACAATCTCAACTGGTCATGCACATTGGGCAGGTGTTAGGAAAAGTTTACAAAATCCTTCATTTATTGGAGAGGGTGATGAGAGAATGTACCAGAGAATTTAGAAGTTAAGAAATTGAGTTACAAACTTTGGTCAGACCATTGGTTCAATATGGTGGTTTTGGTTATCAAATACAGGAGTTGGGAGGTGTGCAAAGAAGAGCAGCTAGATTTGTTTGTGCAAATTATCTCAGAACCCAGTCAGTAACTGATATAACAAAGGAGCTGGACTGGGAGTCATTGAAGGAAAGGAGGAGGGTGAAGAGAGTGCTGGGAATGTCAGGGCATATGTTGGTGATGGGGTTTGGAGGGATATTGATCAAAGAATTAAGAATAGAGCATGGAAGGGGAAAGGCAACCATGGTAAGAAGCTTGCACTCGATTTCATGCATTAGGGAGTGGGAAAATTTTATTTTGTTGGTAAGGGTGTTGGGGATTGGATCAAATTACCAGGTGAAGTAATTAATAATTTACCAAAAAAGCGTAAGGAATTTAAAATTAAAATTTATAAATCTTAAAAGTAAATGGAAGAGGAATTTAATACTCCAATTATAAAAGAAATTTTTTAAAATAAAATAAAATAAAAATGGGTAATTAGATGACTAGGAGAGTTGCCACAAGAACTCTAGCTCCAACGCAATTAAATTATTATTATTATTAATAATAATAATAATGAAATAACATATTAAGTTCTGGTATGTTCTTATCTGGAGAGCTGTGCTATATGGCATACGCCTCTCCCCACGATTTGTGACAACTTGCAGCCTCACTACGAAGCAGTCATATAATTGATATGACGATTGAACTGAGATCCACTGTAGCTAGACGACGAAGTTTTCTCGTAAATTTATTAAGTTAGATGCGAACAACTTCAGTCATTTACAAATGCAGTGCAATATTTTTCCAAAGAAACAGATAAAAGCATAGAATTAAGGTGCCATAATGATATCTATACTAACTCTTTTTCCTTTGTGCAGTTATGTATTTGTCTTGCAAAGACCAGGAATTAGTTTTGCTGCAAAGCGCTCTCTGCCACTCACAGTATCCTGTTAATTGCAGGATATAAATGTAGATATAGAATAAGATTTTATAAGTTGGTTTAGATAGAGCATAACGTAGTCGACTAATTTTGGTACGTTTGAAAGATATCTGGAAATATGTCATTATGATAAAAGGTTTGTAATGAGACGCTAGTACGCGGATAGAAATAGCTGAACTTCTTAATAAATATTGTGAGGTGGTTAGCCATGCATCACAAAAAGCTTTAGGGGGCTTGCGTCGGAATACTTGGAACCTTTTATTGCCCTGAACAACTAAGAACTAGCATAGCGCTTATTCGGCGAAACGGCACCACCATGAAAACATTTTGTCAGATCCACCTGCTGGGCTGTCACCAGCTTGAAAAGCAAAGTATGCGAAGTATCCTAGAGACGGCGTGTTGTGTTAATGGCTAATGCATTCCGGTCGGCGTCGCGAAGGATAAATTACTTTACTGAAGGAAAACAGCGTTGTTGACGGTTGCGACCAAATTCTGAGAAGCAATGCGATTTTTTAATGATTGCGCCCATATGGAAACGGGAGGAGAATAGGTCATACCATCCGGTGTTGTTTTTTTTCCCCACCTGAATCTGCAAATCAGCGGGAGAGAATGCTGAGTGTGGCTGCAGGGTTGGTGGACACGACAGCTGGGGGTCGGTGGCAATGCCTTTCCTGAGCTGGGCAGTGGAGGTGAAACTTATTTCTGGTTTGAGTGTCAGCGCGAGTGGACGTGCTTGCCACCATGTGTGTGGTTGCAGGCCCGACTCCCATCACGTAGCGAGCAGCGCCGTCAGCAGTGCCACAGAACAGTAGAAGTTTGCAACATGTCAGAGGCCAGAAAAGTGCCACTGAGTATCTAAAGGTTAAATGAGCACGCCAAACATAAGTTCTATGGGACTTATATCAATTATTTTCCTCATTGGTTTTGTGAAATAAACTTATTACTTGCAGTGAACGCATTTTTCCCCCCCTTTGTAACTCTCTGAAATATGTCATGTGTGGAGCTCAATATTAACAATATTCACTGTGACAGAGCAATCTAAGTAATTTTGTCGGCCGGAATTATATAGTGTTCCTGTGTATACTAATAAACGCTGATTTATTGATCAATACAAGTCGTTTCCGTTTTTGTGGAAAATTAAGAGTAAAGAATACAGCGACAGCAATGCTAAATTTAATTTTATTAGAAAAATTGCAAGCCGATGACCTATGGGCCAACAGGGAGAGTATGTGGAAAAATTAAAAAAATTATAATTTTAGAAATTATATAAGAATTAGTTCATCATCAAAATTTTCCATTTTGAACACAGCAAACTGCAATTTTCAGGTTTCCTCACTTCGCAATTGTGCAAGCCAAACTGAACGTGTGAATGGCAACGTTACATTCGGTTTGCGCAAGACAGTTTGTGTAAATGGCTTGAACGCGTAAATCCACCTTAACATGCGATATAGTTAATTTATTACTTCTCGTGCAATTGAAATTTTTATTTTCTTAACGGCAATGTTAGCGGAGTTTGTGGTTAGGTCGCAATGCAACTTGGACCTGGATGAAAACAAACTTTTTGCGTGAGGCATGAGAAACTGCATTGAGCGTTATCAATTACACTCCATTCAACCCCTATTTTTTTCGAAAGGCTTTGAGGTTAGTAAAAAACAGTCCCACTCCCATTTAGTGATCTTTATACGGTATATGTAATATGTATTATGGAAAATTTAATTTCAATGAGTTTATCTCAAATGGGATTGGTACTTCATTGAGTACATTATTTGATTCTAGATTACTGTTTGGTAAACATTTTTAACAATCAGGTCAATTTTTTATACAAGCAACAAACTTTTAGTCTTGGTGGATTAGTTTCCTGTAAGATTATTAATGTATAGTAAAAATAGTACGGGGCCTACAACAGAGCCATGTGGTATTTTATCGCAGTTGGATGAAGCATCTTCACTAATTTTAAAATCGAGAAGGGAAAGTTTTTCACTTGATTTTCCATTTATGAAATAAGCCATTTACCTTATAATTTAAATTTTTCAGTTTCAATTAGTGATTAACATAGTTAAATGCTTTTGCAAGAACACAAAAATAACCTACAGAGCCCATTTTGTTATTCATTCCGCAAATGAATTATATGAAGAATAGATTACCCTCCTGGAATCTGCTTTATTACTCAACAAAACATAACTATTTCAAAAACCCTTCAGAATCCTGGAAGTAAACAACAGGGCTGATTTAATTTTTTGAACTGCACATTTTAGTTTGTCTGGAAATATAGCTAGCTCTAAGGATTCACCACAAATGTGTATATGTATGAGACTTACACGATCTAACACCTTTTAAATATTTTACTTATGATTGTAAATAGCCGCGATAATTTTTTGAAATGCTTCATTGATTAATTTCCGAGACTGTTAGTAATGTCACTTCAGGCTCACAAATCTGTTTTGGAAAGAAAATTCTTAGGGCACTGGCTAGGGAAGCTTTATCTACTCGCGAAAATATTCGAAGTGAGCGCAGTTGGTGAGTCGCAACGCTCTGGCCTCACATTGAAGAGGACGTAGGTTCCAATCCCCGATTGGCCATCCACATTTCGGTTTTCCTTTATTTCCGAAATCATTCCAGGCGAACGCCCGGGCGATTTCTTCTTCAAAAGTTATGAGCAAATTTCTACCCATTCATTCCACCTAGTCCTTTCTCGCCTCTAATTATCTCGACTTTGACGAGGCGCGAAACTGTAAGATAATAAACAGGTAATATTCGGGCCTCAAAATCGGTGAACGTGGGTTCAAATCCCCGTCGGCTTCCTAATTTCGGTTTTCAACAGTTTCCCAAAATCGGTCTGGCTGACAGCCGGGATGGTCCATTCAAAGGAGCGTGGTTGAACTTCTTCTCATTCCTTAATTTCAGTCCATTGGCACCTATGATGACTTCAACTTCAATGAAAGTTAAAGTCCTAACCTAACAAAAAGTTTTTTCTATTCCCAATTTCTGCAGAAGTGAATCAATCAATTCTTCCATTAAAATTTCCCCATCCACATGCATCTGTCAAATTTTTTTATGTTTTTGTCTAATTTTCATCACCTAGAATATTAATTTGCATCAATTTCTGACAGCCTTACTTACAAAAGAAATGTTTCCACTCCCCAGGCCGCTCTGCAATGTTCTCATTAATATTTCTTCCGTAAAACCATTTTTATTTCTATATGTGTTACACTGCTTCTGGGCATGGTACAGAATAGCTGGACATCAAGATACCAGATGTGGTCCTGAATGTTTTTATAGCAATGAGCACTTCTTTACCATACTCCAGGTTTGCATTCAGAGTATTGGTTTTTTTTTTCTTTTTTAAATACGAAACACTTTTGCCGAAAAGGCATTTGTTTAGATGCAAGACGGAATACCAATAACAAAAAAAAGTTATCATAGCAATTTAAGAACCTAGAGCCAAAACCACCAACATGTACGAGTATTCCTCAGACTTCCACGGCCATCTTTGTTCATGATTAATTGACTTTCGGGTTTTGCCGCGTTGTTTATTTCATTACCTAAGCTTTCGGCTGGTATCCTCCAGCCTTCGTCAGAGATACTCTGACGAAGGCTGGAGGATACCAGCCGAAAGCTTAGGTAATGAAATAAACAACGCGGCAAAACCTGAAAGTCAATTAATCATGTACGAGTATTGATTGATCTACGCAATACTTACAGCTACACTGCTGGATTGAATCTCTTTTAGCCTTATCGTAATTTGATCGATTTTATTAAAAGTCACTCTCACATTTCGACATAGAATAGTGTCTTGACTACCTTATTTTAACGCTTCGTAATAAGTTACAGTACCAGCAAACACTCGCAAATAATAGTCGAAATTCCTGATTTATATATGCTTCCATTTATATCAGAGACTGAATTGCGATTAGCAAACAGTTTAGGAATGTTGATATGTCTCCTTCATTTACCATAAATATGGAGATGACTGAACTCCACTTATCAGAAGAATACCTATTTCACTCGCCTGACATCCGCTGATCTATCTAACAAACCATATATGTTTTATGCATTTTCATTCCCAACCCACTAAGGTGTCTCCAGGTGAGATGGAGAAATTCGGCATTTACATTACAGAGTTGTACTGTAAGAATTGGGGGCTAAGTAAGCTCAAGAACTCAAGAGAAACCGACTTAATAATGGAGTACCTGGGTGACCGATATTTGCTCGGCATTTTTCTATTTCTGTTCGACATTTAAGGTTTTGCGTGAAGTTTTGATTAAAGTTAAATGTACCTCTTGAAGGCTTCCTAGGCATTTTAAGAGATACAATTCCTCGCTCTGACCAAAGCGAAGCTTAACAAACATCGATAGGCTTACTGGTGCCTGAAACCTATACGAGATGAGTTAAAAGCCGTTTGAGAGACACGAAATAAAATAATTACTCTCTTTTTTGGTAAAATCGTGTTACAAAACGTTACCTACATACGAAATTTAATCCATATCGCTATAGCCATTTCAGAGATCATCCTGTTTACCATCACATAAATTGCTTTTAAAGAAAAATCCTATTTCTATGTTCAATAGAAATCTTAATACTAATCAGGATTAATTAATGGTGCAAGATTAGTGATAATTTATTTAGACCATTTCATCATCAGTACCAAATTCATTGATTCCCATAAAACTATGCTCATACCTCGAATTAACCTCACACCTTCTGATCAAACATTGCCTTTCCAAATGATAAGAAAACAATTCCCAATAAAAGTAACATTCACGATGGCCATTAATAAAGCGCAAGATCATATATCATAAATGTAAGTAGATTATAATTTTTTTATGTATAAACGTTTCTCGGGAAACAAACCGAGTAATATTATTATTGATCCACAATATTTCGGCGATTTAAATTCTCCGTCGCCATCTTCAGGTGCAGTTGCTAGTCTTGAAGTCAGCCTTGAGCGTGTTGTTTGTAAACTGGCATGGCAACGACAGATGTTGTTATGTTGCCTAGCAGCAACTCAGATGTCATCCGACGCCCGCGGATCATAAAAACCAGAGTGTTGGTGACGAGCAGCCTCAATAACAGGAATCCATGCATCACTTATCTGGAATCCACAAACCCTGTTAACCAAATCAGACGTGAGGCGAATTTCAAATGCTTCTTTAATGACGCTCTCCCAGAAGCCTCTCGCGTGTGTCAGCACCTTAGTCACTTCGAAATCGAAACCATGACCTTCTGTCAAACTATGTTCCGCCACTGCTGATTTGTCTTTTTGCCCCAGGCGAACATGTTGGGCGTGTTCCAAACAACGTTGTTGTACACACCGTATCGTCTGGCCGATGTATTTCTTTCCACATTCACACGGGATGCAGTAAACTCAGGGTGTACGAAGGGCAAGGTCATCTTTTGGAGAGTGCAAAATGTTTCTCAATTTTGGTGGTGGTAGGAAAATGGTCTTAATGCCATTTTTTGCCAGGACTCTTCCAACCCTAGATGTTGTGGCGCCAGAGTACTGCAAGAAGGCTAATTTATCGTGTGGACCATTATCGTGTTTATTAAGTCTGCATTTCATTTCCCGGAATGCCTACTGTATCTGATGTTCATTGTACCCATTCTTTCTGAAGGTATCATGTAGATGTTTTAACTCACTAGGAAGGCTGTCTTTATCACATATTGCCCGCATTCTGTGGACAAGAGTAGTTAGTACTGTCTTGAGGTGTGCCGGATGATGATGACTGTGCGCGTTTAGGTACAGGTCCGTGTGCGTTGGCTTCCTATACACCGTGTGTCCTTAAGTTCCATCAGATTTCTTTATAATCAGAATGTCTAAAAAAGGGCAGGCGGCCTTCCTTTTCAACCTCCATCGTGAACTGGATGTTTTTGTTGACACTGTTCAAGTGAAGGAGAAACTTATCTAGTCTACCATGGGGCCAAACAACAAATGTGTCATCCACGTACCGAAAGAAGGCACTAGGGTCGGAAGAGTCGTGGCAAGAAATGGCATTAAGACCATTTTCCTACCACCACCAAAATTGAGAAACATTTTGCACTCTCCAAAAGATGACCTTGCCCTTCGTACACCCGGAGTTTACTGCATCCCGTGTGAATGTGGAAAGAAATACATCGGCCAGACGATACGGTGCATACAACAACGTTGTTTGGAACACGCCCAACATGTTCGCCTGAGGCAAAAAGACAAATCAGCACTGGCGGAACATAGTTTGGCAGAAGGACATGGTTTCGATTTCGAAGCGACTAAGGTGCTGACACATGCGAGAGGCTTCTGGGACAGCGTCATAAAAGAAGCATTTGAAATTCGCCTCGCGCTGATTTGGTTAATAGGGATTGTGGGTTCCAGATAAGTGATACATGTATTCCTGTTATTGAGGCTGCTCGTCACCAACGTTCTGCTCTTTGTGTTCCGTGGGCGTCTAATGACGTCTGAGATGCTGCTAGGCGATATAACAACGTCTATCGGTGCCATGCTAATTTTCAAACAACACGTTCAAGGCTGACTTCAAGGCAGACTTCAAGACTTACAACTGTACCTGAAGATGGTGACGGAGATTTAAGTCGCCGAAATATTGTGCATCAATAATAATATTACTCGGTTTGTTTCCCGAGAAACGTTTATAAATAAATAACGCCGAGAAAAATTGCATTCATTTATAGATTATAATTTGTACAATTTCATTCTTAAAATGTAAAACATTACAGTATTGTAACACGTATATACAGTCAACAGGAAAACCGCTGAAGATGCTTTAGTTAAGAGGCGAAACGCGTTGCGAAAGTAAAACAATGAAGAAAATAATTTTCAATTGCTTAGGCTGTATTTATTTATTAATATTATCAGCAATTGAGGAAAATGATCAACAACGTCCAAATATTAAATATCAGAAGGCTTTCTGAATCGTCTAGGAGATGACGTTAGAGCCGATACCAAATACAAAAATTGTTTGTATTTTGTAAAATGGCGTTTTTGCAGGGAAGATACCTATTTAGATAAACTTAAAAAGCAAAACGTTATCTAAATATTAAATCTTTAATTTCCGCGATACCAGTTATATATATTCATATATATAAGGACAGTTCGTTTAAAGATATAAGATGTATACTTATAATGTCAGTATAATTTCTTACTGTTATCTATATTAGAAGATCTTCAATGGTTTATTCTTAATACATTTTATATTAGGTGCAATTATAGCATTTATGATAATTGTTAACTCACTGCCGATATATATATGTATATTTTTTAATGATGAAAATCTCTGTAACCCTACTGTCACAATTAAATGTTAATACAAAACATCAACAACGTGAAATCCAACATAGAAGAGTTTCTGATTTAGAATTTATTCTGTGAAAAAAAAATTTTGTTTGAATTTGGAAAATTTAGAGAATATTACATAATTCAGGATAAGAATATGAAAGTAGCAACGCTAACAACAATTACTGTATTGTTCGAAAATTATGTTTAAATTTATTAAATGATATTGGAATTCATATATTTGTAGTTATTTGGAAATATGTAGTTTCGTGGTGGCGAGTAACTAACCGGTAACGAGCAGTAAGCAATATTATTAGCCTAAGATGATATGCAGGTCCTACTGCTGCACATCCGCAGGAGTGGGATCAGGTGAATATATCTGTGAAAGAGGAAAAGAACATTACAAAATTTGATCTTGAAAACCAAATAAGCAAATAAAATTCCAAAACATGAAAGAAAAATTAGGAGCAATATGTAAAAGGGAAGAGATTTCCATGACTACAAACTATCATTTAAGTTGAGGCGTAAGGAAGTAGTGAAAGTTTCTTTCGTAAGGGCGTCGGGGACTGGAATGTTACTGAGGAAACGCTGAATAATTTACCTCAAACACTGTGAATTTAAAATAAAAAATTGTTAAAGTTCGCGAGTTTAGAAAATTCTATCGAGGTATACACATTATCACAATTAAATTATATTTACCCAAACTCCTCTCATAACTAACAAACAACTGTTTTTGATACAGCAGAGTTTCTTGATTCAAGTAACGAATAAATCAAAGATTTTAGTAAACACTAAGTAGATATTTCTAAATTAAACACATTTATTGATGCCTATAAAATTGATTTATAGATTAGATTTTTTGAGGGTTAGTCAAACGTGAACGGGAATTCTATTTTGATGTAAGCTTCTGAGAAATTTCAATCCTTTCAGCCGTTTCTTTATTTTCAATCCTTAGAGCTGTTTCTTTTCCATTCAACATTTTCTGCGCCAGTCTTGACGTTATTTTGCCTAAGTTAGCTTCTTTTGATGATTGTCTGCGCACCGTGAGAGGTCAATCCTTTCTATATAACACGTTATGCATTGAGTTACAACCAAAAATTACGAACGATAGACGCCTATCCGCTGGCTGTGGTTTCAAAACAATTTACTCCACATTAAATAACTTGCGGTTACTGTGCATAGTACGGCCAGTAGAAAAAACTGTTATTTCGGGTTGAAATTATGGCTCCTGCTTCCTTTTTTTCTACTGGCCGTACTTTGCACAGCAGCATAACTCCCTTACGTTTTTAACTATTTAACATTTCTTTCAAATAAGCCTGTATCAATTACAAATTATTTCCTTCTCCTTTACGCCCTAAAGTATAACATTCTTCAGTCCTCAGACTCACTGTTTCGCTATAACGATAGGGTTACCAGATGTCCTCTTTTACCCGGACATGTCCTCTTTTTTGGACCGTAAAAATGGTCCGGGCGGGTTTTGAGAAAAATCAAGGAATGTCCTCTTTTTTTTAGTTCCGTTTTACTACTGCCTGAACTTGAAAGTGTGGGAATAAAACTCTCCCATCTGTCAAAATGGTAAACCCTAAAGATTTTAACCTTTATGCCAACAATGTGATATTTTATCTACACTTTCCCTTTTTCTGTCTCGGCACTGTGTCAAGATATAGTTTCGATTTCTGAGCAATAGGTGGCGAGGCAATTATCGTAAAATATGAGCTAGGGATGGCGATCTGAGATCGATTAATCGAAGAATCGATCTTTTGGACCAAAAAAATCGATTTTTTAAATCGATTTATAGTACTGAATCGATCCAGTGAATCGATATTTCATCCGTGAAAATCGAATGTGAGAAAGCACATTTTACATGACACTTGCATATGAAAGTCAGAGTTTAAACGAAGAATTTGAAACACTACTTATCGCAAGCAGTTATGTACCTGAAGTATGATCCTTTGAATTACTGGCGAGAACAAAAAACTGATGAACGGAACCGCTTGGATTATAGTAGACTGGACAAACTATTGTTCCTGAAAAGCTTGGACATTAAGCACTGGGAACTGTAAACCACATCATTTCCAACAGGGCCGCAATTCTGCTTTGTGGAACCCTAGGCTATACATGTGGTGCGGCCCCTCTTTGTGGTGTGGGCCCCCCTTTGTTGTGCGGGCCCCTAGGCTACAGCCTATGTAGCCTATGCTTAAATGCGGCCCTGATTTCCAAACTGTTTTATGTAACCAACAAATTTGTGAAATAAATCTCTTATTGTGTACCTGATACTTCTTTAATTAGTTTAAAAATGATAAAAGATCGATTATTATGGTGTCATTTTTGTTTTCCATGATTGGAATTATATTGAAAATACGAACACGAAAACCAAATCGATAAAAGATCGATTTTTAGAAAATCGATCTTTTATGCCTAGATTTTTTTGTGAATCGATTTTTCAAATTTCGATTCGAATCGATTCAAGAATCGATCTTTTTCGGAAAGAATCGCCACCCCTAATATGAGCTGCGGGGCGGCCGGTGAAGAACATTATGTACGCAACAATGCAAAGTAATTCGGTAGTCAGCTCGACTTCTAGAATCATTGTTTTCAACTGCTTTACTGTTAGTTGCGTTTTGGTTGTTGTGAAGTGAAGCAGTTTTACTGTTCAAGTGAAATCATGCCAAAACGCAAATGTGTCTTCAGTGACGAATTAAAAAACGATTTCCTGACTTCAGACCGGGAAGAATTAGCTCAGAGGCAGAATGTCTTATCTGCCCATCAGGAACATTTGTTTCAGTTGCTAATAAAGGTAAGATTTATAACCATGGGACCGATTTTACGTAAATATCGTATGACACTGGAAATTTGCGTGTAATAGCTCAGATTTTTTTACACTGAATAACGTATAACACGCACAATTATTAATTTGCAGGGGGGCTAGACCTAGAAGCTCACAAAAACACTGAAAAACACAAAACGCGGATACATACTGCAGCATCTTCATCCAAAGTTGACGATTTTTTTGCAAAAAAGGATTCCAAAATTAATGATCTGGTCCATGCAGCTGAAGGCACCCTATCTTTTCACACAGTCAAGCATCATCAAAGTTTTAAATCAATGGACTGTACTGGAAAACTGCAGAAAGTGTTATTTACAGATTCAAATATAGCGAAACAAATGTCATGTGCTCGCACTAAAACAGAAGCCATTATTAATTCTGTATTGTCACCTCATTCTGTTAATGCTTCTATTGACGCTTTGGAGTGTATTTCATGTTTTGGTGTTGCAACAGACGGCAGTAACCATGGTTCTGTGAAACTGTTTCCAATTCTAAATCAATACTATGACTTTAAATCTGGGGTAATTCAAACAAAAGTGATAGAACTTAAAAGTAGTCCAAATGAAAAATCTGAAACGATTGCATCTTACATATGCGATACTCTTAGAAGTAGAGTTATTAATAATAAATGTGTTGCTTTTTCTAGGGACAATACAAGTACAAATTTTGGTGGGATTAGTGGACTTGGTAAGAGGTCGGGAAATAATGTTTTCGCCCATCTGAAAAACAATTTAAATGATAGATTAGTAGGATTAGGCTGCCCTGCTCATGTTTTACATAACTGCATTCAACATGGTATTGATGCAGGACTCACATTAGATGTTGATTCCATAGTATTAAAAATATTTAATTATTTTTCTGTGTACACAGTACGTACTGAAAGTCTTAAGGCCTTTTGTGATTTTGTAGATGTACAATATAGGGAAATATTGTGTCATTCTAATAGTAGGTGGCTGTCCCTTTTTCCTTGCTTTACGAGACTAATTGAGATGTATCCAGCACTGAAATCATATTTCAGTTCTCAGGGTGAAATTCCAATTCTGATTAAAATGTTTTTCCAAAATGAGCTTAGTGAAGCACGATTATGGTTTGTTCATTCTCTTATGTCATTATTTCAACATAATATTTTGGCCCTAGAAAAAGAGAAAAATTCACTGGTAGAAATGATACATATTCTTGAGGGTGTGTTGAATGCTCTTCAGGAAAGAAAAATCCAGAATTTCAAATCTTTAAAACTAAAAGAAATTTTGATAAAAAAACGGGATGAAGGTTATGGTTCTAAATGTGATATGCTAGAAGGAGAAATAGCACATGTTTATGATGCAACAATTACGTATCTTAAGAAATGGTTGGTTCAGTATCAAGAGTTTTTGGTATTTAAATGGATGGGTCTGAAGAATTCTCCAAATTGGGGAGATGTGGAACAAACAATTCTGTATCTAAATGAAAAACTTAATATTAAAATAGATGATGTAAGGTGCTTTGATCAGTTTTGCAACTTTCGGAAATTTTTGACAAACCAGGCTAACGTTAATACAGATCAGTTGTCAAATGATATCTGGTGTAAATATTTCCGAGAGTCAAAGAATGGTGCTTGTTTCTCAGAACTACTAAAAATTTCGGGGTTTTTCTTTGCTATTCCCAGCCACAATGCTAGTGTAGAAAGGATTTTTTCATTAGAAACAGTCAGTGAACCAAAGATAGAAATAGACTCAGTATTGAGACTGTTAAGGGAATTATAAGTGTGCTATATAATTATAAGGATTTATCTTGTGTACAGTTTTATAATTATTTGTTGGAAAATAAGAAATTACTCTCAGAAATTGGTTCATCAAAGAAATATCTGAGTACTTCAGGGAATAATGATGAAGATGAGAAATGTACTAATGATGATTTTTTGTAGTTTATATTAAAATGTGCCACAAATTGTTGTAACGTTGCATGATTTAATAAAATGAAGTAATATACTACCTATTGCAGATGTTTCATTTGCAAAAAGTATAGTGAATTATGCATATCTTAAATATTTTTATTTATTAAGTGTGTAGTTATAATTTATCTTAATGCAACATCCGTAAATGTTGAGAAACCCACAACACTTTTGCAGAATTTAGTATTAATCTAGAAATGTCCTCTTTTTTGAAGACCATCATCTGGTAACCCTATATAACGATATAAAATTCTTTTCTAACGTCAGCGATATCTATTTTAGTACAATCTACCTTACAGGATAACTAAATTATCTATAATCTAACGATGGAGATGTCCACCTCATATGTTAATATATTAATTTGCATATCTTGTTTCATATTTATTAGTTTATGTTTGTTACCTCACAACACTTTCACAAGTTACTCCAGATGCCACATTAATTTCACGAGAAAATGTTCGTGTGTTTTCAAAATACAAAGCTGTCGACGGCAGGAGCTACGAGCGTCGGTGTGGTCTGAAACTACCGACCGTCTTTTATATCAATGTACGCTTCATGCTTAGAAACTGTATCAAACTACTGCGCATCATTTCAACCGATTTACTGTACTGACATTAAATTATTATGCCTTGCACATTGAACAATCATCGTAACATTAATTAAAAAAGTGTTGTCTAAACAAACTAAATATGTACTCGTACCAACTTTGCACTTTTCCAACTATATTTCGAAAATCTTACTTTTAACTTATCGGTCCTGCTAAATCTACTTATGGTTATGTCAGTATTGATTACTGACACAAGAGAAACACTTTTTTAAATAGTTAATTGGCAGAAAGAAATGTGACTGTTCACTACCGGCTCACATGAATTTATAAATGGCTTTACGCGTGCCTAAATCATGATTAGTGGAAAACATTCCATTAAGTATTCACCTTAACACGAAGTTGAGCTGAAATACCTAAATTATAAGCATATAATATATGACAGGTGATTCTTTGCCTTTTGACAAAAGCCATGCGAGGTTCGCTTGGCGTGGACTTCCGTTTTCTGTCGCCTTGGCAATCGAATTTGGATGGTACACAGTTCGGTTTCATTCTAATTCTTTTTACTGAACCCATGATTTTATATTGCGTATAGTTTTCCATATCGTTTTCAAACTGAAGCATGAAACAGAAATTACGTTATAAGTTAATGAGCTCGTTTTATAATCTGTATGACAAATAATTATTGTTAAGGATATGTACTTTCATCAAAGTGATCATCACAAAAGTACAGGGGAGTTTTTTTGCGACAGTGGTTTTGGATTTCTCGCAAGTTTTAACCATGTCTTTCTCATGTTTTTATCGACGGTTGGCACTTTAATCCACAACTTTCCAGGTGTTTTTACACTCGTATTTTTACACTCAGGAAGAACACCCCAATGATAACTACCGTAACTCATTTTAAAATACAAAATTCTAAGATAAGTTCTTTTTCACTTTTTTTTTTTTTGATAGCTCTCGTATCACCTTACACTTGACAGCTGTCTGTTAACTATATAGTGACGTCACAAACTGAAGCAGCATGGCGGCTTGTGTTTTCGTGCGGAAATTAAAAATTTAAACTTTAAATGCCCTTTTAGGACAATTATTGATTTCCTAAAAATTAAATTAAAATTCTAGTGGTTTATTATTACCAAAGGAACAAACTAAGCCACATTTCAAAAAATGTTGTAATACCCTATTGTAATGATATTTCAGAAACAACCTCGGTCTTTAATCATAGACTACTAATGTCTATATATCTGAAGACAGACCACAATGTTAAACAGAAAATTTCTATACTGAATGATTACGAATGGAGAAGTCGTGCTAATAACAAGTTAACTAACAACAAGAAACCATAATTACGATTTAGCCAAGAGATTCATTACCATTATGAGCTTTTAATACTAATTTCTGTGTATTATAAAATATTGTTGGATTCAACAGAACTGAAAAGACTGTGTGAAAAACAAAAGATTTGACTAATAATTTTAAAACCGAACACAACAGTTCTGTCGCTTACCCCGGTTCGATCTCGAGAACCTGCACAGATAATGTGTCAAACACCTAGTACTGTCGTAGATTATGTGGCTGTTGCAATGCAAACAGTCACCAAGTTAAACATATTGAAAACAGTTTCAAATATCCAAATGGGAATAATACAGCATACCTACTCCCTGGTATACCTTGCAGATGTAATTTCACAATCACATCATAAAATCATTTAATCAGGATGCCATTCTATTCATACAGTTCACGCTCGTTATTTGCGCATTGATTATTCGCCATTACAATTTTTGTATCAATGGGGGAAATTTAAAATTCGTTGTAAAATGTCCAATCACTGAACTTGCTCTTTTAGATAAAAGCCGTCTTTCATGATTCCCATCGATAAGTGATAGTGGCGACAAGGATGCGACTTTTTCAAAATTTTGTTTTTGGTGGTGTTTGTTTATGTTTTTCAACTCTGCGGTTTTATTTAGTTTACATCATACCTGTGAGAGTAAAATAAGCACATGCATCAACTGATAAAAATAACGATACGAGTAATGAAGATAAATAAATTAAACAAAAAAAAATGTTAGGAATTCTTAATGATATATATGACGGAAAGTGTTCTGTTGTTCCCCTTGCTTGTAATTACGCGTTAAACGAATATACAATTAGCTCCATCAAGAATTCTAAGAAAAAGTAATTCAGGGTCGTATTACACATTTCCAAGATGTGATAAATTCGGCTATATAAAAATTAGTAGCGTCTTCAATTTTATGGACTGAACATAAAAACCTAAGACGAATTCCATTAAGGGGCTCCGGTAGGGTGTATCTTTCCCATGTATTTCTTGCGAACTTCACTGTACCTTTTCTCAACAACTAATTGTGATACATATCTGAAACAAAATAGGGTAAATCTATGATGATTTTACAATACTTTAACACAGGTATTTTCCAAAGTTCCGATTGGTTTGGCAGAATTAATTTTTTTTTTAAAATATTCCGATTTTTTGCACTTTTGGAGGTGCTGTCAAGTCAATAATTTACATACTATAAGGTATAATACAATATCCCTGTGTTAAAATACTCACAGAAACATACTTTCAAGGCTGTAAAAGTTTCAGGAAGTTCTTGCTGGTAGTTTCCAAGAAAAGGTACACCAAAGCTATCAAAAAGTAAACTTACGGGAAAATGCTGTCAAAGTTTCAATGCATTCCGGAACCATAATTAGGGTGATCTGGATCATCCTGGTATCTTTCTTCCAGTTTTCTCTTTATTATTCTTCTCTTCTCTCGTGCCGTTTCTTCCACTTCTCTCAATGCTTTCTCTGACACCCTAACCCTTTCCTGGTCAAGCCTGTATATAGCTCGTATGGTGCGATACTCCACGCTACGCTAATACTCAGTATCTTCAACGCCTCACACCTTGACAAGTTGCCATTGTTAAAAGTCATTACAGCATCATAAACACCAAAATGAAGAGCATTAATTGACACAAAAACAGTTTTTGGGATTCTTGACTAAATAACACTGTTGATGCACTCATTTGGATTTTGGGTACAACCATGTAAACACTTCCTCAGTAGCTGTACATCAGATAGATCCCTGAATATAGACTTAAGTTCCTCAATGACAGGATATGGTAAACCCTCCTTGTACACAAATGTTTGGCCTGTTGCTTGTGCTTTGTTGTACTTGCACCATGTATCCTTTGGGGCAGAGTCCGTGGTTGTGTTGCAGAATCAGTTGAAGCAACATGAAATAAGACAGCTCAAACAGATCATTTCATTTCTTCGACAATATTGTTGCTATGTCTAATAGCCATTCCATAATACTTTTGTAATTTATTAATCATGCCTTCTGTAAGTCTATTCTTCCCTTGCAACCCTTTACCATCATCCATCTTTTTACCCCTCCATCCTGATACCAAACGTCGGAAGCAGGTACCCATTCTTTTTTGCACACGTGCAATACATTTTAGCTTATTTATTGTCAAATCTGGTCCGTAAGGTTTCAGATCTTTAATTTCCTTGACTGCCTTTGAATCCCCATCCCCCAGGTAATTTATATATTGTACCCCATCAGATGCTGACTTCTCAAAAATCCATTTCACCCCTTCCTGTTTGACGCTGCGAAGACAAGCATTTCTAGGTTAGAAATAGGCATGTATTATACATCAAATTAAAGAGGACATTCCAAAGATCAATAATCGGCAAAAAAAACGAAAATGACAAAATTCATCATTTTCCATCGTACCGGAGCCCCTTAAACGGTGTGGTAGTGCAAGAAAAGCAAAGACATTCATCAACATTTATAAAATCCGATCTAGTTGCGAACACATTTTGTCGAATAATTAATTGCATTTTTAGTATTAAATACTAGACTTTTTCCATCGGTTATCATAAAAACTTGACATATTCAGCAGAATTAATAAACGAAACATGTATAACGAAACTCTTGATGATATTTATTAAAATCAATACACAAAATGTCTAAACGAGTCTGATATTCCTAAAACAGCAGCTAATGCATTTTAGTAACAACCAAAACTTTTAGCTTTTAAATTGACATTTTTTAGCGTGCCGATACTTTTATAAACACCTAACATATCAAAAAGATTCATCGAATCATACCCTTTCCTTAAATATCGATCTCTTTAGACGTATGTCTTACCTCTGAAAAATTGGACTGTAATACGGTGCTTCAATTATTCTGCTAATTAGTGAACACTGTCATATATTATTGACGAAACAAGAATACTGAAACATAATTTTCACATTTGAAAATTGTATTCAATTGCCTGGATTACTTTTAATGTCACATACGCAGCGCCGTGTGGTTATCAATTTATTTCTTAATATTCCAAGCAGCCGGCTTCCTCAACTGAAAACAAAATGGCAAGGGCTGGAACAAAACAATTAATTTAAAAGCATTACGCCTTGCCTCACGAACAGGGCACGATGTAATTACGTACAGAAAACGTTAGTGAAACTCGTGGCTGCCCAAGCATTAATCAACTGACAATCAATACCATTCCATAGATTAAAGTGGTTCCCCAAGCATTAATCAAGTGACAATCAATACCATTCCCTAGATTAAAGTGTCAAAACAGGATCAAACTTTTCAGTGAAGTAAAAAATAACCAGACGACTTAGAAGCACTCATTTCTCTAAAATACTGATCCACGAAGAGCTTCAGATGTAAATAAAAATATTTCCATGGGAAGTAGATTGGGTATTAAACTGTCTGTTTAGGACAAAAATATTAGTTGTTACTAATGTAATCAGACATAATTCCGAATCCAGTTCGACGCTATTAATTCGTTTGTGTCATCAAACTATTGTTTAATTTATGAATTAACTTACTGGAGAGAACTACTTGAAATCAGATAAATATTACATATGCCTAAAAGGCATTCCGATTACCATACAATACTATTTGTGAAAAGTGCAACACCCAGAAGGAATGATCTGAATAACTCCAAACTCGGAGGATGTATAGAACAGTGAAACCATAATAAGACTGCAGACAGATTGCATGCTCACGTGCCCAACATAGTCCTCTTTTGCGTGACAGGGCAGTTGAATGTTAGGCCATTCTCAGTCGGTGGCTCGGTGCACAGCCGTCAGATGAAGTGGAAACGTGACAGGAAGTGTCAACATGCTTCCTCGACGTTAAACAGCGCGATGTTCACGGCGAGTGAGTATGAACATCGCAGAATTATCGCCTCGGGGACACCGCTGGTATAGAATACACTGCTATGATAGTGATCACTGTGTTGGTGTGTTCCGCCACCTGGGTTGGCTCTACCACTACGTGTCGGGGTGTGTTGGGTTTGTGGTCTCTTTATTTACACTTTTTGTGGGGAAATGGCTGTGGATGCACGATTCGACGTCATTTGTTTGAGGCTGGGAACTATGGAACACGTGCAATTGCGTCGGCTTCCACTGATCAAAAACCACGAATCCCTCAGATTGCTGTGCGAATGTGAACATAGTAACTTGCGTGCTGAGCGACGAAATGTAATGTTTTCGGACGAATCCTGCTTCAACTTGTCATACAGCGATGGATGCGTATGTGGTAAGCGTTGCCGTGATGACCGCAATCGGCATACTGAATTCTTGAGTGGCATGGTATTGGTATAACATGCGATCTCACCTCCTAGGTATTAAGGGCAATTTAAACGGCAATCGCTACATCAGAGAGGTTTCAGAGCAGGAGACACTGACTCTCCTGCAGGCAGCTGCATATGCCATATTTCAGCAGGAGAACCCACGGTCACATGTGGCGAGGAACGTGAGAGGTTACTTCGAAGAACGACGAGTTCCACTGCTTCCCTGGCATCTACGTTAGCCTGACAAGTCACCCACTGGACTTGTCTGGGATAACTTCTTCGATAGCTGAGTCAGCGAGTTAAATAATACAATAAAAATTACTCGTCCATATTTTTGGGCATGATATATATAGAACGGAGATCAAAGTACAATTTTTTTTCTCATCTTGTGAACGCTGGAATATGTGGTTCCTTACGAATAATTATTTCTTTGGGAGATCAGAAAACATTGCTAATAGAGACAACGTTGTAGCACTGGGCAATCAATAATCACAAAGTTTCTATCAATCGGCGCAGCATCCTGTGATGTTTAAAGTTCCTCACTTAAACCTTGTTGCTGGAAACCGTGCCACTGTCTTTGTATTGTAGTTGATACTTTACTTATGTTTGAAAGTAAAGGAAAGGGATGGTATAAAAACTCATATTGTAGTTGCATACATTCTTTATTGTGGAATGACATATTAGGCGAGTCAACTTTGTTTCTTTAAAACATTCGAAAAATCAGAAATAAAACAAAGCGCATGTTGGGCAAACATACCATATGATTATGTAATTTTTATGTTAAGTTGATGTCCTTTTCAGCAAACACATAGAACACAATTTGATTCACCCAATACATACGGTGGTGATAATTCATGAATGACGTTGAACACATTTTCATAAGAAATATATGGAGGATCGAACAGAGAAGTAAGTAATTAATAAACGCTCGTAATTACGTTATACATCAACCAAAATCTGTTTGTGTTGATGAAATTCTTCATAACAAATGCTTTTCAATTTCGTCTTTTTACTTCAGAAATTGACCAGACATATAACTTCGTTGGAAATAGAATAATTTGAAATTCTATCAATAAAAAGTTATCAACAAAACCTTTTCCAAAGAAGAATGTTTTTTAGTTTAATAATACCGTAGCTACATAAACTGATTAGCCAGACTATTATGATTACCAACCTAATAGCGGGTATGTCACCTTTGGCATGGATAACAGCGGTGACGCAACTTGGCATTGAAGCAAAGAGGCCTTGGTAGGTCGCTGGAGGGACACGCAGGTCACCTAATTCCCGGAAATTCCTGGGAGGGTAGCGATGAGCTCTGACGCTAAGTTCAATCACATCCCAGATGTGTTCGATCGGGTTCAGGCTCCTGGCCTTGTGACATGGGGCATTATCTTGATGAAAAATGCCACTGCCATTGCGAAACATGAGGGGTTGTACATGGTATGCAAAACAAACAAACAAACAACTGAAGTTCGTGACGCCATGGGTAACGGCTTTCGAAAGGTGGGCGGAAGAGCGGGGAGTGGTCCAGGGCACCATCTTGCCTTTGTGGTTCGAAACGGCCCCTAAAGGCGCATGAATCACAAATGATCAACGGCATGGGGATGCAGAAGGCAACGGGAAACCACTGCATTAAAAACCCAAAAGGGTTTCCCGAGGACATGTAATCCTCTCAAATTACATATATGATGATGGCTTCTTCCTAGGTAAAATATTCTGGAGGTAAAATAGTCCCTCAATCGGATCTCCAGGTGGGGACTGCTCAGGGAGGAGTAATCAGAATGGATAGAAACATTCTACGAGTCGTAGCGTGGAATGTTAGAAGTCTGAATAGGGCAGGTAGGGTAGAAAATCTAAAAAAGGGAGATGGAACACCTTAAGTTAGATGTTGTTGGGATTAGTGAGATTAAATGGAAGGACGCATAGAATTTCTGGTCTGGGGAACACAGGATAATTAGCACACAAGCTGTCAA
>JARYHS010009186.1:31676013-31695013 GCA_031002005.1 Vandiemenella viatica | reverse complement strand
GTGGAAAAAACTGAAATTACTTTTTTATGGACCAATTTGGCTAATTTTTTAAATTTTCTGAATAAGGTTTATAGAGAAAGAAAAATTGGAAAAGTTGCCTGGAATATTGGAAATTCGAGAAAAACTGAAAGTACTTTTTTCTATGGACTGATTTGCCTAATTTTTAAGTGTTAATAATAGTCCAAATAAGGTTTTTAGAGAAAGAAAAACTGGAAAATTTGTGAAAAAAATGGAAGTGCTTTTTTCTATGGGCCAATTTTGTTATTTGTTTAAAGATGTTCATAATGTTCCAAATAAGATTTTTAGAAATTGAAAAGGTTGCCCAGAAAATTGAAAAGTTTGGGAAAAGTTGCAAGTGCTTTTTCTATGGATCAATTTGGCTGTTTTTTTTTTAAAGTGGTCATAATAGTCTGAATATGGTTTTTAGAGAAAGAAAAATTGGAAAACTTGCTGGGAAAATTGGAACATTTTGGTAAAACTGAAAGTGCTTTTTTTCCTATTGGATTTTTATATGGCCTCAAAATCATAACTCACAGTTTGAATGATGTATGTGCGTATTTCTTTTTTTGTTTTTTCTTTATTCTCCCCGGGCAGAAATAACTCAATTATATGTTTTCTATTTAAAAAAAAAACTGCAAGATTGGTGAAAAATCTGGAAAAAAAACTCATTCCTGCGTACATTAAAATAAAATTACCTTTGTTTTTATTTTGTGTTGCTTTGCGATCTGTCCAACAATTGTAGATAATTTGTATCTATTCCATTGATATTAATTGAGGACATGTGCTTGGTGATATCAAACAAGCTGTTACCTCAATTAGTCATTACAGTGCTCAATCATCTGTAAGCACCTTAGAATTTTGGCAAATTCCAGTTTGGCTTAGGTGGGACTTAGAAATTTCAAGAAGTGTAGTTTTCAACTTTAAGGAATTTCCCTGTAATCTTGCCCACAGTAATAACTTGCTATAAAATCATTTGAAAGTGTATTTATCATATCAGGAAACGTTTGGTTTAGGAGATATATTCCGCTTTGTTCAGGTTTTGAAACACGCGATCAGAATAGTGAAATTCTAAGATTTGTAATATCTTTAAATCGCGTAAAGCTACAACCGAACTTTTATCACCAGCTGTAGTCAGCACTATACCCGATATTTTGGCAATAAAATTAAATAATTTGGTAAAGTCTAATTAGCAATTTTAATTAAGAGAAAAAATAAGCTTTTTATCTAAAAGAGATATTAAATTAAAAATTACATCGCAGATAGCCCTAATTAAGACGATTTCATACATATATGGGTTTCCATAAAAAGTTTTAGTATTTGTCTGGTAATTAAGTTTTTGTAAAATAGATTGTCGCGGATTGTTGTGCACGCGCGTAAAAAGTTCTAGAACACTTAGGGATTTTACCCAAATTTGAATGTATCACTATGCGGAGTCTTAAACAGCTAAAACTTTAAAATTAATTACTCAAAATTTCTCAAGAGACTGCCGCTGGACAGATACTGTCAAAGTTTGAACATTTTTAATAGTCTGGATCGTGTAAGGACAAAAGCTGCATACCGGGGTTGAGTATCGCTTAAGTACCTTAACTAACAGTCTTAGTAGCACCTTACTGTCCAAAGAAAGTTTGTTGTATATTTTAATTTAGTTTGACCATGTTGCCAGGATACAACGAGAATGCTAAAAGGTCGCCACAATATTTGATGACCCAAATATTGAAAAGGTATGATAGCAGTTATCGAAATGAAACAGTTCACTTTTCCAAAAAGTCTTCAAGTTTATTTAAAAGAAATTCAAAGTTCAAACAGCATTCTTAAGTTGCACAGGCTAATCGAACAATCGATCCAAAAATTACAGATCATGGAGAGAGGTAACCCGCACCAACCCCGACGGAGATTTACAAGTTCATATTACGAGAATGAGTACCACGCCCTTGAAACCATGATGGCCGACTTCCGCAATGGCAAACTGTGACCTGCACTACCAACCTAACGTCGGAATAGCCAACCTACCAACACACGCCTAATTCATCTTACTAACACGACTGCAACCAGGAAAAAGACAAAGACGTCACCGCGACCTATAATTTATACCTTCGCTGACGTCAGAGCCAGAACGCGACTTTCTGCTAACACTTCTACGATTTAGATCTGAAATATCTCAGTAACTAAACGGTTATCCAAAACTTTAGGTGTGACAGTGTTTCGACATATTTAATTGTGAAATGATGAATATTTAGTGAATAATTTTAAGCAACTGGTTTAAAAGTTTTAAGTGGAGGAGTGGACTACTTTCGTACCTGGGGAACTACTATTGTTCTGGAAACTTCTACATTTCGTCATTTTATTAATGCCACGGTTTATGCAAATTGTTTTATTATCACTGTGTTCTACAAAAATTCCTGAGTTTATTGGTGTGATTTTTATTAAGATCGGTGCAGGGAAAGTTTACTTACTACGTAACCAAAGTGTGATTTCAGTTTTAATTTTATAACTTTATTTCTATTAGTTTTATCGCAAATCTAAAATTACCATGAGATTCTCTGAGTAAAAATACATATTCTGAAAGTTATCTCATCTCTGTATCTACTTTAGATCGGCTGGAAGATATTTCTAAATCGACCTCATGGTCATGATGAAAACTGAATTTTAAGGTCTCTATAAAATCGATTCTACTGACTGGAATTACTTGAAATAATTATATGTGATATTAGATTTTTAGTTCTTTCCGGAAATCTACTTTTTATTTCGGAGATCCTCTAGGATTTTGAGATAAAAATTATTAAACGTGAGGTGCATCTGACGAAGTATAAACAAATTGATTTAAGTTATTTAAACGTTCAGAAACTACGAAATTTTAGTGAATTTATATTTTAATTGCCTGATTACTTCATTGAAATTACTTTATTTGGTTCGAAAGTGTGTTAAAACAGTGAAATGCCAAATATTAGAATTACTTGTGCACTGAACTGGATTATTATGGATTATCATATCAAAGGTTAGTAAAAGGTGTTAATATCATTACAGAAAGTTACTTTAGTTGGTTTACTTGCTATTAAGTTACTCTATTGCTCCTAAAATTGGTTTAAAATGACAAAATGTTCCCCAGTTAGTAATTCCTAAGTCCAAGGTAATATTATTACTGATTATTTAATTTCCAGTTGATTAAAAGTTTGTTTATTATTATTCAGAATTTATATTCGGCGTTTAGCAACTACTGAAGGTCTTTACTGCATTTAAATCGGTTTATAAACTGCAAAGTTAACCTATATCAAAATCTATTATGTGAAATTGAAGTTGTGGGATTTAATCTCTTTCCTCCCAAACTGATGTCTTCTTTTTGTTATCAAAGGTTTATTTAGAGCCTTTATTTAATTATGGGTGCATTTATTATCCCTAAAAGGTTTTTATTTAGTGTGTTTGGTTACGGTATCTCTATGCTATACAAAGCTTTCCTCCCATAACCTAAACATGAACTGAAAACGATCTTTTACTACAGAATAAGATTTCCCTCTAATGTCTAAAGGTGAGAGGCTAGAATTTAACCAAAATCCTAAGATGCTTACATGCCCCCCGAAGATTGAGGTTATTTTCCCAAGAAAACTAACTGAATATCTTGAAACAAAAAAGCAAAAAAAATTAAATTTAAATTCCCCCAAATGAAATGAATTATTCCCACCAAATCTAACTATCTCTTGTTGGTTCGGTTCTCTCTCCATCATTCATACTCAAAACAAAATATTCTTACTTATAACAATCCCAAAAACTTTTAATTTCCACTCACAAAATTATTACAAAAATCTTCAAACTCATTCACTCTTAAAAGATCTACCTTAATGAGAATTACTGATCAAATGGCAAAAATGTAAAATACAAAATATTAAATAATCACAAAATCATAAGCCTGTGTGTTCTCACAAAATTTCTCAAAATATCAAACATATTATCAAAATATAAGACATAAATTGTATACATGCAAATTACAACAGTACACTGAAAAATATTGTTACAATGGAACATCAGATTTGTTTTCAGAAAAAACCTTAAAGTTTAACATTTTATAAACATAGACATAAAGAACAAAATGGTGTTTTACAAATAATCTCTTTTTAGAATTCCATTTTGGAAAGTCTTTCGTTCTGTGAACGTCCTTGTTTGCATATTACACTGTTTTGTTATGGCCTTACCACTTTCCCTTTATACACTTTAAACCCTTGTCGCAGAACCCCCTAAATGGGTGAAAACCCAAGTCCTGAAACGGGCGCAGACTTTAAGGCTCGTAATTATATAAACCAACAGCCTTATGGCTAGCTCTGCCGAGCAAAGTCCCTCATCCCCAGTTCCTGACGCAGCAGGAGTAGCCTGGGGAACTCGGTCAGCTAGCTGGTCTGTGAAAGATACAAAACAGAAAACAAAATATGGGGATTAGTGGCGGCCAAACTGTTCTTACCCACTAACATATACATAACGAAAAATTAAGATCCAATACAAAAGTAGCTACAAAAGTAAGATTACAATAACCATGGTAATTACAATGAAATTTTCACAAGTTGTTGGAAAATGAAACAAAATTAATTATTTGCTAGCAAAGATGGTAATTACAAATAGCAAGAAAATGAAAACAAGTACAAGTTATAAGTCCTGTAAGTAATTAATGTTACAAGAAATGATCCAAAGGAATACATATAAAGAAAGTACAAGAAAAATACAAGCATATCCATATCGAATTAAAACATAGTGAAATGAACTTGGTCCAAGCCAAGTTATTGGATCACTTAACTCAACAGAAGTTGTTACAATCATAAGAAATATTACTTATTAGATTTATTTACATAGTATTATCCCCAAAGAAAAGAAACATCTAAAAATGTGTATGGGTAAATTGTAACTTATAAGGAAACGTAGTTTCCAAGCAGCAGTACACTGCTGTGTAAAATGAGAGTATAAAAGTAGTGTATGTGTGCATGAAATGTTACAAAAGATCTCTTATGTTAAAGTATCACAACACTAGTTGTGTTCACCAGTACACTGGTGCAAAAAAGTCACATATCCTTTATAAATATTATAACAACTTATTCTGCAAAAGAGGTAGGTCCTGGTTATGTGTGGTTATAATGGGGTGTGTGTCCCCTGGACCAAATATCTCAGAATAATGTCACAAGAAAAGTTGTATACTCAAATCAGTTATAGTTTATGGAAGTTAGTTAAAGTGTTATAGATTCTTGATAATAAAGAACATTACTCTCAAAATTCTGATTGCTTAAGGTCACTATGAAGTGCCTAAGGTGCAACAAAGCACAAAAAAAAAAAATCCTCAACCTAAGTTGGGTAAATAAGACAAAGCGAAGAAAGTGTTACTTAAAGTAGGAAAATGTATAGGAAAGTTTATTATAAAAAGTTTGCTTAGAGTGGTTTATTTTTACTATAAAAAATATTTGAAAGTATGTGTGTATCCTCATCACATTACTAACATCAGTCAACCTTCTTAGTGTACAAGACAATAGGAATTGCTATCCCAAAACCGTTCTACGGTACATAGATAAACACTTAAGACAGTACATAACTTCCAAAATAGCTTTCAATTCTTCTTCAGCAACAAGAATGTAAACTCACATCAGTTTTAATATCATATCTCCAAGATTCCATTATGTGTAACAAACTTGGTCATTTCCGCTTTTGTCTCTATAGTGTGTTGATTGCTCATGTTTCCTATATTGTTTGTGTTGTGTAACTTATAAAAATGAAAGACGCCTTTATATGTTATATATGTGTGGTCATCCCTAGGTGATGCCAAATGAGTGAGGGCACTTTTAATATGTGAGGTCATCCCTGGGTGATGCCAAATGTGTTTTAATATAGGAGGTCGCCTTGTTTTGTTACACTGATACATAATGATAATAATGATGGGTGGAAATGCAATTAATAATTATGGGATTCGCAGGTGAGTCTCTGATTCCTGGCCCTAATAATAAATATGGGATTCGCAGGTAAGTCTTTGCTTCCTGGCCCTAATAATAATGGGATTCGCAGGCAGGACTCTATTTCCTGGCCCTATTAATAAAATAACAATAATGCATTCCCCCAAAATGGTACTTTCTTCTCTTCCAGCCTCCCCCAAAACTATAGGAAAACATGTCATATCTCCACCTCTACTTTAACTAGAGCATCAACTTCCTCACTTGCACAAACAACTTTATCTCTTTGACAATCCATCTCAACATCCATAAGTTCCACCCTTGGTGTCTCAGAAATCCTATCCAATCTAATCTGGCGTATGACTTCCCAAGGTAGATGTTCAAATATTAATAGATGAAAGTACTCGTTAGAAAAGTAAAGAGTTTGCAAAACTTCTGGTCCCAATACTACCTCAAAAATCAAAGTCAGCTGAGTAAAAGACTCAGATAAACAAATACAAAAAATCCCAAAATAGAGTAGAAAAATATTAAAAATGGCAGGAATTGTCTTACATATCCTCAAAAGGTAGGATAATTGTGTTGGCACCTTGTGAGGTATACTAATTTTAAGTTTAAGAACATTCCTCCATTCAGCAAAGAGTATGTCTTTGTTTGGAGTGAAAGGGTTCACATGGCTTTTAAATTTAGGAGCCCTCCCAAAGCATTGATAGGTGAAAATAATTTTATTTTTATCAGTCTTTCTGTGCTGATATAGCATGTTTACTGTGGGTTGTGAAAGGTGTACACCCTTTTCTTCTTTATCACAGGAATGAAAGAGTTTCAGCACAATGTCATAGTAAGCTGTACTGAGGTTTTTATTGCTTGAAAAAGTTCTGGCGATATGGTGTATACTGTCCCCAATATGGTAAGTATTAAAAATCAAAGGCAGTACCTCATGTGAAACATTCTGAAAGAGAATGAAATGTGCTATCTGTTTTGTTAATTTGTAAGTCTCCCAAATGGGCACTGATAGCAATGAAAAAATTTCTAGTGTTGTTCTCAGGGAACATTTTAGTTGTCAACTGTATATTTAATTTATCAACAAAAGTTGGCTTTTTCAACTTGTTGAATGGTTTGCTAGTAACTTCTTTTGTGTAAACTAATGGAGTAGGGAAATCAGCTGAGTGATGCATATTGTTTTGAGCATTGAAATTATTAAAGTCATCACTATTCCCTAAAATTACTGGCATAGGTTTATCATTCCCACAAATATCAGAAATAAGCTGCACTGCTTCAGGATGTACTGGCATGTTGTCAGCTGACAGTATAGTAGTGGGATGTGCTAAGTCAGTTGTACAACCAATTAAGCTTTCTGGTTTTTCAGTAGTATTGCTAAGACCATCTGATTGTATAGTTTGTTCTGAACTTTACAAGTTTAGTTACAGCATTGTTAACTACAGGAGTCAGGTCAGTGACCTGTGAAATGTCAGCTGAGAATTGTACAGAATTTTCAGTTTTAGAAACTGGTTCTACTGAGATAGTGTTTAATTGTTCACTAGTTATTAATGGATCAGCTGTTAAATCAAGGTCTTTAGGAAGTGGAGACTGATCCAAGTAATCTGTATGTGGGAGACTTTCAGTTTCAATGGGCTTATAGAAAGATTTAAATCTAGAAGGTGCACTTTTAAGAACGTCACAAAAATCTTGGAAATCTGAAGGAGAATTAGTCTTAAATCCTTGTTCTAATAATGCATGTACCCATTCATCTTCCCCAGGTAAACGCCCTTTTTTCAATTCTACAATTGCTCTAGTTGCTACTTCAGCATGAAAATTGTGTGTAGTATCCTCAATGGTACTTAGATCAGCTGTTTGTATTGTTTGTTGGAAAACAGCTGAAAATTGATGAGAAATACTACCTTCAGTGGTATTTTCTAAAATATCAGTAATAGGTGTATTCTTTTCCTTACTTGAAATAATAGGTGGCACCTGTTCATTTGAACTAAGGCTGCTAGTAGAAGTTTGTAGTTGTTGCTTCTGAGTGGAAGTTTGCTGTAATGAACGTGTTTCTGTCTCAAGTGCAGTAGGAGTAGGTGTATGATCATTACTTTGTGTAGCTCCTTCCTGTTTTAGTAAATTATCACAAAAGGACGTGAAATTTGACAAAAGTTGTTTCATAGTTTCAATGTCATACTGTTTAAGGTCTTTGAAGAGGGTTAGCAACCTATTATATACTTCATCTGCTACGTTTGTAATATAATCAAATATTATTGTCAACTCTTGCAGTTGATCAGCATCAGCCCAATATTCTAACCTGTCTTTATAATAGAGCAATTTATTGTCAAACTCAGATTTAACTGCTAATGGAGTTAAGTGTACATCTTTGGAAAGTTTGCTCTGACTTTCAATCTCTGTAGAGAATTCCCACTTTTTTAACTCAACTGCCTGTAAAACAAAATTTCTATCGGCCTTTAACTGGACGTATTGCTGTATGCAACGTTGCGCAGACATAGTAATATTTTTGTTACGTTCACACCTGCGCATAACGAAGTTCCAAACACGTTGACTTTTCTCATTATATTTATCTTGTAACCATAATATAGATTTGTTAATTTCCTCAGTGTAAGAGACTAATGGAAATGAGATATTCAAATTATCTTCGATGGGTTGTAAATATTTAGACCAGGTGTCTACATTAATTTTTATAAGATTAGGCTGCTTCATGATTGGGTAGAAAATTGAACTGACAAAGTGAAATAATAAATTCCCAATTCCAAAAAACACAAACAAAAACTCACAATAAAAACTTAACTGTATTTAGAAAAAAGAAAAAAAACAACCACGTCATGAACAAAAACAAAAAAAAAGATTTCCTCTCGGTTGTGCATGGAAAACATTGCAAAGACCATCACTGAAGCAGATGGTAAACACAGTGAAAGAAAAAAAATATCTCTGTTATGCAGTATGTCTCAGCAAATCGTCGGCAAAGATGTACAATCTTTGTCGTAGTAAACTCTTTGAGTTGCATAGAACCCCAGCTGAGCGGAGGTATACAGAAAAACAGCTGATCGAAGTTACATATCACGTAAGGTTCCAAAACACTGTTAATTCACTCGTAGGCACGAAAAAAAATGAAAAGCCAGGTAAAATTAGGCTGATAGGTAACATAAATTACCCCAAAGTCTTGTCACTCAGTAAAATCGAGCACAAGTTTGCCACCGTAATGGCATAAATAATAGTAAAATGCGGTTACTGTGACTGTAACCTTTGAATAATATCATAAGATATTTTGGTCAACTATTGCTGGAAGGTGGATGATTCTACGCAGCACGAGAAAGAAGGAAGAAACTGCCTAGATGATAGAAAAGAATGCTCCTGGCAGGCCTAAACTGTCGCCAAAGTCTAGTATGGAGCGGCCCGATTTCGAATGAAGAACACTTGTACTTAACTTTGTGCAGGCTTGCAGTGTGTAGTTGGCGTGATGAGGAGCGACTTGGTGTGGCGAAGACCCCGTCGTCCGAGCCCCTGGACCCTCTGGTCAGCACTTTGGATGAAGTGAGAGGAGCGTAGTCTGCTGCGAAGTCCGCTGCGGCGTCGGTGAAGTAGGCTGGTTGGCTAAAGTCGAAGTAGGTGTTGTGGAAGATGCTGGTATCCTTGGTTAGCACTCACTCGTATCACTGATGGTCGGTAAACCCTCTCCACAGTTTGAAATTGAACAAACACGAGCCTTACAGTTCCATGTAAGGACAAAGTGTGTGCCGAATTGGAAAGGTATTGCAGCATTGCTGCAGAAATGAAACAAAAAGGTTCACTGATAGAAAGCTCTTCAGGTTTGTGACAAGAAGAGATTCAAAGTTCAAACAGCATTCTTAAGTTGCACAGGCTAATCGAACAATCGATCCAAAAATTACAGATCATGGAGAGAGGTAACCCGCACCAACCCCGACGGAGATTTACAAGTTCATATTACGAGAATGAGTACCACGCCCTTGAAACCATGATGGCCGACTTCCGCAATGGCAAACTGTGACCTGCACTACCAACCTAACGTCGGAATAGCCAACCTACCAACACACGCCTAATTCATCTTACTAACACGACTGCAACCAGGAAAAAGACAAAGACGTCACCGCGACCTATAATTTATACCTTCGCTGACGTCAGAGCCAGAACGCGACTTTCTGCTAACACTTCTACGATTTAGATCTGAAATATCTCAGTAACTAAACGGTTATCCAAAACTTTAGGTGTGACAGTGTTTCGACATATTTAATTGTGAAATGATGAATATTTAGTGAATAATTTTAAGCAACTGGTTTAAAAGTTTTAAGTGGAGGAGTGGACTACTTTCGTACCTGGGGAACTACTATTGTTCTGGAAACTTCTACATTTCGTCATTTTATTAATGCCACGGTTTATGCAAATTGTTTTATTATCACTGTGTTCTACAAAAATTCCTGAGTTTATTGGTGTGATTTTTATTAAGATCGGTGCAGGGAAAGTTTACTTACTACGTAACCAAAGTGTGATTTCAGTTTTAATTTTATAACTTTATTTCTATTAGTTTTATCGCAAATCTAAAATTACCATGAGATTCTCTGAGTAAAAATACATATTCTGAAAGTTATCTCATCTCTGTATCTACTTTAGATCGGCTGGAAGATATTTCTAAATCGACCTCATGGTCATGATGAAAACTGAATTTTAAGGTCTCTATAAAATCGATTCTACTGACTGGAATTACTTGAAATAATTATATGTGATATTAGATTTTTAGTTCTTTCCGGAAATCTACTTTTTATTTCGGAGATCCTCTAGGATTTTGAGATAAAAAATTATTAAACGTGAGGTGCATCTGACGAAGTATAAACAAATTGATTTAAGTTATTTAAACGTTCAGAAACTACGAAATTTTAGTGAATTTATATTTTAATTGCCTGATTACTTCATTGAAATTACTTTATTTGGTTCGAAAGTGTGTTAAAACAGTGAAATGCCAAATATTAGAATTACTTGTGCACTGAACTGGATTATTATGGATTATCATATCAAAGGTTAGTAAAAGGTGTTAATATCATTACAGAAAGTTACTTTAGTTGGTTTACTTGCTATTAAGTTACTCTATTGCTCCTAAAATTGGTTTAAAATGACAAAATGTTCCCCAGTTAGTAATTCCTAAGTCCAAGGTAATATTATTACTGATTATTTAATTTCCAGTTGATTAAAAGTTTGTTTATTATTATTCAGAATTTATATTCGGCGTTTAGCAACTACTGAAGGTCTTTACTGCATTTAAATCGGTTTATAAACTGCAAAGTTAACCTATATCAAAATCTATTATGTGAAATTGAAGTTGTGGGATTTAATCTCTTTCCTCCCAAACTGATGTCTTCTTTTTGTTATCAAAGGTTTATTTAGAGCCTTTATTTAATTATGGGTGCATTTATTATCCCTAAAAGGTTTTTATTTAGTGTGTTTGGTTACGGTATCTCTATGCTATACAAAGCTTTCCTCCCATAACCTAAACATGAACTGAAAACGATCTTTTACTACAGAATAAGATTTCCCTCTAATGTCTAAAGGTGAGAGGCTAGAATTTAACCAAAATCCTAAGATGCTTACAATCGTCAAATAAATTACACATACTTTGAGCTACGCGGAAGCAAAAAGATGTGATACAGTTGCTGACGTCACCGGTTCTAGCCGTTTCTATAAAAAAAAGACCCCATCGCCATTATGGTTTGTCTGTTCCTGCCTGTGGTCTGTTCCAGTATGTCGGCTGGGTTGTGAACTGTTTGCGACCATGTGGGGTGTCGTGTTATATCGCAACTTCAAAGACTGTTAAGAACTTGTAAATTTAATAAAGGGGTTTTGGTCGGTTAGATTTCTCTCCACAATCTGCAAACTTTTAGAAAAGTAGTTTCGATTCGCCAAATCAACTTTTAGAATGCTATTTTGAACTTTTGATTTTGTTTGAATAAATTTGAAGATTTTTTAAAGTGAACTGTTATTATTTCGTAGTTATCTGATCACCTTTTCAATATTTGTGGGTCAACAAATATTGTGGCGACCTGAAGCATTCAAGTTGAACTATCCAGGCTACATGGTCAAAACAAAATTATTTCGTAAGTTATCCAGAGAACTTTGAGTCCACATCAAGAGTGTAAGTTAAGGCACTAAGGCGATACTTCACCCCGGTATCGGCCTTGGGTCTTACACATCCTATGCAAACACATTTAATTAAGAGTTGAAACGTGAAAAACAATATGATTGTGATGCATTGAAAAAATCAGTTCAAATGAGTGTTCCACTTTTGAATCGGCAACAAAAATATGCTCGTGAAAGTTGTAAACAATGGAACTAGTGGGATTTCCTTGTTGGATGCTCCCAATGGAACTGGAAAAACATTTTTGATCTCATTGACTTTGGCAACAATTTGCTCACAGAATGAAATTGCACTTGCTTCATCAAGAATTACGGCTACATTGTTGGAAGGCTGTCAAACAGCATTCAAGTTGCCATTGAATATACAATTCAATGAAACTCCAACATGCAACCTTTTGAAGAACTGTGCAATGGCCAAGATTCTACAGCATTGCAAATTGATCATTTGGTATGAATTTACGATAGCACGTAAAAAGTCTTTGGCACCATTAGGCCGAACGATGCAAGATCTATGAAACAGTCAAAACCGGTTTGGTGGTGCAATTATCAATATGTGAATAAAACACCTTGAGACTAATTGAGATTTCAAATTTATTGGAAGAAAATAAATCTTTTTGTCAACATAAAATTCTGATTTAATTTAATTGTGACTTAAATTTTGGAATAAAACTGCATGGCTTCAAGTCGATCACATTCCAGGCACATCACACATTTCCAGCATCTCACATGTAAAATTTCCTATTGGCATACTTCTCAATGTACTGCTCCTAAAATTAAGTCACCATAGACATAATCTTAAATAAATACAATTATCACTCAGAAATATTTTGTTGTTTTTCTTATTTTTACTTTATTTACAGATTTTCAACAGTTTCTGACAAATTCACAAAATGATCACGAACAAATTTACTGAAATTTGGACACGACAACATCTGTCTGGTCAACTAGTTTAAGATAAAAGTGTTGACAAATTAGTATCAGTTTTCTATTGAACACAATTCATGCAAAAACTAGATGGTGAGTTGCATTCTAACAGCCCGTATGAACGAAGTTGTGGACAGCTGCTAGCATGTAATAAATATGCTCTGATTCCCTCAGATGCATACAGGCTGTTAGAAACATGTACCCTGCAGGCTGTCTCTTCAGGATACTCATGATATCCTCCATTTGCTTCAAACTGGTTGTACGGAGGTTATATTCTCCTAGGTTTGCCTTGATACTGGAATGAGAAGAAATGAAGCAGCAGATGAATGTGCTGAGCAGCTCATTCATTTTGGTGCAGACGAAAATGGTTTTCTGCATGGTGTATAGACTGGTGATACATTGTCACTGAATGTATGGAGAGTTAGTGTGCTGAAGACAGTTCTAAGCTTTAAAAAATGAATGTGAATTGTTTTGTGATACGAAATCTTCGCGGGTTCTCCGCCGGATAGTATTATCGAAAGACAAGCTTTCGGCGGCTTGCTCTGCCGCCATCATCAGGTCCAGTTCTGTAGTTCTAGTTGTCACATATGTACAATGGACCTGCAAGCCGCCGAAAGCTTGTCTTTCGATAATACTATCCGGCAGAGAACCCGTGAAGATTTTGTATCAAAAATAAGTCTTGTTTCTCATATTGTTTTGTGATGTTTGGATGCTTTTGGATATTTTAATATTTTTTATGTTTTGGTTGCTTATGTGGGGCTAGTTTTTATTTGTTCATTTGTTCATCTGAATAGTAACTTGACATTGTTCAGAGATTTTTTTTTTCCTTTTTTCTAACTGTAGTATGACTGGTCTTCACATTTAGTCGTATATATTTCATGTTTATTATAATGCTTTGCCACAGTGCCATTTTATTTCTTTGTCATTTCTGTTATGCTGGCAGATATTCTTTTCTTTCTACTTAAGAAACATTTAGAGTTATAATACTACAGATTGTGATGCATGTAGAGCAATTTCATTTTTGTATTTTTCAGAGGTACTAGTAGTTTATTATTAATGACATTATTAAGACAAATGTGAAGAAAATACTTTTATATTGTACTGGACAGCAGATTATACTTTAAATATTATTAGTTTACTAACTTATTGATGTTGAAAGCAAGATTTGTATTCATAACCAAGTACAATTTCTTTTTCAGAATTTATGCAGCTTCTTTCGAAAGTATTGCTAAGCATTCACTAAAAAAAATTTCTCACTGTTCTTTAACTAAACCATTTTGCATTTTCAGATTCCTGACTTCGATAATCTTTATCTTGACATGAATGGAATCATTCATACTTGTTCACATCCAAATGACTTCGATCCACATTTCCGTATTAGTGAGGAGAAAATTTTCAAAGATATATTCCACTATATTGAAGTAAGTATATGAATACTATTGACAAAGCATAAAGGCAGTGTAAATAACAAAGGATATGGATAGTAAAATCATAAATCATTGAAGTTGTAGGTAGGAGGGCTATGATAAATACAAAACAAGAAACTAAGACAGTTGAACAATATTTAGGTCTAAACCTTTATTCATGCCGATAGATGGGTTATCTGGCTAGGGAGATGTTCACACAGCTTGGCTATCTCCCTTGCCAAATGGTCCATCTCTTTCTCTGCATGAATTAGATTTTAAGCCAAAATATTTTCCATTTGTGTTTGTCCCATATTTTATGTTTTTTTCTTTCAACTTTCTTTCATTCAACATTGGTGAGTGATAGGTTTACTTTCGCTATCCTTTTTACATTCATGGCTACAGTATTTTTACAATAGGATATTTCTTTTACATCATCTGCCTAGTACTTAAGAATTATTATTTATCCTACATAGATCAATATAATTAATTACTTTGTTATTTTACATTAAATAATCTTTCTGTGTTTCGTCAGATGTTTGTTTATAGTCTTTAAAAGAAATAAAATAAACCAAAGTTTATGACCTTAAGGGATAGTAGGAAAAGGAAGATAAATTAACCCAACACACACCAAAATTGAAGGGACGAGGGCAACAGCAAAATGGGACATCAAAAGGAGAAATAATAGTAATAGAAACTAAATTTTAAAATAAGGTCTATATGTATATAAATTATGTTACTGGACAGTGACAGGTATAACAGGGTGAGAATGGAAGGTTTATTATTATTATTATTTCTATTTTTTAGTCCAATTTTTCTTGAAATATTTGTGATATTTTATCGTTGCTTCCCTCACCACCTACAATGGTCAGTTTCATTCTGCGTGTGGCCTTGTTGACCACGAGGCTTGCACAAGCTCAGCCACATGTTTCTGTCTACTTGATAAAGGGTTAACCCCAAAATATTGTATTTGTACCTATATTATTTCGTCTTGCTCGTGGCAGTTCTTTCACTCCATTCTTACTAAAAAGTTAGTAGTTTATATTTAGTTATTCCATAAGACCTTAACAAAATCTAGTTCATTAAAACCTGGAACAGATTTCAATTAAATTTTTTTTTCAGTCTTATACTAGTTGAGGTTAGATGCCCTTGGTTTTAATTTTTACTGATATCAGCACACATTGATGTCCAAACAACTGAAAGATAATTTGAAATGTTCAAATTAGCTTACATCTGGCACAAATTTAAAGTGTGTTCAAACTACCTAATAAATCGTATGGATCTCATAAATACAAAATGAAGAATCACAATTTAGTGTTAGCTGTAATGTCAACAGAACAGTGACATTCTGTAACAGCAGAAGAAGGGTTTTGGATCATACTAGGGCCATTCTCAGGGAATAGGGTTTCTTGCTGACAGGTCTCCTCATTTTTTTCTCTCTCAAGAAAATTTGGGAAAAAGTTATAACATTACTGTACACTACACAGAACCCATGTGAAAATGGCTCAAGTTAGAAGCATTTTAAATACTTAAAATGACATGAATAGCATTCTGAAAGCATACAGTCACTAATTTTTTCCACTTTTTGTTCTGACATTCATCATTGATTGACTGAGATATGGAAAAACTGTGATTGTTGTGGGAAAATGTATATTTGTGGGCAGGCCCGCCGCTAGCTGTTTGAGCGCCCGAGTGCAATACCTATTATGCCGCCCCCTATCTAACTAGAGGCCATGGTGGATTTAGGAATTTTCCGAACCGGGTCAAAAGAATGTGAGATTGCCGCCCCTTCAGACATTATTTGCCGCCCCCATTGTTGCCACCCCGAGTGTCGCCGGCCGCCTGAAGCAGCTGTTGAGCTAAAAAAAAAAAAGGTCGCCCGCTCCATAATAGGCTGCAAACTTTGTTGCGGCGACAATGGAATGACAACTATCCCGGGGTGGCGACTGTCGATCACTCGATTTGCCGCCTCTCCCTCGACTTGCCGCCCGCGTGCGGTGCACGCCTTGCACGCCCGCTTACGGCGGCCCTGTTTGTGGGTTCAACAGTTCAAAGTTGGGCAAAATATAGTGAAACTGAACTAAAGAATCCATAGTCATGTTCCATATGAAGGTGTTCTGCATATCTCTGGGGTGATTGCCAAAACCTGTAAAGAACAGTTTCGCGCCGGTAACGACCAGAAGAGCAGATGACGTAATCGCGTTGTGCTGGTTTTTGTTTTCCACCGTTTCCGTAGCAGCGGCTGAATAAACAAACAGTTATACACTGACATTTGGTTGAGAATGGAGGCAGAGATGGACGCCTTCGAAACGTCGCGCAAATATGATATATTAACACGGCTGGAAGCCTGAGAAAAATATATTAAAGAATTTCCTATCTACTATGCAAGAGAAAGGACCGGAATAGGTCCCACATGCCCTCTTCCATCAAGACAATGCTCCTGCTTGTTGAGCCACCCTTACAACTTATAAATGGATCATCTTTGACTTTTTCCAGCTGTGGAATCTCTCTTTTAATGCATGTTTTCCATCAAATTACTCACCCCTTAGCACTTTTTCAGTGAGTAATTTGGACATCTAAAAAAGTTTTTGCAACAGTCATGAAGTCAATTTCATGAAAGGAAGCTTGTATTGAAAATTGATGGTAGTCTTAGCTTTGTAGGGTGAATAGGAAATCTGAGCTTCAGTATATTGCATTCTTATTCCAGCATAGTAGAAAATATAACAAAAGCGGACCACTTTGTATAAATGGAAAATAATCAAAGAATGTACAATGAACCCCACTAAAATAACAGATAGCCTGACAGTGGAATTCTATATTTCATAGACGTAGAAATAATGTGAGCTTTCAGTCTAATCCATTTTTTACATACAGGAATGTAATATTTTTTAACATGTGCTTTTAATTACCCCACTTCCTGATTGTATTGTTTGTGCTTATCTCTGTATAGTCACTTTTGTAATTTGTGGTTTGCTTTCATTGTATTAAAAGGCTTGTTTATGTTCTGTAACAATTTTACAGTTGTACATGATTTATATCTTTACGGGCTATGCTGTGTCGTTTATTGGATTATCTAAGCTTTCGGCTGTTATACTCCAGCCTTCTTCAGAGATACTGTTTATATTTATGTTCACATAGCAATAGTCACCAAGCATTGCAGTGGAAGAGGCCGCTATCTTCATTGATGTTGTTGGAATTCCTTAAGATTTCTGCTGCCTCTTTCACATGTCGATGCCACCACTGGTCTTCTCTCCACAGTAGCCTCGTATCTTGAAAATTTATTTCATGCCCGGTGTTAATAGCATGGCAAACGACGGCAGATTTGTAACTGTTGTTATATTTGTAGTGGCGGATATGTTCTTTAAGTCTCTCCACCACTGTGCGACCTGTATCGCCGATATATACACTTCCACAGCTACAGGGGATTTCGTAAACTCCATTAGCTGGTGTGGGTGTAATCTGTCTTTTACCCTGGATAATGACTGGCCAAATTTGCATTGAGTTTTATACACAATTTGCACCTCCACCCGCTTAAACAGTTTCCCAATCCGATCAGTGATACCACGTATGTATGGAAGACGGGCAAATTTTCTTGGCACATTGGTATCATGATATAAGTTGACGTCTTCCATGGGTTTTTTAGGTCTGACAACCCTTCTGATGTCTGATTCACTATAGGCATTGGCTCGAAATATTTTTGTAAGAGTCTCCATTTCTTCCTTCAGACTTTCCGAGTCACATACTGTCCTCGCTCTTAAATTCAGTGATGTTAATAAGCCTCTCTTCGTTTCCGGGTGATGGTGCGACCCGGGTGTGGGTCGCCTTGCGGTACACCGTTTGACCCAAACGTCCATCACCTCGCTTTTGAACCAGACATCAAGGAATGGCAGTTGTCCATTTTCTTCCACTTCCATGGTGAATTGGATTCTTGGATGGGCACTATTCAGGTGGTGTAGGAACTCCTGCAAATTCTCCTTACCGTGAGGCCAGAAGACATAGGTATCATCAACGTACCAGATCCACATTTTAGGTTTTAGGCGCGCATGGTTAAGGACCTCCATTTCGAATGCTTCCATAAATATATGTTGGCAGCTTCAACTTGAGCATAAAGTTCACCACCATATTGGAACACAGTTGACTTAAGGCAGAACTGTGTCAGTTCAGTTCACTCAGTAGACTTCCTTGTGCAAGAAGTTTAGCACGTATTACAGCAATGGCTTCATCTACCGGCACGTTAGTGAATAATGAAACAACATCAAAACTCACCATGATGTTAGTCTTTTCTAGCCTCAGATCATCAATTATTTGTATAAAATGAGCTGAGTTCTTTACAGCTGATCTTATATCTCGGGTAAGATGTTTGAGTTTTCTGGCCACATACTGCGCAAGTGGATGTGTAGGTGAGTTGACTGCGCTCACAATCGGACATAAGGGAACCTCTCTTTTGTGCACTTTGGGCAATCCATAAAACCTGGGCATCGTGCAGTTGCCTCTTTTTATATTTATCTTGTCCTCCTGCTCAATCGCTTTTGAGGTGTTAACTCTTCGGGCTACCTCTGTCGTAATCTTCTGCAGTGGGTTCCTGCTTAACTTTGCATAAGTGTTCTCTGCCAACAACTA
>JARYHS010009186.1:31659013-31675013 GCA_031002005.1 Vandiemenella viatica | reverse complement strand
TAGTTACAAATCACATCTAATACCTAGGGTCAATTCTTTTTAATTACTAATACAATCAATATCTTGGTTCACTAACATATACATTCTTAACTTTGCTCAGGTAAACTACTGGTTATCCAGCCTCCAAATCCTGCTTATTATTAAAAATACTTTTCCCCCAAATGGAATTACTATTCCTTTTTTAGGGAGGAAGAAGAGTGGGTGGGGGAGGGATAGAATCAGCATTAAAATGAAGATAGATCATAAGCTAAGCATTATCAGGATTTATCTAACAATAATAATTTCAGCTAACAATATGTAATTTTGGATATGAGAATGCCCTAACTTGAATTTACGTTGGTAAGTCGGTAAGTATACAACTGAAGAAGTATTTACCTCATTGATAAAAGGTATCAAAACAACAGCCTCCCACTCTTGTTTCTTGCCATTGAGGTCAGTCTTGAAGTCTTGTGGATAGTATGAAATAAGTGGAGATGCTTCATCAACCATCAACCGTTGATAAGGCTCTGGGAGGAGGTTTTTGCTGTTTTGAAAAATCATGAATAGCAGATATTCAAGTAAATAAATACAAAAAAAGTCTCAATGCTTCAAATTGATCACATTCATTGATCCCTTTAAATATCCAAACATTTTTATATTATCAGTTTATACATTGCAAAATAAAGTCAAATTTTAATTCCATATAAAACTTTGACTAAACTTGGCTAAAACATAACTAAAACAGACTTTAGATTTGCTGTGAAACAAATTCCAACCATAAATCAGGAAAGAAAAGTAACAGTTACTAAACATTGATGTGGAGGATTAGTGCAAACACACAAAAAAACAAGGATATGAAACAATAAGTTTTTCTTTTTTAAATTTAAACCTTTGACAGCAGCAAAATAAAATATGTGCAGTAGGAATCAGTGGGAAGTTGGTGATATGAGGGGAAGGTTGGATGAATTAAATTATGAGCAATAATGAGACTAAGGAGAGGAGACCGGATAAATATAGGAAGAAATAAACCTTATACATGAAATCATAACATTATGGCTTCAGATCGCACAAGTGCACACAGTTATCCCAGCCACATGACATTACAAATACCAATAATAATCAGTGTTTTTTTTATGGCTTTATGCTGTCGACATTGCGGTCATTAGAGACAGGATGGGACTGGGGGACAAGGAATGGGAAGGAATTCAGCCATGGCCTTTTAAAGGAAGCATCCCACCTGGAGTGATTTTGGGGAAATCATGGAAAACCCAAATCTGGATGCCTGGATGGGGATTCGATCCAGCATCCACCCAAATGCAAGACCAGAGAGCTAGCCGCTCACCCACCATGCTTGATAATAATAATCAGTCTGTTATGAACAAAAGCTGTGCTGGGGGTTAAGCTTACAGCGTGTACTTAAGCTATGACCGTTAATGTTGCCTAATGGTTCACTGTCTTGTGATCGCCAATCCCCTGTAATACCAGAGGAGATTAAGGTAGGTTCAATAAATAAATTTTCACTGTAGACTCTTACTGATTATTCAATATGGTATATTGTTCAAAACACTGTACATCATACGGTACCCAATTTTAAGGCATCAGACTTTTTCTCCAAAATACTGGTTGAAAATTACACCAATGAAACAAGCAGCAAGCAACTCCCGATGACCCCCAATATTAAACATAGTCCTATATCATCGAGAGCAAAGCCTAATTTCCACCACATGTTGAAGCTAAATTGACAATAGTAGACCACTCTACATTGCAATACTTCCGCGTTCAACTTTTCTGCCTAAATCATTGTGCCAAAACTGTATCTCTCACTACTACGGCTCTGAAACACTGACTTCAACATGGCCGCTCCTGTTTCTTATATAGAAAATTGGTTAGCTGATACAATTTTCCCGATTCTTGCGCAGCCGCAATCCTTCATTTTTTCTCTGATATTCCTGAAAATTTTATGTATGCTAGCTCTCAGTCTCAAGTCCTTAAAAAAATGTTCTCTATCTGCAACCGTTCTTTTATATATATATCTCTATCTGCAACCATTCGTTTATACATATATATGCTCCAACCAACAGTCTTTCATGGATTATTCAATAAGTATTTCAGAAGCATTAATATCTCGCAACTACCCTCCAGCTATGGTGAACAAACAGCTCTCAAGTGCAACATTACAACTGAATCAACCCAGCAATTACGCCAAACCCGCAAAAACCAACCATTATCCAGTCTTGGTCACACAGTATTACCCAGGTGTAAGACACTAGCTTGCAGTGGGGTTCTGCACAAGCTGGGTCTTAACTCTGATCGTGCTAACCTAATGAATTGCAGTACTAAGTTCTTTACACAGTCGCCACCGTAGTTTTTAGCAGAAACTAAGGAAAAGGTTAAAGTTCAATGATAAAAGTTCACTTCTGATATGATGAGTATATTCTTCAAAACGTTACAAAATCAAAGTACTGCACAGGCATTCAGACAACTTTTCCAAATTTAATTTACAGATTCGACTGACCACTCGAGCACGACCGTAACCCCACGCTACTATTGCTTCTCAATTACATGAATCTTCAGAATAAAACTTCCCCATGCTGATAAAATTTCTACTGATGTTGAACAAACTAACAGTTTGCCGCTCCACGAGCCCAGAGCTAGCCACCTTACGACATAACGCGCCTACACTGACCAACTGTTGCTTCTAGAATGGGCTCTTAGGCTGTGGAGGGGATATATTTATAGGATCGGACCGTGTGAACTTCCTTGTTTCGACTTTCCCAAGGATTTGATGCGATAGCTGATCAGTTTCTGACAACTGTTGCGAAATCTAATTTGACCATGACAGTAAAAATAATCCTAGCTTTCTGAAATTTTGATAGTAGCAAGATATTATTACGAACGTCAAATTAAGTTATTATAAAAAAATTTTGTTACTTTAATAGTTTAGCCAGAAAAGAGTCGTAAAGATGTGATTGCCATAACTTCCGAAATATTGCTTCTATTGAGCTGAAACAAATTTAATTCTATTCTCCTATTGCTCATCTATACTCCGATGTTAAATAAAGAATTTTACCTATTTCTGAAAGTGGTCTAAAACTGGAAAATAAAATTTAATGTCTTGAAATATTTCGAATATCAACTTGAAAATACCTCTAAACAAATTTTCCTAATGAAAAACTATTACTGTAAAAATTTGGAATCGCTAAGTCTATTCCCCGATTTATTACGAATTTTTATAAATATCGCTCTCGGCGAATGTCGAGCCATTGCATCGTTCCGTTCAAACGCTTACTCGCGCCAAAACCTATTTTATTTATTAATATTAAATGCTTTAATATTTTGAAATAAATCTTTTTCAGAAGTTTTTTATTTTTAAATAAACTTTACTCTGAATATAATTTCTTTTCATGAATCCCCGAAAAAGACTGAAATATCAGACTTTTACCTAAATCACATGTCTGGCTATATCAAATTTCATTCAAAAACAATCTTTAGACTGCATGAATCTTTCTAAAATTTTAATATGTTATTTCAACCGAAATTATGATGCTTTCTCTCTATCACTTGATTTCCTAACTGTTTTTCTGATAGCTAAATACTTCGTGTTTGGAGTGGAAAATTACGTGATAAATTCTAAACTGGCAAATCACTTTCAAACATAGTCAGACTCTAAGTAAGATCTTTTAACAACAAAACTAATCATCTACTGGCTATATATCTACCTAAACATCTTTTAAACTAACGAAATAAATTGATTTAGTGAAACTAAATGAAAGTCAAATACTACATATTCATATCTGAGGTTAAGTTTCTGAACAGCTGTTTAAATGAATTTAACTATTGAATTTACTGCTTATCCTTGAATAAATACTTATATAAGACATATTACTGGGAAATATTATCAAAGTTTACTATAAAAATGAATTTAAAAGGGTGGTCCCATATACTTCAACTGAACCCGCTATCTCGGCAACTAATTTCGTTATGCGAAATTCTAAGATGTGTTACACAGGCCTTGAATCAATTAATAGAATCCTCCAGCAGGGCTATGATTTCTTGCAAACCTGCCCTGAAATGAGATCCATTCTTCCTAAAATCCTCCCTGCCCCTCCTAGAACTTGTTTCAGCAGACCTCCTAACCTCAGCGAACTTCTAGTCCACAAACACAGTCTTCCTCGTCCTAACAGTGAGTCCCAAGGCTCTTTCCCAGGTAACAGACATCGCTGCAAGATGTGCGATATACACCATGCTTCCACCACTTTCATCAACCCTGTCGTAGGGGAAAGCTTCCCTATCATAGGACACACCACCTGTGAAACTACCCATGTAATTTACCAGTTAACATGCAACCACTGCCTCGCTTCATATATAGGTTTGACCACAAATCCACTCCCCATAAGAATGAATGGCCACCGACAGACAGTGTTCACACAGAACCCAAAGCACCCAGTTGCTGCCCATGCCATAACCCATAACTTGAATAATTTCAACTCTTGCTTCACAGTCCATGCTATCAGAGTTCTCCCTAATAGCAGCAGTTTCTTTGAACTCAGAAGGTGTTTATTATCAACTTGGCACAAGGCAACCACCTGGTCTCAACATGAGATAATACCCAGTCATTATTATTACATTTGTTTAACCTTTTGTAATCCCCACTTTCCCACTACCTATATTGAACCACCACTAACCTAAGGTGATGTTTACTACATAAAAATTATTATTTTATTATATATATATATTTTAAAATTTATACAATATTTTGTGTAATTATTATTATTATTACTATTTTCTTCTTTTAAAATCTAATTTTAATTGTATTTTGCTCTTACCACCGACCAGAGATTAGTTCGGATATTTATCTATGCTTGGGTATTAGCTCTACTTTTCCGATGTTTGAATTTACCCCCACCATTTTCCCGACTGGCGGTCTTTCTGTGAGGCAGTCTCCAGCTGCGCCCATCTCTCATAATGTTCTCTCGTTGACGAAGGGTTTACCCCAAAAATTACTTTATTGTTTGTATTTGTCTTTTCTGGGTGTTCGCACCCCACATTCATCATCTAAAGGTATGTGGTGGCTCATTTCCCTATCCTAATTTTATGCCTTTCCGCTACTTAGCGTCTTGATTTCATTGTTATTATATATATATATATATATATATAGATTGTTTGGAAACAAAGGCACTGAGAGCGGATATATTAGACATTGGGATAGGAGAAAAACCACCGCTTACCAAAGATGAGGGCTCCAGAGGCGTCAACACACGAAAAAAACACACAAACACAAACATAATACAAATTTTCGAGCTTAGCTCTTCATCAGGTTGTAGGATGAGGTAGCTGCCCCGCGGAAGCTAGCAGCCAACTGAGGAGACCACACGGGGTGCACATGGTCGGCTGGTCGGGGTGGAGATGGAGGGGGGAGAAACAACGAGGCGGGGATGGGGGTGGAAGGACCTAAGCCCGAAAATGAAAATTAGACTGCACAGTGGAAACGCGGTTGCGGTCATAAGGTCACTGGCATAAAACAAACCAAGGAAAACACGGAGGGGGGGGGGAATCTACGGAAAACGATCTATAAGTGCCCCCCATAAAAAATTATTCCACATGCAAAATTATTGAAAATATTACACACGAAAAAATACTGCACACGGAAAAAATATAATAATATAATATAAAACACACGAGAGAAAAAAATATTTAGCAATAGATCTAAGTACAAAAAGAGAAAGCTCTGGTGAGCGATGGTTTTGTGGGAAATGATGGCAGGTAAGGAGCAAAGGTCGGAGGGGAGAGGAAAATTGGAGCTATCTTAAATTTAGTCCAGGAGGTTGTCTGGTCCCCAGTTGGTACTGAAAGGCCAGTTCCCACCTCCTCAGTTCGGAGATGCTGCTTTTGTCTGGGAGTTCTTTGATGGCGCGGACTGTGAAGCAGGTGTTGAAATTGTTGGTGTTATGAGTGGTGGCATGAAAAGAAACAGGGTGGTCAGGGTTCTCAGTCCAGACCGATTGTCTGTGTCCATTCATCCGGATGGCCAGTGGATTTGTGGTCAGACCTATGTAGGAGGCTGGGCAGTGGTTGCAGGTAAGTTGGTAGATCAGGTGAGAAGTTACGCAGGTGGCCGATCCAGTGATATAGAAGCTTTCCCCTGTTACGGGATTGGTGAAGGTGGTAGAAGGCGGGTGCATCATGCAAAGTTTGCAACGGGGCCTGTTACACGGAAAGGATCCTTGGGGCTGTCTTGTGGGCTGAGGGGTTCCATGTTTATGGACCAAGAGTTGGTTCAAGTTGGGGGGTCTACTGAAACAGGTTCTGGGGGGCTGGGGAAGGATTTGTGGTAGGAGTGTTTTCATTTCCGGGCAGGCTCGGAGGAGATCATATCCTTGTCTTAGGATCCTGTTGATGGATTCTAAGCCAGGGAAGTAGCGGGTGACCAAAACTGGGCTTTGGTTGGTTCTTGATGGTTGTGGGGTGTTGATGGATTGTGTCGGTACTGATGTGGCTCGTGTAACTTGTTTATGAACTAAATCAGGGGGGTAATTGCAGGATATTAGGGCTTCAGAAATGTTATTAGTGTACTGCTTAAGGGACTGTTCGTTAGAGCAAATGTGCCTGCCCTGGATTCCCAGGCTGTATGGGAGGGCGCGTTTGATGTGCTTAGGATGGCAACTGTCGTAGTGGAGGTATTGTTGTAGATTGGTGGGTTTTATATGTACCGAAGAATTGATGCCGCCATCAGAGAGGGACAGGTCGACATCCAGGAAAGTGGCCTGGGTGTGGGAGTAATTCCATGTAAATTTCAAAGTGCTGGCATTATTGAGGTTATTGAGGAAAAGGAGAAGGTTGTCTTCCCCGTGGGTCCAGACCATGAAAATATCGTCAATGAATCTGACCCATAGCAGGGGTTTCAAAAGGGCTGCAGCTAAGAAGGACATTTCTAGGCGGCCTAAGTATAAGTTGGCGTAGGAGGGAGCCATGCGGGTGCCCATGGCAGTAACGCTGACTTGTCGGTAGATTTTGCCATCAAAGGTGAAAACGTTGTTAGTTAAAATTAGTTCGGCCAGGTAGACTAGGAATGATCTGGACGGGAGGCTATTAGGGGGACGCTGGTCTAGAAAATGTTCCATGGCGCTGAGGCCATGGCAGTGGGGAATATTGGTGTATAGGGAGGTCACGTCAATCTTAACCAGAAGGGAGTCAGGTGGAAGAGGCACGGGAACTGTGGATAAACGGGAAAGAAAATGCCGGGTGTCTTTGATGTGGGAGGGGAGCAGGCTTACAATAGGCTGTAGGTGTTGGTCTACCAGGGCGGAAATGCGTTCGGTCGGAGAACCATAAGCGGCAACTATGGGGCGTCCAGGGTTGCCCGGTTTGTGAACTTTCGGAAGTAGGTACAAGTAAGGGGTGCGAGGCTTTTTTGGGCTAAGGAGTGAGATTGAGTGGGCAGTGAGGCCTTGGAGGGGTCCACAAGACTGTATATAATCTTTTATACTGTCATTAATTGCAGCTGTAGGATCATGGTTAAGGAGGCGGTATGTGTTGGAGTCAGCCAATTGACGGAGAGCTTCGCTGAGGTGTGTTTTATATTATATTATTTTTTCCGTGTGCAGTATTTTTTCGTGTGTAATATTTTCAATAATTTTGCGTGTGGAATAATTTTTTATGGGGGCACTTATAGATCGATTTTCCGTAGATTCCCCCCCCCCCCCCCTCCGTGTTTTCCTTGGTTTGTTTTACAGAATTCAAGTTTTTATGTGATAATTATGTTCTTTTCTTGCTCTCTTCTCCCCTTTATATAGTTTCCTTTCATACTTTCAAAATCTGTTGTAAATCTCAGTGATGTTATTCTGCCATTTTCTCATTCAAATTTCAAACCTTCTTTTCCTCTTTTCAGCCAAAATATTACCTACATCTTTTCAAAACTCGCTCAGTGTGTATAATAAAAAGCCTACTTTGTTTTGAATATACTCTCAAGTCTGTAACTAACTGAACTCCATACTGTTTAAAATGTGTCAGTCATTCCAAAACCATTATTTTCTTTCAAAAAGGATACTTCTGCTTTACCTACAGATTCTAATTTTCTGTATAATATAGTTTGAATTTTTTCTGCATGTTTGAGCTATGAGGCTTTATTTTAAATTCAAAATTTGGAGTTATAAAATTTAAAAAAACTATTTTGGCAATTTTTCCTCCTCATGTTTTGATACACAGTAAACCTCAAATATTTCTTCAGTACTATTTTATAAACCTAAGTGTTGCATCTCGTTTGGATTGTGATCTTCTGTTGCACATCTGTACATGGAGGGAGTAAAATCTATTAGCAAACAACCTAACCTCTTTATCATGATTAAAGTTTATTATTAATCCTACTTTTTACCTGGAAACTACTAGAAAATGACTTTAAACATAGTTTTACTGTTGGGTTTTTATGAGCTCACAGCAGCAAAATTAAGGTTATATGACAAGTCATGAACCCTGATACAAAGAATAAAGGGAAGGACAACAGTGAAACTATGTATCAATTAGGGATAGGCAAAAATAAAGAAACAAAGGGTGAGAGGGCTTTCTCACATTTTGAGTCAGGTACTCATAATTACTGGTGGGTCAGGTTCAAATTCCTACATTTCTGCTGCTAACAGGGAGTATGCAAACAGTTAAACAGGAAAAAAAATTATTACTGCTATTTGCAGAACCAATAGCAGCACAGATTTGGTCAGGGTTTTATATGAATGATTTTTTTTTAAGTGACTGTTAATTCTTATGGATAACTGATATAGTACCATCAAATCTACAAAGGAAGCAGTACCACTGCTGTCAGATAATTGGTAAATGACAAAAATAGTTTCACAAGTGACATGCCATACGATGGGAAAGCTTTCTTGGATGGTGGTGATGGCATGCGGGTGGAAATTGGGAACGTATGTTTTTCATATAGGAAGCAATGAAAGTTTCTTATTGGATTATGAGAATGGTATTTGTGAACTAGAAATTCACTTATGTTAGTGGCTTAAGTATGCAGAAAATACTTTCAGGAAGGGAAAGTGAAGGTCAAAATGTAATTAATGGATTTAAAGATTGCGTAAGTGTGGGATGACTGTCAGGAGGTACTGGAAGGGACGTTGTGCAAAATTGTAATGTATCTGCTTAGATAGATAAATGCAGAATATTTAGAATAGAGCAGTATTACTGCAATTTTAAGTGACAAAACAATTGTTAAAACATATTGCTGTTGCAGATACCCATTCATATGGAAGGAATCATTTACTACTTATCTCCAGAATACTGTGGAAGCATGTGCATACTGAAATATACAAAAATATAGTTAATAGTTAGTTTTGTTGCAATATTAATTTAAAACTTCAAATTATAATACATTTTAATATTTCGAGTGTTAGTGAGTGTTTTTATTTGATCAAAAACCTGTTAGTTGTGATTTGATGCTAAGTAATGTGTTTTGTTTACATTATCAAATTGTTTTCATTTTATTAACGATAGGATAAATCTTTAATTTTTGTTAGTGAATGTAAATATAGTTTAAATTTGAATTAATTCAAGGCATTTATATTATTAGTGATCTTTTCAGTAGGTGGTGTTAAGTATTTTTAAGTACTGATTTGCAGTATTTTCAGCTAAAGTTTATTTGCAGATTTACCATTTGCAGATGCTGTTGTGATTTGGGGATATACAGAAGAAGAAGTACAACAGAAAATGAACATCTGGCATAAGCATTTTAAGGAATTTGGCTTTCGAACACGCCACACTAAAACAGTGGTAGTGGCTGTCAGCAGACTGAATATGTATGAAGCCTTTTTTTTCTGGAGGTTGAAAAATTTAATCATGTTGATAATTTTCAGTACCTTGGCAGTAAAGTGACCTCCGACAATTGATCCCAGAAAGAAATTACCAATAGGGTACAAAAAGGAGCCCAGTTCTATCATCAAGTTAGGCATATTCCAAATACAACCGAAATGTCACTGTGTAATTCATACTTCTTACCCATTACAATGTACAGCCTGGAAGTATGTACCACTACCAGCAGAGATGAAAACAGACTACAGGTGGCCGAGATGAAGTTCCTGGGAATGATGGTACAGAAAACCAGAAGAGATAAGATCAAGAATAAAGTGATCCATAAACAGATCCCAGTCAATGAAACCCTTTGTGAAAAAATGCCAAAGCAAGATTGTGATGGCTGGGACATGTTAAGACGATGGACCCAACACGAAAAACAAGTATATGCTGGAAAAAGAACTAAAGGATATGGCCAAGAGGCCGGTCCAGAAGGAGATGGATTGATATTGTGAAACTAGACCTAGAGGAGAAAGGTGGATCATGCTCTAGAATTCAAGAAGAGGAAACATACTTGGACAGTCAAAGGTGGCAAGCACTCTTACAATGCATCCAGGAAACTGGAGATGGATGAAGATGATAATGATGATTATTAATTTAGCAGTATTATTATAAGGTTAGGTTGAACAAATTTTTTCCCTCGCATTCTGTATTTTGTTTTGATAGCTGTATTCAGTCAATGCTTGTAATCATAAATGAAAAGTGTGGTAACTGCTGTAGATTAGTGAGGGTGGGAATCTTTTGCGAAGGGTGTGAGAAATATTTTCATTGAGGAAAGTGTAGGGGCATCACAAAATGGGGTAACTGAGGAGGCTCTCTGATGATTCTGTAGAGATTGAGTTAAAAATAGGCAGAACTGATAGATGTTATGAAGGTATTGCATAGGCTGTGATTGTATGGAAACACAGATGGTTGGGAACTGGCAACGGGAAAAAAGGTTAACCAGAACAAGGTGGGCTACTAATTATTTTGTTATACGAGTGGTTGGAGTAGGTTTGCTCTGTTGCCAGAGTTAGACAGGAATGAGCCTTCTGTAGCTGTAGGTGCAAAGAAAAAGTAGCAGACTTGTAGGAAAAGTTGTATAGTTGAGGCTAGTAGGCAAGGATTACGGAAAAAGAAAGTATTGCTGCTAGATACTAGTCATTGAAGAGATGTGAGCCCATTGGTGCAGGAAAAATTGGGATCAGATTTCCAGGTCACGAGTTTCTTTAAAACCTAGAGATAGTCTTTCTCAGGTGGTAGAAGGTATAGGTTCTTTACATACGGACTTCACAAATCATGATCATGTAGTGATAGTGGAGGAAGCGGGAAATAGTCTGGACAGGGATGATATTTATACACTGGCAGAGATTAAAAGTACAACACCCAAACAGGAATGGTGGAATTTTAGGAAATTTTGTAGATATATGCATGACCATACACAGAACAAATGATAACAAATTGAAATGAATCAGGTAAAGTTTATTATCTTTAGATACAGTTGTCAGTAAGAAGTGCGCCCAGCTTGAACACCTATAAATTCATGGATCCTTGCCAGCATTGAATCATTAAGTGTTTGGATGTCTTCTTTGGGGAATGTGTCTGTATGCCTGAATGTTTTGTGTAGTCAGTTGTTGCACACTTTGCGCTGGATAACCATGAGACCTAATGTGTCTACTTCTGGCATCCCAAGGTCCAAATTGTAAGTGTAACCATTTGCAAGGCTTGTGTTGTGATGGCTACAGTATAGGGATTGGTATTATCCTGACGGAAGGTGCAATTTGGATGGTGGACATGAAGGGTATCAATATAGGGTGCAGCACACCATCCAAAAAGTGGTGGGCTTTCATTGCGCCTTCAACAACAACCAGATCAGTCTTGCTGACGAAACTGATTGTCCCCAAACCATGACACCAATGGCTAGACCTGTGTGATGTTCTGAAATCACAGCACTAATCTAAACACTGATGTTCACCATTCACATTCCCATTTGTATTTTGCATTACACCAGCTTAGACAATGTTGGCAATGAAATCAGGTTAATGGAACATATTGCATAGGGGTCAGAAGAGTGTAACCTAGATTGAATCAATTGGTTTACAATCATCTGGGAGGTGACTCTCTGTAATCACTGCTTGGATCTGGCCTGCAGTCACTAGTCTGCAAGCAACAGCCACCCCATGGTATTCACATGCTGTTGTACTTCCGTATGGACCTGTGCCTGCTCCAGGAGTACTACAGTCTTCTTTCATCCACTGTATAACAAGTTTGTTTACTGGCATCACTCTATGACCAATCTTTTGGGATATTTCACGATATGATACACCTATTTCAAATGCACCAATTCTCTGACTTCTCTCACGCATAGACATTGGAGTGTAGAGGGTCATCACTCTTCGTCTTGGTGTACTTGGTCAACCTTCGTCTTGGCGTACTTGGTCAACAAGAACTTATTGACAAAAAAGTGTCATGTTACACCACACTGTTCACTAAATGCACTAAAAAAACCCAGAGATTTTGTATATTAAATAGCCCTATAATTCTCATACTATTACATGTAAAACTTCATCATTTAATATTCTTCTTATGGTGATACTTGTGTTCAAATTTCATTCATTTATAACAACTCCTTCTGGGTGTTGCACTTTTAATTTCTGCCAGAGTAGTATTAAAAAATAGTGGATAAAATGGCAAAAGCAACGTGCCACACTAGGACCAGTATGATGTCAGTTCTGAGACGTTATGATTGGAGCTGGAATGGCTTCTTAGTCTGATGTCAGCTCTGGCATGGGCTTGGTATCTGTAGATGCTATTGACAGGTGAGGTTAAACCAGGCATGGCCTACACCTCAACAGTAGAGGGATGGAGGTTCTTTCAGATTTGATAGCTGGTCGTTTAACTGGGCCACCGTCTCTCATGAAAGGATTCCTGTGGTCAACGGTGTTAGAGCAGCCCCTTCTTTAGATCAGGGTAAGTATTAAGTCCGAAAGTTTTAACTGAAATTAGTTTATATCATAATGAGTTTTCAGATACAAAAATTAAAACTGTGTAGGGATTAATTTACTAAATCAGAATATCAGAGGTTTATCAATTAAAGTGGATGAATTACTAGTTCACAAAAATGAATTAAATACTTTCAACAGTTGTGATGTTTTGTCTGAACACTATATAATTACTACATAATTACAAGAATAGGTATGTCAAATATAACTGACTTTAATTTAGCTTCTCATTACTATAGAACCAATTTGGGGAAAGGAGGAGTTGTCACTTATAACAGAAATATTTATAGTTTTGATGATATAAATATTAGCAAGCATTGTCTTGATCAACATTCTGAAGCCTGTGTCACAAGGCTAAATTTCATAACGGTAACCATATGCAGAGACCCCCCCCCCCCCCCCTGGAAACTTTCATATTCTTCTGAAGTAATTTAAACTCTTATTAACATTTTTAACATTTTTAACAGAGTCTTATATGATGATTGTAGACTTTTTAAATAACTTTTCCTGTAAAATCATGTTGGAATCATTAGTCATGTCATTCAATCTAACTCGGGTAGTTAATTTTCCAACTAGAATAACAAATAATAGATACTCAGTTATAGATAATGGTTTCCTGGGTACCTCAAAATTCACTTATACAATCAATCTATCAATGGATTTTTGGATCATGATGCTCAGTTAATAACTATCAACACTTTAATAGGAACTAGTTCGAAGAGTAGTCCTTTTAAACTTCAGTGGTTGATAAAATATGAATCAGTTAGTTGTGCCTAAACATCAGAAACTGGGAACATCTTTACAGTGCACAAGGTATGAGGCATATTTTTAAAGTAAGTTCCATTTTCGATTATTGCCATTGCAATGCTGAAACTGTAGTTGTGTGCATGAGGATTCAGCTCTCCAGCGCCTAAGCAACTTTTATAAGCAGTGTAACATTGCTAGTCCTTGTGTGTGGTTCGCGGTGAATGATTGACATGTTCAAGGTAATTGACGATCCTCCCCTCCCTTCCCAACGTTGAAATATAGTTGATCATGTTGACATGGTTTGTTTGAATTTCTTTTTTGTTAGCAATGAAGTGTACCTCTATTCCACGGACTGCTGCTTTGATTCAGATATCTCGTGACACCCAAGTCTCATAACCTGTCACGATATTGTCCAGGAACTCATACCCTTTTTCACATGTGAAATAGGTCAATGTGCTGGAAACCCATTTCATTTTGTGTTTCTTGGTGAGCATCTTGGGCACCCATTGTGAGCATCTTGGGCACCCATTGTGAGCACAATTTTCGAAATTGCAATTGGCGTGTCAGAATGTTGTAAAGAACACTCCATGAATTTTGTGTAAACTATAAAACTCCTGTCCTCATGATTATTTTTCTTTGATTGCACTCATCAAATCATCACTTACCAAAGATAGCTGACCATTATGCTGTTCATCCTGAACAGAGTTGTGGTGTTTATTGGACTTGCTTACCCACCTCTTGACCATTCAATCACTCACGGCACCATCATCATACACCATACACCGTGAAATTGGCGATAAATGTCCAGCCATTTGACAATTCTTGCATTCAAGAAATGGATAACAGACCATATTTCACAGTCAGCAGCAACATGTTAATTGTTCACCAAGAAGCACACACAAGGACTAGCAATCTTACACTGCTTGTACACGATGCTTAGCAACTGGGAACTGAACGCAAATGTACACAACAACCTATTTCATTATGAACAGCCTCCTCCATAGTTTTTAACAAAAAAAATGTACAATAGAGTTTACCAACACCTTAAAAATAATAATATCCTAACTAAATCACAATTTGGTTTTGAAAAGAGCCATTCAACAGAACGCACAGCATTGTAATGGAAACAATCAATAACGGGACTTACTTTTATAATATATATGAATGTAAACTACAACAATTTTAGTAGCATTGTATTAAATTATGTTGCAAGTTGCTTCCCCATGAAAAGGTGTCATGCTTCTCAAAAAGAACAAAAACCATGGATAACTGTGGGTACTAGAACATCATGCATTTGTAAATGGAAGTTATGTATTCCCAATAGGAACAATCACGATGCATGTTTAAGGCAAATAATCTTTCAGTCTTGCATTGTTAACATGCTGTGCTGTCAGCAGCAAAGCAGTTAGTTATGATTACAGCATTCTAAACTTTGATTCTGGAGCTAAGCTGTGATAATTACCTGGCAGCAGGCAGCACTGCTAGCAGCTGCTCAAATGGATGAAAAGGTTTTCCCATTTCATAGTCCAGGATGAGACCAGAGGAAAAATTCTGTACATCGGATACATAAGGTGCATAATGATGTGGGTAAAACCATGACCAAGAACACACACCATTGTAGTAGTAGTGCAGATTCCACTGGATAGCTCTCACATAGCCTTCTGCCTGAGATCTCATCACCTCTCTGTAATAAAAAATGGCACTTCATTAAATACTGGTTTAATACTCACAGTTTAAAGTAGAAACGACAATTTTGCACTACACAGCTTCCAGGTTTCTAGTATAATGTCTGCACATGTAAAAATAATTACTATTGTTTTGACAGCAGTAATGGAATTTTGTAGTGATAATTATGAAAATCCCTTTTTAATCATTTATCACAAACACACCCCACCCATTCAAAATAAAATCTGAATTTCACAAGAACATGTTTAATGGGAATTCACCTATAAAATGTGATAAGTTCTGTTTAAAAACTTTTACTGTGATTAACAGATTCTTGTAACATACTAAATATACACATAAAAATGAATTCTAAAAAGGAAAAACAATGCTATAATTGATGTCAAGTTTTGCTGTCATAATTCTGTTGTTGGCCATTTTTCATCATTGCTATATCTTTGGTTATCTGGAAACCTTCTTGAAATGTAAGTAATTGTTTTGTATAGACGATTAATTCTAGTAATCTTGTATCTGTTCTATGAGCTAATAGGTTGATGATTATGTATAATAAGTGTTCTGTAAATGTTCCATGACATGATTATGGCTCTGATATGTAAAGCATACTTGTAGACACTATGAAGATTTCTGTCTTGACTTCTGTGAACATAATAATAAGATATCTTCAATATGAGTGATGATATTATGACATTTATAATATGAGAATGCATATGCTTATCCACAGACCAAATATTCAGAAACAATACTCTGTAAGTAGTTTAAAATGGATG
>JARYHS010009186.1:31366054-31658013 GCA_031002005.1 Vandiemenella viatica | reverse complement strand
GGGAAGTTTTAAATCGTTTTGTTGATTTCATGTAATTTATATAAACGAACTCTTTCCTCTCACTAAAATACTCCCCTCAACAGTCCTTTACGTAACTCCAACATCGCGCTTTCAGAAAATTTTGTTTCCGCATGGCGACACTTACCCACTGTGGGTCCGTCCTAGTAATACTTACTGTCGGCTGAGGTTTTCTTGGTTTCCAGTCGGCATCTGTAAGCATCTGGCTAGGATAAACATACACACACAGAGACTTAAATCACTTAAAAGCGGGGAGTGCTCCTTGGAATGGTAAAAAGAGTTGCAACTACTTGATTTATTACAGAGAAATTGTTGCAAGTAATCTTACAAAGGTTGATACATGAATCGGAGGTTTTCCGATAATAGCAATAGTGAACCATAGGGTTCAAGCAATGGCACATGCTTCTGAGCCAGCAGAGAGAAAATTATAGAAAAATACCCAAAATGGCTAACTTGAGTAGCAATAGTTCTGGCCTATGAAAATCACCATCGCGGACTGCTTACCAAAGTACGCGCCGAGAAGTGTCCCCTGCCCTGAAGTGGGGAATGCTCTCTTCTCATTGGCTGTATGTCATGTCGTACACGCGTGTACTTCACGTGTTCATATCATGTGTTCCTCGTGTACTAACCGTGCTGGTTGACTTTCTCACAGTAAGGACTGCAAGACCAGTGGCCTTGCTGCCGGAGTCATATAGAAGCGTGTAGTCTCACACCCGTTGCACTGGATTGAAAACAAACTGCCTTTATTACCACTAAAACTATATTACAAAATAGCCCCCGCCACAGACATAGCAGTTTTGATAATACCTGGTATATCGTAGATTACCGTTGTTTTTCTAGGGAGACTCTGTATGATCCGTCACGTGGGATCGTCCATAAACTACGTGGCTTGGTCTAGGGGGGGAGGGTTGGGTAAAGGTACGCTGGGCTACATCTAAAAAAGAGGGGGAGGTTCGGAGCCAAGTCACGTAGCTTACTTGGGGGGAAGGAGAGGTTCAGAGGAGACCAAATGGAGCTACATAGTTTATGGATGCTCCTCACCATATCCATAGCAAAATTTTTTAAGGGTCTGAAATCACTCCAAGGGCTACAGTTTGAGCGAGCAATGTGGAGGGTATGAAAGATACTTCCAAAGGTCCGGTATCAAAGACGGATTTAATATCGTATGTACCACATTTTTCACTTTCGTAGAAAAGAAAACTAATATTTCTGACATCAAAACGACCAAAAAAAAAAGGATGAATCAAAGACTATATTAGCAGCACGTCAGATGTTAAACGCCCCCAACATTTAATATTGTAGAAGCGCTTGCTTCTCTCAATAAAGCAAAAATTGCATTAATCGTGTGTGACTTACCATCCAACTCAGGCACAGTAATATTGCCAGCACAGTTTCACTTTGACGACTATCTGATATGTGATGTTCATTCTGTATCGGATACCGGCGCCGAAGAAGTGGTGGAAAAAATTCCTGGAACCCATTCAAAAGTTCATAAAGGTTAAAGATGAGTGAAATTATTTCTGATCTTCATATCAGCAGCTAAAAGTTCTATAGCTATAATATAGAAATTCCATTGAAGAAATCCAATTATACGCAAGTCTTGTGCCAAAAAAGAGGAAGACGAATACAACGAAAAAATGAAACTGAAAAACTGCAAAATCGAGTACTAAATGCTCAAGTGAAACGAATAAGACACTGTCAAAAATCGTAACAGAACAAGACGACTCAATGCAAGAAGACAAATTCTGGATTATTTAAACACAGTTGCTATGCCGTGCTGATATATTTATATTGATTATATATGTGTGGAAGCATGTTTACGATTCGTACGTGACTAATAATCGTAGCAAAAATATGGTATTAGCTGTGCACAATGTGAAAATGTTAAGCTGATTTACTCGAAGTCGCTTCCAATAGAAGTTAATTACTAATATTCTTCAAATCATTCTTAAACTCTTCATGATGATGGCTATGCTTATAGAACTAATGACCTGAAGTATTGCAGCAACAATTTTTCCTGGTTGGGTTGGAATGCATGAATGAAATAGTACATCAGTAGAGGGGACAGTTGCAAGAAAAAAGTGTCAACGAAGGTAAGATTAGATTACATTGAGAACGCAGATTGAAAGCGTTGTATAGAGCTGAAGAGGTTAGTTCCCAAGTAGGAAGAGATGGACTATTGCATCAAACTAGTGGATATACTGTTAACAGGAAAAAAAATGACAATTTTTTTTTTTTTAGAAATTAAACAGCATTGGAAAAAATTTATGTATTTGTAATAAAAAAAATTATCTGTGCAGAGATAACTGCTAACACTTTGGCATTATGGAACTGGAACAGAATTAGAAATTTCTAAAATCTTTCTAAAATTTGACAATAGCGAAACAGTTGCCTACAAGAGACGATCTTGTTGATACTGTTTTTCGAAGTGAATTTTTAAGACACCACCTCGGAAGTATTGCCATTAAAATTGGTCGTTTCATAATGGTGAGAAGTGTTTCAAAAAATTATTACCCGGCGGCTGCAAGCAATAATCGGAAGTTGAGGTACGGCAGGATAGGCTTATATGTCCGTATATCAACAATATATACACTGGTGTCTACCCACGCTTCGTCTTGCAGTCAAGTGTTGTGCGTTCCTACGAAGATGAGCAAACATAACATTATCGCTAGCATTATATATCGCGATATAACTGGAACTACGGAATTAATGACGTCATCAATACGGTGCCACTGAAACCAATAAAATTGAAAACAAACGGTGGAATCTTAACACTTCATTCTGTATCTCGTAATGTTGGTTTTGGCCGGATAGACTGCGATACATGTGGAATTACATCCATCCACAAAAAGTAATGACGTCACTAGCATGGCGCTCTTGGAAAACTACTTCAATTACTATTAGGCAAAAAAAGAAGTTCCTCGTGCTTTATGCTGTGTGTGGTAGGGAATTTCACTTGCCGTTTTGGTTCAGGCAGCATTCCAAATTAACCACAGTCTTTCCTAATATTGTTACTCGAAAATCCAAACATTTATTTCCACGCATTAACACATTCACGGAATCCAGATCGGAATGCCTGTTGTCATTCTCGTCCAGACTGCATTTCATCCTAACCACAATCTCCACTAATATTGTTGTTCGAAATTCCAAACATACTGTGTGTATACCATTCGCGTGTTAATGCGGTAGAATTTTCCCACGCGGATCTCGTTGCGCTTAGTAATGCGTTTGACCTTTGGTTTTGTGGTTTGAATAACGTTTTCTGTGTATCATAACGTACTAAATTTAACTGAACAAATAAATAACCAAGTTAAGCAATTTAAAAAAAAATCAACAGAATCCAAAATACAGTGTTTATCTGTTTTGTAAAGTGATCTTTGGTGGGTCTTTGGTAAAGGTGTGTTCATCTGCGATGCAGTGTAATCTGTGGAGACCATCTGTTCACAGTATGAAAAAATTATCGTTTCTTACTCCTACAGTAGAGTAATAACATATACAGCAGATTTTAAGTCACAACTTTCAAACTGTGAATCCTATTCAAATTGGTTGAGTGATAGACAACAAGTAACAGCCCGTCTACAGCTTTATAATAGTATCAGCTGTACCCGACACTTGGTACGTGTGTACTTAGAACTTGTTACATAGTATAGATGCGCATTTATATCCAATTCCAGCAATAAAATTGTCACCGTTCGTAGTTTCAAAATTTCGTGACCAAAAAAGTTGTATGTCCCGGAAAATTATCTTATTTCCTTCGTGATGATAGGCCTACATAGTATTTTCTTGTCAAATTTCATCAAAATCTGTTTAGCCTTTTAGTCGTGAAACCGTAAAGAGCCACCCATAAATTACGTCATGCGTTTAGGGGGAGGGACGGAGGGAGTCAACCGAAGTGTGACATCGTGTGATAAAGGGTGGGACGAGTCATAAGCTTCATGACGTCACATGTACCACTTTTTGACATGTGCTGCCTCTCATATTTGTCGCGTTGGAACCGGGGCAGGTGTGAATTCGAAGGTTACTTGTCAATGAACACAGCACTTAAACTGAGAACAGGTTTATTGAGAACTCAAACATACACGCAGCACTGACTGCCTCTTGGGCAGAATGCTCTTCTATTTATACACAGATAGAACGTACTAGAGATTACAAGTAGTAGTTACAAGTGACCTTAGGAAACATGTAGAATCTTCTGGAAATAATAAACAGAATTAAATAATTTTTGTCAGTGGGCGGGATTGAACCGGCGACCTTCGGTACCGCAATTCGTGACGCTACCCGCTGCGCCATGCTGGCAGACGGTACACTGGCGTTCATGCGGCATTGCTCCCTCTCCTGAGGAAAACAGCGTCCCGCTGTTAGATTTCTTTTGGGGCACGCTGAAGTGTCCTGGATCTTGATCTTGTCGTGGGTCCTCTGTATGGCAGTTCTGGAGGGCCCCTCCTGTTTGTACTATTATCTTCCTGTCCGACTTCCTCAGTATCCAAACCGTCCTCAGAGTCCTTGAACAAGAAGCTGGTTGTGCCTAGCTGCTCGTCAGGATTGTAGTAAGGCTTCATGCGGAGGACGTGAACAATGTCCCTTCGCTTTCGTCGTTTCGAAGACGGCTCATAATCCTCGACTTCGTATGTGACGTCTGACCGGCGGCGTATGACACGATACGGACCAAAGTACCGCTTCAGTAACTTTTCTGATAGCCCAACCTTCCGGACAGGGGTAAAAATCCATACGAGATCTCCTGGGTTGTACGCAACAGGTCGGTGCTTGCCGTCATACCGCTGACGGTCCCTCTCCTGGGTGGCCAGTGTTCGTATGCGAGCCAGCTGTCTTGCTTCTTCGACCCTGGTAATGAGCTGTTTTATATAGTCATCCTGAGTGTCGTCCGGCTGGAATGGGAACAGCGTATCCATTGTGGTCTCAGCTTCACGGCCATGGAGCAGAAAAAACGGAGTGAAGCCTGTCGTATCTTGCCTTGCTGTATTATAAGCAAATGTGACCACTGGCAGTATTGTATCCCAATCCTTCTGCTCAACATCCACATACATCGACAGCATATCGGCTAATGTCTTGTTGAAGCGTTCTGTGAGACCGTTTGTCTGAGGGTGGTATGCAGTTGTCATCCTGTGGACAACGTCGCATCTTGACATGACCTCTGATACTAGTCTTGACTGGAATACCTTTCCACGATCGGATATCATCACACGTGGTGCTCCATGCTTCAAAATAATGTCTTCTACTAGAAATTTTGCAACCTCTGGAGCTTCTGCAGTCGGCACAGGTTTGGTGACAGCGTAGCGCGTGAGGTAGTCGGTGCAGACTATTATCCATCGGTTACCGGTTGTCGACTTCGGGAACCTCCCCAAAAGGTCGATCCCAATTCGGTGGAATGGAACTGCTGCAGGTGGAATTGGTACTAGATGACCTGGAGGTAATTGCGGCACATGTTTCCGTCGCTGGCACTCTTTACAGTGACTCACATAATGCTTGACAGATCGGTAGAGACCCTTCCAGTAATACCTGCGTCTGATTCGGTCCAGGGTCTTCACAAATCCCAGATGACCGGATATTGGAGCGTCGTGGAAATACTTGAGAATAGCTGGCTGGAGATGAGCTGGAACGACCAGAAGCCACTTGGGGCCTAGTGGATCGTAGTTGTTCTTATACAATGTCCCATCTATCAATTGAAACCCTCCTTTGGCCGGTTCTCCTTTCTCCAAGGCGTCTATGGTTCTTAATAACTCTGAATCTTCCCTCTGTTCAGCTGCAACGTCACCTAATTCAGCGAGGGCTGAAATTCCATTCATGCTGTTGTGTTCTATTAAAGGATTCCTTGAAAGGCTGTCGGCATCCTTGTGTTTGCGTCCGTTTTTGAATACCACCGTGACGTCGTACTCTTGAAGTCTAAGTGCCCATCTTGCTAGTCGACCTGATGGATCCTTCAAGCTGGTTAGCCAACATAAAGAATGGTGGTCTGTTACGACGGTGAAAGGTTTGCCGAATAAATACGGACGAAACTTGTTGATAGCCCAGACAACTGCGAGGCATTCTTTCTCGGTTGTAGAGTAGTTTATCTCGGGCTTAGAGAATACTCTTGATGCATAGGCTATCACCTCTCAGCACCTTCCTGAATTTGCACAAGCACTGCACCGATCCCATAACCGCTGGCGTCAGTGTGAAGTTCAGTTTCTGCATTCTCGTCGTATAAGGCTAGAACTGGTGCGGAAGTTAGAGCCTCCTTAAGTGCCTGGAAAGATCTTTCTTAGTTTCATCCCAGTAAAACTTGGCGTCTCCCTGCAAAAGTTCTTGCAGTGGACGTGCCATGTTACAGAATCCTTTTATGAAACGCCGGAAGTATGAGCACAGCCCAAGAAAGCTTCTCACATCACGAATGTGCTGAGGAGTTGGAAATTCCATGACTGCCCTTACTTTATCTGGATCAGCGCGGACGCCATCTCCGTTGACCAGGTGCCCCAGGATTTTTATCTCTCTGGCGACGAAGAGGCACTTCTTCGGATTGAGGCGGAGTCCTGCAGTCTGAACACACTTCAGCACCGTTGACAGGCGACTCAGATGTTCTTCAAATGTTTTCGAGAAAACAACAATGTCATCTAAATAACAAAGACACGTCGTCCACTTAAGGTGTCGAAGTAAGTTGTCCATCATGCGTTCGAATGTGGCCGGAGCGTTGCATAATCCGAATGGCATTACTTTGAATTCATAGAGGCCATCAGGTGTAATAAAAGCCGTCTTTTCTCTGTCAGCTTCGTCAACCTCGATTTGCCAGTAGCCTGTCTGCATGTCCATGGTTGAGAAGTATGTAGCTCCTTTCAAGCAGTCTAAGGCGTCGTCGATGCGCGGCAGTGGGTAGACATCTTTCTTTGTGATTTTGTTCAGACCGCCGATAGTCGACACAGAATCGCCACGTACCATCCTTCTTCTTTACGAGGACCACCGGAGATGACCAAGGACTCTCCGAAGGTTGAATAATGTCATTATGCAACATCTTCTCCACTTCCTCTCGAATTATTCGCCTTTCGACTGGTGACAATCGGTACGAGCGCTGGCTAATGGGCGGATGATCCCCAGTATTGATACGATGCTTTATCGTGGGCCGTTTCGTCTGACCTTTTTTTTGCTGGGGTGTGAATACACCAGAGAATTGGCGTAGTATAGCTAACACCCGGTGGTGTTGTTCCTTGGTCAGGCCGGACCCTATTGGCAGTTCCATAGTTGTTTCCTCCAGCGTGTTGTCGGTACTAGTAACAGAGCATGGATCTTCGTTAATGACGTTGAGCTCGCCCTCCTGGACTGGTTCAGCTGTCCCTATGCACATTCCATTGGGGATAATTTGTGACTGCTCGTGACAGTTGTGATCCAAATGTCCTCCTCGACCACCGATAATGCTTATGATAGCCGCTGGTATGTAGATTTCTTTCGTGAGCCTAATAAACTTTCTACTATCGACAAGCACTTCAAGGTTGCGGTCGTCCATGTTTTTGACTGGGACTCTTCTCATTGCGAACGGCGGGATTGTCACGTTGTCAACGGCGAATAACTTCCCAGAAGATTCTGTGTTACGTGTACCCGTCGCAACGACTTCTTCAATTTGCAGCTCAGACGTTCCACAGTCAATGACAGCTTGGGATGCCTTAAGGAAGTCCCATCCAAGGATGACATTATGACTACATTCTGTTAAAATGACAAATTCAACTGGCTGGGTCCTGTTGTTGATGGTTATTCTCGCGACACAAGCTCCAGCTGGCTGGACGTACTTTCCATTTGCGACCTTTAGCACAGTTGCCCCCGTATCACGGAACATTGTCTTCTTTAGTGTGCGACGATAATTGTCCGACAATACGGAGAAAGAAGCTCCTGAATCAACCAGCGCCCGGACAGGTTGGCCGTCGATTATAACGTTGATGAGATTTCCCGACATCTTAGTGACTGTCATCCATGGAGGATTTTCATCTGCGGCGGCCTCACCTCCGTAGATGGTCGCCTTGCTTAGTTTTCCTGCGTGCGGCGGCTAGGGGAGCGGCTGGTAGCTCTGTCCGGCGACGATGAACAGCAGCGGCGCGTCGGGGATCGACCTCGTCTAGGGTACGGCGATGGGCTTCTTCCCGTAGGTCGACCGAACTCGTCAGCGGGTGGCTGCCTGGGGTAGAACTGTTCGGATGGCGGACGTCTTGCGGCAAAATAATCGTCAAATACTCGTCTTCTCTCTCTGCAGTAGCGTATGACATGTCCAGGGCGCCCACAGTGGAAACATACTGGCGCGTTGTCTTCTGTCCTCCAGACGTCCGTTCGTCTGCGGGACGTCATAGGTGCCGGAGGATTTGGTTGTGGCCGTGTCGGCCGGTTCCTAGGCTGCCGTTTGGCAGCTGCAGCATACGTCATATCAGGGCGAGGCCATTCTTCACGTCGAGTGCGATTGGCTCGGCAGACAGGAGCTATTGTCTGAAATACCCCTTTTTCCGCCGCGTCGGCTCCTTCATGACCCACTGGGCTTACATCCATGGCCATGATCTGATGCTCACTCGGTTCAAGAGTCCCAGCTGCCATGAACTGTTGTAATTCTTCTCTCACAATTTGTCGTATGAGAGACGCAAAGTCGTGCTGGTCTTCCACAACTGCCATAGGGACTACGTTGGGAAGTCTGTCATACTTCTTTCGCCCAACCCTCCTTTGTTGCATCTCCTCAATCCGCTGGCACCACTTGATGAACTCTTCCGTCGTAGCGACGTCTTTTATCAGAAGAGCTTGGTACATGTCTTCTGCAATACCTTTCATTAGGTGCGTGATTTTGTCGGCTTCAGTCATATTCGGGTTGACTACGTTGCATAGGGCCAAAACATCCTGTATGTAAGATTGCGTCGGCTCCCCATGTCGTTGGGCCCGGTTCTTCAGTTGTTCTTCCGCCGAGCGGATTTGTCGCTGGTGGTCCCCAAACGTTTTCTTAAGTTCCGTCCAGATAGAAATAAACATTTGCCAAGCACATGGTATGATCCCACCTGTTGTACTTGGCGACTCGGTCGAACCCTTTTAGCCATTTGTTAGGATCCTGTCCAGCGTCTCCAGAGAACACCGATGGGTGTCGAATGTGCAGCTGGCTTGCCGCCATGGGTTTCCTAATGACGCGGACTTTCGGAAGGACGTACTGAGTATATCCTTTGTAGTCCGGTTCCAGTCCGTGTAGGCGGCGACTTTTACGTTGCCTAATCGGAGCCACGACGATGCAGCTGTTGCACAGGGTACCCGGCACCTCCACCAAACTATGTCGCGTTGGAACCGGGACAGGTGTGAATTCGAAGGTTACTTGTCAATGAACACAGCACTTAAACTGAGAACAGGTTTATTGAGAACTCAAACATACACGCAGCACTGACTGCCTCTTGGGCAGAATGCTCTTCTATTTATACACAGATAGAACGTACTAGAGATTACAAGAGTAGTTAACAAATGAAATGTGTAGAAGTTACAAGTGACCTTAGGAAACATGTAGAATCTTCTGGAAATAATAAACAGAATTAAATAATTTTTGTCAGTGGGCGGGATTGAACCGGCGACCTTCGGTACCGCAATTCGTGACGCTACCCGCTGCGCCATGCTGGCAGACGGTACACTGGCGTTCATGCGGCAATATGACTAATTCTTCCTTATTTTCATCACCTAATGGCAGTTTCACTATCACATATATTCTTATTGATTAATGCAACAATAGTGATGATAATGATCAAGGCCTTCTGTTATTGAGTTACTTGGAGGACCAAAGTTTTGAATGTTTTTTGGAAGTTTCATTCCTTTTACTCTAACCTTGTTAACTATAAATTCTTTGACACTCAAAAGTTTAAAATCAGAAAAGTCAATGTACGCAGGCTTTGAAAGTCATTATTTATTTATTGTCATAAATATACAGCTGATACGTTAGTGTGCTAACTAAATGGATAAGGCACTCTCCTTAAAAATTGAAGGTCCCGGTTTCAAATCCCTGTGTGCTGATGTGACAGAACAGAAATATTTGCGTAAGAAAATTATATTTTTGATCTCTGAGAGTAGATAAAAAACTAATAATATATATACTCTTAGAGAAAAAAAAAGCAATGAGTTGTAAGTTGCTATGGAGATTAGGACTTGTGAGATGATAGTTACCAGAGTAGACTAGTAGATTGAATGCTCGAGAAAAACATTGCCTAAAAACGAACCTGCATCTTCTGAGAATAACCAATTCCATTGTAATTCCTAGTAGATCCGAAGATATAAAATAAACGATATATTTTGGATCTAGAGAATTGAGTTATTCATAATTATAATTACAATTAAATCAATGACAAGCGACGCAAAGCGTTACACTGAGGAATTTTTTAGGCTTTGCAGTGTTCATATGATCTAGGCCAGGATATTCCATTATTTGGGTTCCACATTAAACTGTAGTCTCTGGAGAAAGGGAACCGTGTGTCCTAACTTTGTCACACTGCGCTAGTACGCATCTTGCGGGAGGATCCACCCAACCATCGGATTGCAGACTGGGTTGATTTTTTTTTTTTGCATAAAATACATTTTATGCCACACTCAATATACAGTTGCAGTATGTGTATTGCCCATTTAGCAGTTTTCAGCATTTGTGAACCTGTGCAGACAAACATTTGTGCAGAACATTATTTCCTACATCACAAATATCTCCACTTACCTGGAGCTTCTGTTCACAGTCCATACTTCTCTACCTCAGGATACCTTCCTTGTTTCTATTGACATTACCTCCTTATACAAGAACATCCCCCAACCACATATGTCTATTTTTTTTTAAATGAGATTTGCCCAAAATTGTGATATATATATATATATATTACCGCTACTCTTCTTCCTTCAACTTTGGAGATTGTTGGGTATAATTTATCTTTCTTTTCCATATAAATATCATCTCATGACATTTCTTTCTATTCCATTGTTATTTCAGTATATAGATGAAATATTTGTGATTAGACACACAGGAAGAACCACCTCATATGTTTCCTCAATTCCCTTAACAATAGCCTTTCCATCAATATCATGTGGCTTTATTCCTATATTTCTTTATGTGGATATCTCCCTATGACAAAATGCCCTTCACACCTCTGTCCACATGAAGCCAACAAATTTACTATAGTACCTATAATTTAACTGTAACACTTCCTTCAACACCAGATGTTCTCTTCTGTATAGCCTTGCAAATCCATGGCAGATGCATCTATTCTAGTCATGGATCACTTGCTATGTATGTCCAAAACCTGACACAAGTCCTTATTTCCCACTGCTACCCCCCCTGATCTTATACCTAAACAAATCACTAAGTGCTGTCGTACCCTACTGTCGTACCTGCTACTGGGCTCGAGTCCATCAACCAAATCCTTCACTGTAGGCAAAGACCATCAAATCTCAAGAACATCTTTGTCTACAAATTCTCATTGATTGACATTTATAGACTCGCATATGGATATTTGCCCTTTCAAAAGACCTGCTGAAAAACTTGCAGTATGGATCCAGCAATCTTACCACAGGTAAATCTTTTCCTATTGTTGGACATGTCTTTTACCAAACCACCCTACTCATTTACCACCTTACCTGAATTTACAACTTCTTGTATCGGCCTCGTCACTAACTATCCATTCGTCAGGATGATCGACCACAGGCAAACAGTTTATACTGGCGACATAGATCATAGGCCATGCCTTTTCACACAACCCTAATTTTCTCAACAACTGTTTTACAGTTAGAGTTTTTCGTAATACTTGTACCCATTTAGAACTCTGTAGATGGGAACAAGTCTACCAACATATCCTTATCATAATGTCTTTTAACCTAATACTTTTGTTATTATTAATATAAATTATATTTTTAATATTTTAGCCGATGCAAAATATTTTTTATGTACATATTTTAATTCATTTTATTCTGACCACCCTTTAGAGTACATTTACCTACAGTTTTCGTTGGTCAGCTTCCTGCCCCCACTATTGCCATTTCCACCCATTGCACCATGTTCATCTCTGGCTTCAGTAAGCGTGTCAAGCGTGCGTGAAGCTAGGGGTTGCCTCAACACTGCCCAAACTTAACTTAATTATGACCGGTACCGCTGGTACCTATAAGATTTAGTTTTTTGGACACCACGCAGTTGATTGTACCTCAACAGTGAAAGGTATTTAAACTTACAAACACTGTCCACAAGTCTTCAGTTCAAAAAAATTATATTCTGTTAAAAGGTCAATCACAAATTTCAATAAAAGTATCTAAAAGTCAGATAAGACATTGAACTAACAGTTCCATCTGAAGAATGGAGATTAAGCACATTCACTAGAAACAAACTTTCACCCTAGCCCCATTGCTATGATCAGGATACTTTCGCTCCTAACACCGAACACTATGCGGGCGTTACTCGCCCCGCCACGAAATGTACTCGATGAAAACTAGGAAGAGAATGGCCAAAAGTAAAGATGGCTAACCTCTATTTATCAACTAATTTGACCTTGTGATGTCAACCTGTGACTTTAAAAATTAATATCTAATAAGCTTTTTAATATTTTGGACTGTCAATGACACGTCTCATCGTATAACTTGCTCGTGATTTTGAATTCTTACTTTTTCTTCAAGTGTGTTTCTGCTATTTTAAAATTTAATTTAAACTCTGCGGGAAGTTCTATAATGTATCTAACAATGCATTTTGGAAAATCATATTTATTTCGTCTAAATCTTAACTTTTTCATGAAACCAATATATAATTTTAATCAGCTTTATTTTTCTCCTAAAATTAATTTTGTTCTTTATCTTATTTATTTTAGATTTTAATTTTTTCTCTTAATTGCAAATCATACTTACACTTTATCTAATTAGCTGAATCTATGCTCAGAACTTTCTTATAGACAGCTAGTGATAAAAAGTCTTACATAACTTTTTTTACATTAATTAGTTATTTCAAATCCAATGTTTGAAGGATGTGGTCTAACAACATCATACCGAGCGTGGTGGGTGAGTGGTTAACGCTCTGGCCTCGCATTCGGGAGGACGGCGGTTCGAATCCTCGTCCGGGCATCCAGATTTGGGTTTTCCATGGTTTTCCCAAATCACTCCAGGTGAATGCCGGGATCCTTCCTTCAAAAAGGCCATGGCCAAATTCATTCCCATTCCCTGTCCCCAGTTCCATACTGCCTCTAATGACCTCGCCGTCGACGAGGCGTAAAGCCATATTTAAAAAAAAAAAAAAAATACAACATCAAAACTGGAATATTTTCCAAACAAAATTTTTCTGCGCATAGAAAATACATCTTAAAATGATCCCCATCATGAGCTATCATAGTGAGAATGGAGGCAGCTAAATCCATTGTAACTGAAAAATGACTCTAACTGAAATTTATACTTTTACGAAGGCGGCGTCAAAATCGGACTAAAAGGTATTTTACTTTTAAGAACAGTGCTGTGCCAGTTCTATGGAATAAACCTATTTCTAAATGGTTTTAGAAAGGTTATAGATATGTCACAAGAGGTAGGTTTCGAAGTGTTTTATCTGATTCTCTCGCCATACGTCTCACCTTTACCATGACTGAGGTTTTCACAGAAATACTGTATCATGTGTTTGTGTCCATTGTGGCCCTTCAGCCTTAATCTGTGTTGAGTGAAAGGTTTACTTTCTCTGTCCTTTCTTATTATCATTGCCTAACAGCAATTATGCATATAAAATCCGCCAGTGCGGCTCAGTGCACTGAGTCACTGTATATTCTATTGAGGAGGCACAATGGGATCGGGCAAGAGCTCAGGCCTCCACATACTGAACAACCTGATTGCAGTTTTTAGGCAGTTTGTCATACACGTTTCGCAGACAGATGGCAGCACAAGACTTTCCTTTAAGAGATTAGGTTTGCTGGGCGTAACAGGCAGGAACTCAGTTCCTTCCCCCATGAAATGATTTACATTGGCCCCCTAAGGAAGTTGGTGTGTAAACTGTCCATAGTGGCTGAAATGGAGAGAAAAAAATATAAAAGTTAATAATGAATGAAAGAAAACAATAGTATTCACTATTGTTAAAAAATATATATATATATTATTTGAAATATATATATATATATAAACAACAAAGCGTATGATTCTGTAGACCGAGATGTACTAATAAAGGTTTTGAAAGAATTCAGAATAGACAATAAGACAACATCACTGATACAGCAAACTTTAAAGAACACCTGGTCCCAAGTTAAGTTTTTAGGAGAACTGTCAGATCCCTTTGAGATCAAAATTGGAGTAAGGCAAGGCAACGGACTATCCCCGCTATTGTTCAACTGCATCTTGGAAAAGGTCATCAGGAGATGGCGGAAAGTGATGTGTCAGTCAAACATCCTAAATAAAATTAGACTAGGACACCAGAAGAATGTTTTGACATTTGAATGTCTCGCTTTTGCGGATGACCTTGTGTTCTTTCTAAGAGATCTGAAGACTGCAATCAAACAGATAGAAATCTTGAAGGAAACAGCTGAGAAAGCATGACTGCAAATATCGTTTGAGAAAACGGAATACATGAACATAGATACAAAAGACCAGATGTGGACAGTGAAAACTAAATATGGTGATAATAAAAGAACACAGAAGTTCAAATACATTCAAATAATTTTGATGCCCAATGTTAATGAAAAGGCTGAAGTTAAAGATAGGGCGAGAAAGATGGAAACAGCTTTCAGGATTTGTCAAAAGACATACAAATCAAAATTACTCTCCCATCAGGTGAAATGCAAGCACTATAGTACAGTAGTGAAGCCAGAATGTTTGTACACAGCAGAAACACTGGCCAGAAAGGGATTGACAGAAATAAAAAAGAATGAAAGGAAGTTTCTAAGGAAAATCTTGGGATCAAAAATAGTGACAGGAAGAGAATTTAATTTCCATTTGAGATTGAACCAAGAATTATATAATAAGTTTGAAAAGGCATCAAACACAATTAAGAAAAGAAGATTAGCTTTCTGTGGACATATCAAGAGAATGGAACCAAAAAGAATGGCAAAAAAAAAAAAAAAAAAATATTCAACTTTCAAGAGAATAGGAAGACTCAAGTTCCATGGGTGAAGGAGGTCCATCAGGATCTGAAAAGATGTATGATCAGCATAGAAGACATCCAAGACAGGGAATTATTCAGAGGAAAAATTGCATAGGTAAAGGATCTGACAGAAGAAAAACCAGCCAGGAAAAGGAGGGAATTTTCAGAGGAAGACAAAGCAAGAGTGAATGAGAGAATGAAAGATTACGAGCGACGGAGGAAGCAAGTCAGAAGAGGAAATAAAGTTGCGTAGTCCATAGATGGCTGAAATGAGAAGGAAAAAACAAAAAGCAATTAGTGATGGATTAGTTGGTAAGGTGGATGTCTGGTATCCAGGATATTTTAGTAAGCTAGTTCTCATCTACACAGATGCAATTGTAGTTTCTGAAAAATCTCTGACAGTTGTCATTCAGTTGTGGGGACTGGCATTGACTGCTACTCGATGATCTGTTTGCCTGTGGATTTGTTCTGATTGAGAGCTGATTGCTAGTGAGGCTTATGTATTAACTAGTGCAGTGCACTCAGTGTAGTTTGTATATGAGGTGCATTGTGTTGCAAGTAGAATGTCCAGTGATGAGCAATTTCCCCTTTTGGTTCGATTCGAATAGGTCCTGCTAGTAAAGTAGGAAATGCTTCTTTTTTACATCTGTCTTTTTTTGCTGGCCACTATTTATACAAAAACTACTACTCAGATTTGGATGGTGTTTTGGTTACAATACAGCCCATTGTTGGTGAGATTTAGAGAATATTTCACGTTCATGTGATATAGAAAAAAATAAGAAATTCGGGATAAATTTTCATTGAACTTCATTCATAGAAAACTACTGGTTGGATTTTGCTAGGACTTTGATTATGCAAGGTTCTTAATTGTAAGGGTAAAATAAGGTATTTTTCACTTTGATTTGATGTCTGAGAACTGGAAATTTACCAAATTAGTATCAAATTAATGTTTAGCTCATGATCCTTTTTTCTTTTTCTTTCTTGTTGACATCAAGGTCCTAAAAGCGGAAAAAGACTGTCGGTAATGAACAGGAAGGAATTGGGTTATGGCCTTTTGAAGGAGCCATCCTGGTTTGAACCTGGAGTGATTTGGGGAAACCATGAAAAACTGAAATCTGGATGGCCCGAACATTAGCGCTAACCCAACAAACTCACTACCCGTGATCCTGAGGATAAAACAACATGTTTCATTTGATGTAAAAGTTGATAAATTTAAAATAATTTTTACTTGAGCACAATTAATGCCAAAACTGCAGGACGGATTTTGATGGATTTTCAGTAAATTTACAGCCCGTGGTCACATTGGTAAGATAGGGTAACGTTTTGATGTGATGTGAATAGTTCAGATATAAAAGATAATTCTTCTTTAAACGTGATTCATGTGAAAACCGTGGTCATATATTGATGGATTTTGGATTAATGTATAGCACGTGGCAACACAGTTAAAATAAGGTGTGTTTCATTTTGATGTGAGATAGTAAAGCTGATAAATCTATATAAATAAAAATGTCAGTCTGTTCATTGGTAACCACATCACTAGAGAATGTCTAAACCAATTAGGTTATTTTTTTTTAAAAAAATGTTCGTAATAGTCTGAGTAAAATTTTTAGGGAAAGAAAAATTGGAAAGTTTGTGGAAAAAACTGAAATTACTTTTTTATGGACCGATTTGGCTAATTTTTTAAATGTTCTGAATAAGTTTTTTGAGAAAGAAAAATTGGAAAAGTTGCCTGGAATATTGGAAATTCGAGAAAAACTGAAAGTACTTTTTTCTATGGACTGATTTGTCTAATTTTTAAGTATTCATAATAGTCCAAATAAGGTTTTTAGAGAAAGAAAAACTGGAAAATTTGTGAAAAAATTGGAAGTGCTTTTTTCTATGGGCCAATTTTGTTATTTGTTTAAAGATGTTCATAATGTGCCGAATAAGATTTTTAGAAATTGAAAAGGTTGCCCAGAAAATTGAAAAGTTTGGGAAAAACTGCATGTGCTTTTTCTATGGATCAATTTGGCTGTTTTTTTTTTTAAATGGTCATAATAGTCTGAATATGGTTTTTAGAGAAAGAAAAATTGGAAAACTTGCTGGGAAAATTGGAACATTTATGGTAAAACTGAAAGTGCTTTTTTTCTATTGGATTTTTATATGGACTCAAAATCATAACTCACAGTTTGAATGATGTATGTGCGTATTTCTTTCTTTGTTTTTTCTTTATTCTCCCCGGGCGGAAATAACTCAATTATATGTTTTCTATTTAAAAAAAACTGCAAGATTGGTGAAAAATCTGGAAAAAACTCATTCCTGCGTAAATTAAAATAAAATTACCTTTGTTTTTATTTTGTGTTGCTTTGCGATCTGTCCAACAATTGTAGATAATTTGTATCTATTCCATTGATATTAATTGAGGACATGTGCTTGGTGATATCAAACAAGCTGTTACCTCAATTAGTCATTACAGTGCTCAATCATCCTATGCAAACACATTTAATCAAGAGTTGAAACGTGAAAACAATATGATTGTGATGCATTGAAAGAATCAGTTCAAACGAGTGTTCCACTTTTGAATCAGCAACAAAAATATGCTCGTGAAAGTTGTAAACAATGGAACTAGTGGGATTTCCTTGGTGGATGCTCCCAATGGAACTGGAAAAATATTTTTGATCTCATTGACTTTGGCAACAATTTGCTCACAGAATGAAATTGCACTTGCTTCATCAAGAATTACGGCTACATTGTTGGAAGGCTGTCAAACAGCATTCAAGTTGCCATTGAATATACAAGTCAATGAAACTCCAACATGCAACCTTTTGAAGAACTGTGCAATGGCCAAGGTTCTGCAGCATTGCAAATTGATCATTTGGTATGAATTTACGATAGCACGTAAAAAGTCTTTGGCGCCATTAGGCCGAACGATGCAAGATCTATGAAACAATCAAAACCGGTTTGGTGGTGCAATGATCAAAATGTGAATAAAACACCTTGAGACTAATTGAGATTTCAAATTTATTGGAAGAAAATAAATCTTTTTGTCAACATAAAATTCTGATTTAATTTAATTGTGACTTAAATTTTGGAATAAAACTGCATGGCTTCAAGTCGATCACATTCCAGGCACATCACACATTTCCAGCATCTCACATGTAAAATTTCCTATTGGCATACTTCTCAATGTACTGCTCCTAAATTGAGTCACCATAGACACAATCTTAAATAAATACAATTATCACTCAGAAATATTTTGTTGTTTTTCTTATTTTTACTTATTTACAGATTTTCAACAGTTTCTAACAAATTCACAAAATGATCACGAACAAATTTACTGAAATTTGGACACGACAACATCTGTCTGGTCAACTAGTTTAAGATAAAAGTTTTGACAAATTAGTATCAGTTTTCTATTGAATACAATTCATGCAAAAACTAGATGGTGAGTTGCATTCTAACAGCCCGTATGAACGAAGTTGTGGACAGCTGCTAGCATGTAATAAATATGCTCTGATTCCCTCAGATGCATACAGGCTGTTAGAAACATGTACCCTGCAGGCTGTCTCTTCAGGATACTCATGATATCCTCCGTTTGCTTCAAACTGGTTGTAGGGAGGTTATATTCTCCTAGGTTTGCCATGATACTGGAATGAGAAGAAATGAAGCAGCAGATGAATGTGCTGAGTCAGCTCATTCATTTTGGTGCAGACAAAAATGGTTTTCTGCATGGTGTATAGACTGGTGATACATTGTCACTGAATGCATGGAGAGTTAGTGTGCTGAAAACAGTTCTAAGCTTTAAAAAATGAATGTGAATTGTTTTGTGATACGAAATCTTCGCGGGTTCTCCGCCGGATAGTTTTATCGAAAGACAAGCTTTCGGCAGCTTGCTCTGCCGCCATCATCAGGTCCAGTTCTGCAGTTCTAGTTGTCACATATGTACAATGGACCTGCAAGCCGCCGAAAGCTTGTCTTTCGATAATACTATCCGGCAGAGAACCCGTGAAGATTTTGTATCAAAAATACGCCGTTTCTCATATTGTTTTGTGATGTTTGGATGCTTTTGGATATTTTAATATTTTTTATGTTTTGGTTGCTTATGTGGAGCTAGTTTTTATTTGTTCATCTGAATAGTAACTTGACATTGTTCAGAGATTTTTTTTTTTTTCCTTTTTTCTAACTGTAGTATGACTGGTCTTCACATTTAGTCGTATATATTTCATGTTTATTGTAATGCTTTGCCACAGTGCCATTTTATTTCTTTGTCATTTCTGTTATGCTGGCAAACATTCTTTTCTTTCTACTTAAGAAACATTTAGAGTTATAATACTACAGATTGTGATGCATGTAGAGCAATTTCATTTGTGTATTTTTCAGAGGTACTATTAGTTTATTATTAATGACATTATTAAGACAAATGTGAAGAAAATACTTTTATATTGTACTTGACAGCAGATTATACTTTAAATATTATTAGTTTTACTAACTTATTGATGTGGAAAGCAAGATTTGTATTATATAGGAACGAAGTCTTTCTCGGCGTTGAGAATGGATGTAGTCTTCTCGGGAGACTAGCCGAGTATTTCAGCGATCTCAGACTCCGTCGCCATCTTCTGGTGAAGTGCCGGATCCGTCGAAGGCTGGTTCTTATAGCCTCCGAATGCGCGCGTGGTGGCGTGCGCGCAGCTGGTTGGCTGACTCGGTCGGCGCCTAGGCGGTGGGGTGGGGGTTCAGATCCGGCACTTCACCAGAAGATGGCGACGGAGTCTGAGATCGCCGAAATATCATGTGGAAACATCTTTCTTACTCGGCTAGTCTCCCGAGAAGACTACATCCAAGATTTGTATTCATAACCAATTACAATTTCTTTTTCAGAATTTATGCAGCTTCTTTCGAAAGTATTGCTAAGCATTCACTAAAAAAAAATTCTCATTGTTCTTTAACTAAACCATTTTGCGTTTTCAGATTCCTGACTTCGATAATCTTTATCTCGACATGAATGGAATCATTCATACTTGTTCACATCCAAATGACTTCGATCCACATTTCCGTATTAGTGAGGAGAAAATTTTCAAAGATATATTCCACTATATTGAAGTAAGTATATGAATACTATTGACAAAGCATAAAGGCAGTGTAAATAACAAAGGATATGGATAGTAAAATCATAAATCACTGAAGTTGTAGGTAGGAGGGCTATGATAAATACAAAACACGAAACTAAGACAGTTGAACAATATTTAGGTCTAAACCTTTATTCATGCCAATAGATGGATTATCTGGCTAGGGAGGTGTGCACACAGCTTGGCTATCTCCCTTGCCAAATGGTCCATCTCTTTCTCTGCATGAATTAGATTTTAAGCCAAAATATTTTCCATTTGTATTTGTCCCGTGTTTTATGTTTTTTTCTCATCTCTCTTTCCTTCAACTTTGGTGAGTGATAGGTTTACTTTTGCTATCCTTTTTACATTCATGGCTACAATATTTTTACAGTAGGATATTTCTTTTACATCATCTGCCTAGTACTTAAGATCAATATAATTAATTACTTTCTTATTTTACATTAAATAATCTTTCTGTGTTTCGTCAGACTTTTGTTTATAGTCTTTAAAAGAAATAAAATAAACCAAAGTTTATGACCTTAAGGGATAGTAGGAAAAGGAAGATAAATTAACCCAACACACACCAAAATTGAAGGGACGAAGGCAACAGCAAAATGGGACATCAAAAGAAGAAATAATAGTAATAGAAACTAAATTTTAAAATAAGGTCTATATGTATATAAATTATGTTACTGGACAGTGACAGATATAACAGGGTGAGAATGGAAGGTTTATTATTATTATTATTTCTATTTTTTAGTCCAATTTTTCTTGAAATATTTGTGATTATTTTATCGTTGCTTCCCTCACCACCTACAATGGTCAGTTTCATTCTGCGTGTGGCCTTGTTGACCGTGAGGCTTGCACAAGCTCAGCCACATGTTTCTGTCTACTTGATAAAGGGTTAACCCCCCCAAAATATTGTATTTGTGCCTATATTATTTCGTCTTGCTCGTGGCAGTTCTTTCACTCCATTCTTACTAAAAAGTTAGTAGTTTATATTTAGTTATTCCATAAGACCTTAACAAAATCTAGTTCATTAAAACCTGGAACAGATTTCAATTAAATTTTTTTTTCAGTCTTATACTAGTTGAGGTTAGATGTCCTTGGTTTTAATTTTTACTGATATCAGCACACATTGATGTCCAAACAACTTAAAGATAATTTGAAATGTTCAAATTAGCTTACATCTGGCACAAATTTAAAGTGTGTTCAAACTACGTAATAAATCGTATGGATCTCATAAATACAAAATGAAGAATCACAATTTAGTGTTAGCTGTAATGTCAACAGAACAGTGACATTCTGTAACAGCAGAAGAAGGGTTTTGGATCATACTAGGGCCATTCTCAGGGAATAGGGTTTCTAGCTGACAGGTCTCCTCATTTTTTTCTCTCTCAAGAAAATTTGGGAAAAAGTTATAACATTACTGTACACTACACAGAACCCGTGTGAAAATGGCTCAAGTTAGAAGCATTTTAAATACTTAAAATGACATGAATAGCATTCTGAAAGCATACAGTCACTAATTTTTTCCACTTTTTATTCTGACATTCATCATTGATTGACTGAGATATGGAAAAACTGTGATTTTTGTGGGAAAATGTATATTTGTGGGTTCAACAGTTCAAAGTTGGGCAAAATATAGTGAAACTGAACTAAAGAATCCATAGCCATGTTCCATATGAAGGTGTTCTGCAGATCTCTGTGGTGATTGCCAAAACCTGTAAAGATGAGGTAAAGAATTTCCTATCTACTATGCAAGAGAAAGGACCGGAATAGGTCCCACATGCCCTCTTCCATCAAGACAATGCTCCTGCTTGTTGAGCCACCCTTACAACTTATAAACGGATCATCTTTGACTTTTTCCAGCTGTGGATTCTCTCTTTTAATGCATGTTTTCCAAATTACTCACCCCTTAGCACTTTTCAGTGAGTAATTTGGACATCTAAAAAAGTTTTTGCAACAGTCATGAAGTCAATTTCATGAAAGGAAGCTTGTATTGAAAATTGATGGTAGTCTTAGCTTTGTAGGGCGAATAAGAAATCTAAGCTTCAATATATTGCATTCTTACTCCAGCATAGTAGAAAATATAACAAAAGCGGACCACTTTGTATAAATGGAAAATAATCAAAGAATGTACAATGAACCCCACTAAAATAACAGATAGCCTGACAGTGGAATTCTATATTTCATAGACGTAGAAATAATGTGAGCTTTCAGTCTAATCCATTTTTTACATACAGGAATGTAATATTTTTTAACATGTGCTTTTAATTACTCCACTTCATGATTGTATTGTTTGTGCTTATCTCTGTATAGTCACTTTTGTAATTTGTGGTTTGCTTTCATTGTATTAAAAGGCTTGTTTATGTTCTGTAACAATTTTACAGTTGTACATGATTTATATCTTTACGGGCTATGCTGTGTCGTTTATTGGATTATCTAAGCTTTCGGCTGTTATACTCCAGCCTTCTTCAGAGATACTGTTTATATTTATGTTCACATAGCAACAGTCCCAAGCATTGCAGTGGAAGAGGCCGCTATCTTCATTGATTTTGTTGGAATTCCTTAAGATTTCTGCTGCCTCTTTCACATGTCGATGCCACCACTGGTCTTCTCTCCATAGTAGCCTCGTGTCTTGAAAATTTATTTCATGCCCGGCGTTAATAGTATGGCAAACGACGGCAGATTTGTAACTGTTGTTATATTTGTAGTGGCGGATATGTTCTTTAAGTCTCTCCACCACTGTGCGACCTGTATTGCCGATATATACACTTCCACAGCTACAGGGGATTTGTAAACACCCATTAGCTGGTGTGGGTGTAATCTGTCTTTTACCCTGGATAATGAGTGGCCAAGTTTGCATTGAGCTTTATACACAATTTGCACCTCCACCCGCTTAAACAGTTTCCCAATCCGATCAGTGATACCGCGTATGTATTGAAGACAAGCAAATTTTCTTGGCACATTGGTATCATGATATAAGTTGACGTCTTCCATGGGTTTTTTAGGTCTGAAAACCCTTCTGATGTCTGATTCACTATAGGCATTGGCTCGGAATATTTTTGTAAGAGTCTCCATTTCTTCCTTCAGACTTTCCGAGTCACATACTGTCCTCGCTCTTAAATTCAGTGATGTTAATAAGCCTCTCTTCGTTTCCGAGTGATGGTGCGACCCGGGTGTGGGTCGCCTTGCGGTACAGCGTTTGACCCAAACGTCCATCACCTCGCTTTTGAACCAGACAGCAAGGAATGGCAGTTGTCCATTTTCTTCCACTTCCATGGTGAATTGGATTCTTGGATGGGCACTATTCAGGTGTTGTAGGAACTCCTGCAAATTCTCATTACCGTGAGGCCAGAAGACATAGGTATCATCAACGTACCAGATCCACATTTTAGGTTTTAGGCGCGCATGGTTAAGGACCTCCATTTCGAATGCTTCCATAAATATATGTTGGCAGCTTCAACTTGAGCATAAAGTTCACCACCATATTGGAACACAGTTGACTTAAGGCAGAACTGTGTCAGTCAGTTCACTCAGTAGACTTCCTTGTGCAAGAAGTTTAGCACGTATTACAGCAATGGCTTCATCTACCGGCACGTTAGTGAATAATGAAACAACATCAAAACTCACCATGATGTTAGTCTTTTCTAGCCTCAGATCATCAATTATTTGTATAAAATGAGCTGAGTTCTTTACAGCTGATCTTATATCTCGGTAAGATGTTTGAGTTTTCTGGCCACATACTGCGCAAGTGGATGTGTAGGTGAGTTGACTGCGCTCACAATCGGACATAAGGGAACCTCTCTTTTGTGCACTTTGGGCAATCCATAAAACCTGGGCATCGTGCAGTTGCCTCTTTTTATATTTATCTTGTCCTCCTGCTCAATCGCTTTTGAGGGTTTAACTCTTCGGGCTACCTCTGTCGTAATCTTCTGCAGTGGGTTCCTGCTTAACTTTGCATAAGTGTTCTCTGCCAACAACTACTTAATTTTAGTATGGTAGTCCTGCGCTTTCATTACTACAGTCACACCCCTTGTCAGCTGGGAGAGCCACAACATCATCACGTTGCCGTAATATCCCAAGGCTGATCTTTCTTCCCTAGAGAGGTTGCTGCATGGCAGTTTTGCATGGTAAGAATGCGAGCTGTCTCTTGCCGGATGTTATTTGCATGATCGGTTTCTAACCCCACAATGGCACTCTCAATGCCCGCTATGATATCTAAAGTTGGTTATGTGTGGGCCCCGGGGAAAAATTAAGACCTTTAGATAGCAAAGATATAGTTGCTTTATCTAGTTCTTCTTCCGTGAGATTCGCCACTGTATTGGCAAGTTGCAGAATGTGAGTATGTTGTTCTTGCTGTTCTGCCTTGAATTTTTGAAATTTGCAATAACAGCCAAAAGCTTAGATAATCCAATAAACAATGCGGCATAGCTCGTAAAGGCTACAGTATAAATCATGTACAAAGACGGCCGTGAAAGTCTTAAGAATTTTACAGTTGTTTGTTAAAAAGATTTTTCATTTCAAATCATGGAAATTTTACTACAGGTGCTGTTCCGTATGATCAGACCAAAGAAACTCTTCTTCATGGCTGTGGATGGTGTTGCCCCCAGAGCCAAGATGAACCAGCAGCGTGGTCGCAGGTCAGTACCAGACCCAGATTTCTGTTGCGACAATCACATTGGACTCTGAAATATTAGTTATATTATAAGTAAGGTCCATTTTTAATAAGGAGAAAAATACTGTATATATCATTAAAGTTTATTTATTTCAATATTCTACACACATTCATCTACTTTTCTACATAATTTACACTTTTGTTCAAACATTTGTCATACCATTCAAAAAGTCTTTGAATTTTAAAGTTAAAGAAATCTGCCACATATGAAGAAGTCCAATCAATTATTGGAGTTATCACTTCCTCATTGTTATTGAATCACTGACCATGCAGAAACTTCTTTAAGAACTGAAACAGGTGAAAACATTGGGTGCAGGGCCTGGACTCTAAGGTGGATAATCCAGTTATTCCCATTCAAAAGACCTGATTTGACCTTGTGTTTGTACAGAGAGGCATGTGGCCTTGCATTGTCATTGTGCAACATCACGCCTGATGCCAGTAGATCATACTGCTTGTTTTGTATGGCACATCAAGAGTTTTCTCGAAGTCACACAATATATGTCAGAATTGATTGTTGTGCCTCTCACCATAAATCCTCTAGCAAAATCCCATTCTTGTCCCAAAAGAGAGTTTCAATGCCATTTCATGCTGAAATTGTCTGTTTCGCTTGGTTGCCGATGACATGTGTCACCATTCCATTGAGTTTCAAACTCAGGAGTGACGTGAAACACCCAAGTCTCACTTCCTGTATGATGTGGTCCAAGAATTATTTCCTTGCAGATGGTATTGTGCCAAAAACAGTAAATCACAGACCAATCTTTATGTTTTATAATCATCAGATAACAGTCTTAGAACCCACTGACAACACAGTTTGATAATTCTGTTTCTCCAGAGCAATAGTGTACAAAACTGACCTTGAAACCTGTGGAAAATCAGTTTGTAAATGTGAAATTGTAGATCATTATCTCAAATTTTGCTGTCCACATCATGAACTAAATCTGTAACAATCAGAAAAGGTCAACCTGGACATAGCTCATCATGCACATTAACCTACCCGTCCTTGAATATTCTCATCCATTTTTTAACTTTGCTGACACCTGTAGAATTATTACCGTGCACTTCACAAATCTAATGGTGATGTTCCACTGCTGCATTGTTTCTTGCACTCAAGAATTAAATTACAGATTGTATCTCACAGTTGGCAGACCAATCAATTTTCTCAGACATTATAAACTTCTACAGCTCAGCAAACATAAAGTGATATGGGCTGAAAATGTCATCTAAATGTGCTCAAAGCATGCTGGAAGCAGAGATGCATGCACGCTGTGGCGATCGTGTGTCATTCTCACTCTCATTCACAAACAGACATTATTCAACAAATATAACCCTTGTATTTGAAACAGATCACCTCTTTTATTGGACATCTTTATTACTAACTGAAACATTCAGGTAAAACTCTGAATATTCAGTGATAGCATTCATCTAGTAAGCAACAACATCCATGTAAAAAATAATTGTTTGCTGTGGAATAATGAGATATTGAATTGGACAATGGAATTTTTCTTGGAAATTGGTTGTGATTCTGTGTTTAAGAAACAGAAAATATTAACCATATAGATTTATTGAGGATGGTCTTGAGCTACAATTTGCAGTGCCAAGGAAAAATTTTACTTTAAAAGATGTCATTGCGACTGATTTGAAATCAGTCTTCAAGGTACAAATCAACATGCAGAAAGAACAGTGGTAATTTTCCTCAAACTTTCAAGATCTCTACTGGAGTGAGGTTTAAATCATCTTGAAAAGAAAACAATAATACTACGTAACTATATATAGTTCATTAGTCATTTAACACACCTGAAAGCTAATAGAAATTCCCAGAAAGTGACCATTACATTCATATGGAGAATCTTTTGACAGTTCATTTTTGTTGAAGATTCCATAAATACTACAGAATCCAGAATTCCTCAGACTTTGCCATCTGTCTGAGAAATAGTTGCACTACAGAGGAATTTGACCCACAGAAACAGCATGAATTTAATGTGTTTATGGTGTATGATTTGTTTAACTTCTAACCACAAGAGTGCCATCTCTGGCACTACTGGTAATGAAAATTTCTGCATCAGATTTTAAGATATAGATGGTAGACAGCTTTATAAATTTTTGAAATCTTACATTAAGCAGTTTAGTAATAGTAACATCTTGTAACACTGTTAGCCTTTTCCAACCAAATATCAACCTCTCCTTCACGTGGTGCAGCCTGTTTGCACGACAAGGCTCTGGTGACTGAATGATTCCTGATATAAGGAGGCAACCCACTGCTTTCCAATGGCCTCCTAAAGGGGGGGCGGAAGAGAGCGTGGCAGTACTGGGCATCCGTTTGCCCTTGGGATTGGAAATGGCCCGTAAAGGTGGATAAATCAGAAATGATCAATGGCATGGGGATGCAGACGGCAATGGAAAGCCTCTTCAGACGTGCAATTGAACCATCTCCGATTGTCTTTCAACCGCGAATTCCTTCTCCTCCCAACAGATCTTTTCCCTTCAATGATGAGCTGCAGTAGCTGGTACCTCTCGCCTTTCATAATGTGTCCAAGATATTGCGTTTTCCTTTTCTTTATAGTGAGCAGCAATTCTTTTTGTTTCCCCATCCGATGAAGTACTTCTTCAGTTTGAGACTTTCATCACCCAAGATATGCGTAAGAGATGACGAATACAAATACATTTCAAAAGATTCAATCTTTTTCTCTAGATTTTGGTCTAAGGTCCAGCTTTCACAGCCATAAAGAAAAATGGAGAACACGTAGGAACGAATCATTCGCATTCTCAGTTGCAGACTGAGGTCTGATCTTATGAAAAATTTGTTCATGCTAATAAATTGTCTCCTTGCCTGTTCTATCCTCGATTTGATTTCTTTCTTGCAGTCACACTGTTCGTCCACCACAGTGCCTAAATATTTGAAGGAGGACTACTTGCTTGATATTATTGCCTTTTATTGATATGGTTGCCTGGATTTTTCTCTTAGAGAAGACTACAACGTTTGTCTTGGAAGGGTTGACAAGCAGACCAAACTCTTCACTGCGCTGAACTAAATTGTCTATTATGTGTTGGAGTGTAGGTAAATCACTGGCTATTACAACAGTGTCATCTGCATACCTAATATTATTGATCACTTTTCCGTTTATTGTGATCCCACTGTTTTCGTTCTCCAACACTTCCCTGAAAATTACCTCGGAATAAATGTTGAACAAGAGAGGTGATAGTACACAGCCCTAGGCGAACACCTTTCCTGATTGCAGTCGCTTCTGATGTTCATTGGTCAATTTCGACATCTGCAGTCTGATTCCAATACAGCATGCTGACAATGCGTAAATCGTTTTGGTCAATACAGTTGATTTCAAAATCTTTATCATCTTTTCAGTGCCTCACGCAGTCGAAAGGCTTTTTTATAGTCTATGAAACAGGCATATACATCAACATTCATGTCCCTGCACCTCTGCACTAATACATTTAAGGAAAAGAGTGCTTCACGTGTGCCAAGCCCATTTCGGAAGCCAAACTGGGTCTCACCCATATGAGATTCACACATCTTGCAAATACGGGTGTGTATGATTCGCAGAAATATTTTCAGCACATGCGACATCAGACTGATCATACGATAGTCATCACATTAGTGAGGAGTTGGTCTTCTTCGGCAGTGGTATGAAAGTTGATCTCAGCCAGTCATAAGATATCTTTCCTGATGCATAAATAACGTTGAACAATGATGTTAGGAGGCTGAGACCATTTGAATCCTGCTCAGCTATAACTTTAATAATTTCAGAGTAAACTCCATCAGAATCTGTAGCTTTACCATTCTTCTGAAGTTTAATGGCATGTACTACTTCACTCTTTGTGATTTCTGGACTGACTTCATTGATTCTTTCGTCTGGTAGGAGGAGGATCATCTCTGTCGTCTGCAAAAAGAAGTTCGATATATTCCTTCCATCTTTTAAGTTTTCCTTCAACTCCCAGGATAATTTCATTGTTTGCATTCCTCAGTATTTATCCGCGCTGCTTCTTTTCTATATTACTCAGCTCTTTTACCTTTTTGTATAAGTTGAAGTGATCATGTTTCTCCTGGAGTGTTTCAATTTCTTTACATTTGCTAGACATCCATGTTTCCCTTGCTTCTCTGCATTTTCTGCGTATGTCTTTGTGCAGGTTTTTGTATTTTATGGATCCTTGGTTTTATATTTCCTTCTTTCATTCATAAGTTCCAGTATTTCATCAGTTATCCAGAGCTGCCTTTTGTTGTTAGTAATGCATCCAATGTTATTTTCCTGGACTTGAGTATGGCTATGTTTTATGAAGTTTCAGGTAGATTCTACTTCTGTAGGACCAGTATCTAGTATAACTTTCATCTTTTCCTCCAGAGCAGTGCCAACATTAGTTCTCACCTCAGGAATTTCTAACCTTCTTACATCTATGCGTCTCAATATCTTGACATCCTTTCTTGCATTTCTAAAGTGCTGCATTTTAAAGTTCATTACTACTGGGTTGTGGTCACTATTAACATCAGCACCAGGATAGGTTTTCACGGATTTTACATATTTTCTTAGCTCTAGTTTCACCAGGATAAAATCGATCTGGTTTCTTACTGTATTTTCTTCACTATCGGCGGGTGACGTCCATGTATATAGCTTCCTAGGATGAAGTTTGAAAAATGTATTAGAAATAAAAACTTCATGTTCTATACAAAATTGTACCAGTCTGTCTGCTCTTGTGTTGCGTTCATCAAGGCCATAGCTCCCTACAGTATTACCTTCAGCACCATTACCAATTTTTGAGTTGAAATCACCCATGACCAGTGTAATCTCCCCTTTTTTTGTAAGTTTCATTGCTTCATCCAAGGTATTATAGAAGGATTCTATTTCTTCATCATCTTTGTCAGCTGTTGGTGCATGAACCTGAATGATATTCAAAGCTCGATGTGATGTTTGCAACCTTAAAAACATTACATGATCACCAAGTGAAACAAAATCAAGGACTGCTTTTGCTATCGTCGATAACACAATCACAGCAACCCCATATCTATGGTTGGTATCAGTTCCACTAAAAAAGTATAGGGATCCTTCCTTCATAGTGTGAATCCCAGATCCAGGCCATCTTACTTCACGTAGTCCAAGGATGTCAATTTTCAACCTGCATCTCTCTGCCTCCACATTTGCAAGCTTCCCACTCATATATAAACTGTGTACATTCCATGTGGCAATTTGAATTTTGTTGTCATATACTTTCATCTTTCAATCATAGCATTGTTCAAGGCATTCCCTCCCGGAGATCCGATTGGGGAATAGAAACTTCGGATGATTTTACATTGAACATAGCCATGCCATGTGAACTTAAAGGGATATCCTTCAGGACCTTTAATGCAGTGGTTTCCTGTTGCCTTCTGCATCCTAATGCCGTTAACCACATCGTGGGTTCTTCCGCCTTTTGGGACCATTTCCTGCCCCAAGGACAATAGAGTGCCCTGACCTCTACCCGCTCATCCACCCTCAAGAGGCTGTTGGCACTTGGTAGAGGGGTCTTCTTATCCTAGAAGATATTCGGTCCCTTCATTCGTTAGCTGCCTGTATATAACAAAATTGTTATACACATATGTTGCCCCCTCTCTACCACGGGGAGGTGAATGTCAGGGTTTCACCATCATTGAAACTGAGACCGTAATGGCATTAGTCAGTTTCTCTGGATCTTTAGAGCATAGATGATTCCAATCATAGTAAGTATAAAAATAGGCTCAGATGCAATAGGAGATGTAAGTGAATTCTGCTACTTGGGAAACAAAATTACAACTGATGGCTGAATCAGGAATGATGTCAAAAGCATAATAACACTAGCAAAAAAAATGCCTTAATGAAAAAGGGAAATCTTGTTTGAAATATTGATCTAGGACTTGGAAATAACTTTTTAAAACTCTGTGTATGGCCCACAGCACTTTATGGTAGTGAAGCATGGACTTTAGGAATACCGGAAAGAAAGAATATTGAAAAATTTGAAATGTGATGCTACAGAAGAATGCTGAAAATTAAGTGAATAAACAAATTCTGAAATGGACGAGTTTTGGAAATGATGGGTGAGGAAAGAAGTTTGTGGAAGAAGCTTACAGAAAGAGGTCATATTTTGAGACATGCTGGATTGGTTAATTTGTTAGTGGAGGGAACAGTCAAAGGTAAGAACTGTAGAGGAAGACAGAGATTAGAATATATGAAGCAGATAATTGAGGACTTGGGTCAGAATGGATATGTAGAGATGAAGAGGTTAGCAGAAGATAGGAAGTGATGGAGGATTGCATCACACAAGTAAAAAAACTGATGACAGAAAAAGAAAAAAATTAAAAAGAAAAGTTTGGAGGTCTGATTGAGATACATTCATTCCAAGTAGAAGATGTGACAGCAAATGTACCATAGTTTTGATCTTGCTGCAAGAACCTCTCCCAGGTATCCCCATGAAGCTGAGTGTCTTTGCAGTGGCCAACTCCAGCTTGAAGTCTGCTAAATCATTTTCATATGAGCCATGGTTGTTTGGACTCAGGTGGTAGACCCTCTTTCGGCTTGTTCTCTTGTACCGGTTTCTGATTGTTCAGAAATCTTCCACTCTTAATTGGCCATTTCACAAGTGTTCAGTCATTTTCAACTGTCATCTGCTTTAGACCCCGTCTTATATAATTCAGTATGCATTTTTGATTTGCCCGATACTAGATGGCTATACGAGCTCAATTTTTATTTTGTATTTCATTATAGATTTTTACCTTTTACCCCAAAAGAGTATCTGTTTGCTATATTACAAATTGCTGTCAATGTGTTTCTGTTTATTATTATTAAGTTTTGACTTTCTCTACCATTTTGGCTTCCATCTAATTTTGCTGTTTAACTTGCTAAATTTCTTTTCTCTCTTTAATAAACACATTATTTTCCTTTCTTAGATCTTTCATTCTTTCTATAATAGTTTAATTAACCCAGTCTTTCTTGATTCTTATAATCATAATACAGAGTTTCCGACCCTTCAAAATCACCACTATGTTTTTTTCCAGTGCTTCAAAGTACCATTTTTTCATTAATTTTTTTCCAGATTTTTTATATTTTTGATCCTACTTCAATCTTTGGAAGTCTGTTTTGTCTCTTTCTCTAATTTGCTTCTTTTTTTTTTTCATTCCATCTTAACATTTGCTATCTCATGAATATGATCAGGATGTATTTCAGCACTTTTTCTGATATCTTTCATCATTGAACTTGTGTTTCCTTAAATATCTTCTTTTGTGGCATCTCACCCTTTTATTTCCATTGAAAATGTTTTCGCTATCTCAATACTGGATTCCAGAAATCTGCTATCCGCCTGTTAATCCTCATGCTAGCTTCTCAGAACTTTGTGATACCTTCCCTTTCCTCATCCAAATGTTGTTTTCTTTTTGTTTGTAAATACCTATTTAATAAATTAAAGTATAGTTGCTTATTTACATTTTAAATTTCTTTCTTTTTATTTACCAACAGTATGTCATGTAACACAAAATTTAGTATTACACTTCATCATTGTCAAATGGTATTACTACGTTAGCACCATTGAGATATTTTGCGGATTGTGAGACCCACTGACACAAAAAAAAAAAAATGAAGCTATGGTAGATGGTTTTAAGGATCATTTATTTATTTATCGTATGGCAATTTAGACACTTTTAAGATCATTGAATAAAATATATACACTGCAACTTTACTAGTTTATTAACATAGTTTTTCGATTCCTGAGTTGCAAGCAGGAAGTCCACAGGATCTTATCGGACATTCTTCAATAATATGACCAATGGTCTGAATCTCTCCGCATTCTCATAAGGGGGATGGTTGCTTGCCCCACTTGTACAGGGAGTGTGCACATCTGCCATGCCGAGTTCTAATTCTGTTGGCTATGGACCAAGTTTTATGAGGTAAATCAAAACCTGGTGGCTTTTGTGTAATGCAAGGTAAGCTGTTATTTTGGTGTGCAGTCCACTCCTGCATCCGAGCTTTGGTAATGTTAAAATATTCACGTATAGCATCCGTTTCCAATTTCATTGGCAGTTTTCTCGAGCGAAGTCTGTTGATGTTGGCGTCCTTAATATCTTGGTGGATTGGTAAGTTTCTGTTCTCCATTATCCTCTTATACTCGCGTATTAGAACATCTATCTGTCGCAGGTTGGGTGGTAGTATGTGGCTCAGTATCGAGCCATTTTGTGGGAGTTGTCTTGATCACACCTGCAATCATACTCGTAGCGTTATAAAGTTGGGTGTCCACTTTTTTCACTTGTGGGCTATTCAGCCAGACCGGAGCACGGTACTCAGCATCCGAGACGACAAGACCCAGAGCAGAGGAACAGAGAGTGGAGGCCGATGCACCCCAGGAGGTACCACATAGGTTTTGAATGATATTGTGTCTTGTTTTTAGCTTTTTAGTCATTTTCGTTAGATGTGCATTAAAGGATAATGTTCTGTCAAGGGTAACTGCCAGGTACTTTGGTGTCTTATTGTGGGTAAGAATGGTTTCTTCAAACCGTCTGTTAAGTTCCCTTCTAGCGAGTTTGCTATTTAGATGGAAGCAGGTAACCTCTGTTTTAGAAGCATTGGGTTGGAGTCTCCACCTATGGAAATATTTTACCATTGTTTCCAGGTCCTCTGTTAGGATTTCTTCAGAAGATCATGGCGAGAACCTAGTCGTCGGCATAACCAAACTTTTTTGATCTTGTTTTCAGCATGTCTGCGATATACAGGCTGGAAAGGAGTAGATCAAGCACTGATCCCTGCAGCAGGCCATTCTTAAGTTTCCTCTGAGAGCTGATGTCTGAGCCCATGACAACCTGGAACACCCGGTCATTAAGCATGTTGTCTAACAGACATGCAATAAGTTTGCAGGGAATTACACGAAGAAATGTATATATCATGCCCTCTCTCCATACTGTGTCGTAAGCCGCCAAGAGGTCTATAAGCGCAGCTGAAGTTTTTAGTTTCCTTTGGAATCCTGCTTCAATATAGCTAATCGGCGAAAGAACTTGATCTACACAGACCGGAAGCCTGCCTGTTCCACTGGAATTGCTTCAAACAGTCTCTGGCTGATTCTGTTATATATAAGTCTCTCCAGTAGCTTGTAGGTAACAGACAATAGAGCAATTGGTTTGCAGTTTTTTGGGCTGTCTGCATGCTTACCTGGTAGTATAGCTATTATCTTAGAACGTTTAAATTCCTGCAGAATGTTGCCAGACTGCATGATGTTCGTAAAGAATTGTGCCATCCATTTTTTGGTGTACTTGCCAATATTTATAAGGAATTCAGGGTGTATGTTGTCAAACCCTGTGGCTTCTCTTGGCGAGGTTTTCTTAAGGGCCTCCGAAAAATCTTCGGTGGTAAAGGGGCGGGAGTGTTCGGTTTTTGTGGCTTCATTTTTTAAGATTTTCAGTTCTCTCTTCACTTGGATGGTATGTGCTTTATCTTTTGGTGTCCTAGATGTGATTACTATATGTGAGGCCACTTCATCTGGGCTAATGGTCATTTTTTTGGCATTGTATGGCGGCACAACTCCCTAGTTTCTTTAATAACGACCATACTTTCCTGCTTGACGTCTGGAAGTTGAGGCTTTCCGCCATTTCTGTCCACTTCTCCCTTCTTGCTGCATCAAGACTATGTCGAAGCTCATCTGCTATTTCCTGAGTCACCTGATTCAAGAAAGATCTGGTAAAGTTCATCACTGTTTTGGGACCAGCTTGGAATTTATTCTTTACGGTACCCTCTAGGTAAATGCTTTTTGGCAGTACTTAGCACGGCGCCAACAAATCAATGATAATTATCGCTTGTAGATGGTATCCGGCCCAGGCACATGCCATGCCATGTAAGATAGAATGGGACAGGAATTGGTAAATCCAACACAGAGTGAGTCAAATATATGGTGTAACACCCACACATGCATATCATTCTATACTTTTTAAGTGTAGACTGATTTAATGAGTTGGATTCTCTTTCATATTTATGAATTTTGACATCTACAAAACAATTATTAAAACACTAATTAAGGAACATTTAACTACAGAGACAATTATAACAAGGAAATATTAACTCCCACAGGTTCCGTTCAGCAAAGGAAGCAGAGATCTTGGAAAAGAAAGCACGTGAACGTGGTGAGGCGCTTCCTGCAGAGGAGCGATTTGACTCCAACTGCATCACACCTGGCACTGTCTTCATGGACCGACTGCATCAACAGCTGAAGTACTTTGTTGCCTTTAAGGTGTCCACTGACAAACACTGGAGAAATGTAACAGTTATTCTCTCAGGTCACGAGGTATGCTTTCCCACAAGCTCAGTAATTTCAAACGAAAACTTGACTGAATAGTTCATACAATGTTCTTATGGAATTAGTAGAAAAACATTCACCTTTCTCTTGTTATTAGAGACGTTTAATAAATCCATAGTTTTCGCTGAAAGAGGTTGAAGACATAGTTTCTAAATGATGTTTAGTTTTAAATAAAGAGTGTAATGGTAAAACTGACTGTAACCACTTTGGCAATACTTTTGCTTTGTTAAAGAATCATATTTAATGTGACCTTGTTAATCAGCAACCACTGACATATGACAAGGACATGATATAATACTCAAATGTGCCTTCAGACATAAGCAGGTATGCTCCTAACAAAGCTCCGTAACTAGTTGCAACTTACTAGCTTGTTCGATTTGTTTTGCATGCAAGTACAGGCCAAAGTCAAATGGTGTCTTTCATGATTTTCACAATTAACATGAAAAAGATTGTTTGTATGTATAAAATTTTGTTTTGAACTGAGGAAATATAAAAAATTATTCAGGAAGTAGTTGGAGACGAAGTCCTAAGCCATACAAGAGTATCCACTTTAAGGCTGGACGAAGCTTCCAGGTAGACAGTGAACATCTTAGAAGACCTTACCTCAACCTGCCCGAGACAATTGCCTAAGTTCAAGGAACGATTCTTGAGGATCTTGTTTGGCGATTCGCAGTATTGCTAAAAAAAACTTTGTATTGGTTGTGGAACATGATGGAGAATTTTGAAGGAAGAATTTGGCATGAATTGAATTGTAGCTTAATTTATTCCACACCTTTCTAAAAGCAATGATGTTTAAATTTACCGGATAAACTTGTTTCCGATAAAAAAAACCTTTTTGTGAAGTATCGTTCCCGGATAGATGTATGGCTCTGATCCAGAAACAAAGAAACAGTTGTCCCAGTGGAAGTCCCTCTGTTTGCAAGACCCAAGAAATACCAACATGTGAATAACATTCTTTTTTCCCAATGGAAGGGAAACATCTATCCAGAATTTGTCCTGCAGGACAGCCTGTGAATTCGATAGTCTGTTGTGATCTTCTAAGTTGTGTTCTAGGTTACTCAAAGGAAATGTAATCTGCTTCTCCCATATTTACCATGATTGGCACCCTGTTCCTCTATATAAAGATTAAGATCAAAATAGTACAGGAGAGATAACATGAATTGTAGGTGTTGCTGGAGGCAGTGACGGAATTAGAATTCCAAAAAATATTTGGCCTTTACAGAAGGGGTTGGGGAGAGGGGGGGGGGACAGCTGGACCAATGCATTCGGGTATAGTGGGACTACTTTGAGTGTGATGGTGGTTGTGATGCCTAAAAGTAAGTATTTCCAATCATATAGCTGTAGACCAAAAAATTTTGGATACCTTATCATAAGGTTATGTAACTGAATTTCGCATCAGACATTACCAGCACATAACATTGTCATTTATGTGATTTTAATAAGTTGGAAGTGACAGACATCAATTACTTACTTATGGGAAATTCTTAGTAAGTTTTATAAATGTTATATATAATACAAACCTCATCAAGATGAAGGCAAGAATGTTATGGCAAACACAAAAAAAGATGAACACATCTTTACAATATTTCAGTTTCAAACATTGTTCACGTAAGGAGAAATGAGGCATTTCCTTCCTTGAATAAGGTTTTAAATTAAAATACTGTAAAAATGTGATTTTCTTTTTTTCATGTTTGCCATGGCACTCCTTTTCTCATCTTTGGTGAGTGTTTGGTCTACTTTTGACGTACTTTGTTGTAAGTATTACCTAAAAACACTTTTCCTTCTTCTTCTTATTTTGAATATCAGTGGACCATGACATTCAACCATTGTGTTTAGGGAGAGTTTTGATGTTTGCCAAACAGTTACACATGCTCATTTCTCTCCTTTGTCCTCCGGAAAAATGTTTGGTCTCCTAAGTCTCTTTCTGCCTCACAGTTTTGCACATCATTGTTTACTTCTATCAGCCATTGTGATTTGGTCTTTCTTTTTCTCCAGTATGTGATATGCTTTTTAGACAGTCTGGCAGCATACATCATGGAGATGTGTTCATAAAATGCCAGACATCTCTTTCTGACTTCTTCTTCTCTTCGATATTGGCCATTTGACTGCGAAAAGTAATCCCATGCATTCATTACGATGCTTCTTTTCTTGACTTCTAATAGTTCTTCATCCTCTCACTTTGCTGTTTCCTCCTTTCTTCTTCCATATTTTACTACATTTCCTCTTCTCCTGGAAACCCTTGAAATTTTGGATCAATCTCCTAAAAGTTGCTCTAACTTGTATTCTGATCTCAATCATATCTTTCTTTACTCCTTGGATCCATTGGTTGCCCTTCTTACTCTTTTAAACATGATTGAAAATTCTTTTTATAAGTCTGTTGTTATCCATTCTCATTATGTGACCAAAAAAACTGATTCTCCTCTTTCTGATCGTGTCTGACATCCTTTATATTTTTTCCTCTTTGTATAGGTCTTTATTCTTTCAGTGTCTAAACTCACCATTTTCAATTTTTAGTGGTCCCCAAATTTTTCTAAAGATTTTCCTTTACCTTTTCTGTCTCTCTTCCATTTCTCCAGTTTTCATAGAGACAAGCATTCTGAGGCATATAGCCCTTCTGGTTTGATTACTGTGTTGTAGTGTTTGATTTTAGTTTTCCTCTTTCGGACTATATTTATGATTCCCCCCCACTGAACTGGTAGAGCTCATTAGGTTGCCTTTCACACTTCTTCCCATCCTTTATTGGTCCCAATATTTTCATCATTATCTTTCTCTCCTTAATTTTGAATTTTAGATAGAATATATATGTATTCTAGCAGAGTAACCGGCATTGCCCGGTCTAATCGGGATTGAGTTACCCGTATGGTATTTTTATATTTCCAATGTAAGTAATGCGTACCAAGTTTCATTAATTTGGCATTATCCATTTCCAGAAGTAAACTAAACATTGATATACCCAAACAATTCCCAGAATGGGGTGGATTGGATACTGTTATAAAGAATACCAGTTTTGTACAGGCTGCATTTCAACCTAACCATATTGCTGCTCGATAGTCAAAACATCTAACATCCAAGCATTAATAACATACCACATACATAAATCTGTATCTGGAATATATCCGTTTGTTCGAGCATCATGCAGAAAGTAAGGATTTTTTCATGGGTTTTCACAACATTTAAGCTTGGGATCCAACCTAAAATCTGATGTACATGTTAAAACATTAGGACACATTTATTCTGACGTAACTTAAAACAGCTGGATTTATTTTGATCAGATTTAAAGCTGTGGTTTTCTATAAAGAACAGTGGAAATTTAAAGGAGTGCGGGGTAAACGGGGAAAGTGGTTGGGCTTTTGTAAACCTAATGTAGACAGTATTTTTCTGCTTGTTTTAAAGTGTGCAAAATTCCTTCAAAATTGTAGAAACTGTAGCTTTGTATAAAGAACATTGACAATAATTGAGAGATGTAAAGGGGGAGAGAGATTGGATTTTTGTAAAACTAATGTGGACTTTTTTTCTCTTTGTTTTAAAGCATATATGTGAAAAATTCCATCAAAATCGGATAAAAACTATGGATTTGCATATAATGAAGGGGTGTATAGTGGGAGAGGGTAGGGTTTTTTAATGTTTTTTTCAGAAACCTTCTCCATGAAAAAATATATATATTTTCCAACTTTCATGGTGATCAGTCAAAAGGTGTCGACTGTAGCTTTGTGTAAAGAACATTAAGGGGGTGTAAATGAGAAGAGGGGTTTGGTTTGGCAAACAAAATGTTGACAATATTTTTAGCTTTGTTTTAAATAAGTTCCATGGAAATCGGATAAATAAAGTGGGTTTGCATAAGAAGTAAGGGCTGTAAAGGGGGCAAGGAGGTGGTTTTTGGAATTTTGTTGGGTCAGAAACCTTCTCCATGCAAAAATATATATTTGTCAACTTTCATGATGATCGGTTAAATGGTGTCGACTGTAGTTTTGTGTATAGAACATTGACAAAAAATTAAGGGTCTGGAAAGTGGGAGAGGGTTTGGTTTTTCTAAACCAATTGTTGACAGTATTTTTCTCCTTGTTTTAAAGTATACGTATGCAAAGTTTTATCGAAATCTGCTAAAAATTGTGGGTTTCTATACTGATCATTGGAAATTAGGAGGGGATGAGGTTATTGGGGAGAGGGGTGGGCTTTTGCAAATCAAATTGTGAATCTAAACTATTCTTGAATCAACTTAATCTCTTAATCTCACACAAAAAATTTCATAAAAATCAGGCTAGCCGTTTAGGAGGATTTCAGTGACATACACATGGACAGAAGAATTATATATATAGATATGGAAAGATAAATTATACCTACCACTCATCAAATTGATATATAAGTAGCCTGTTGTGATTGTCTTGTGCCAAACATTATTTATATTCATGGTGGCTGTATGTCTGATCTTTGTTCCTTATGAGACACCCTCTGGAGACCACTCACCTGCTGGTCCACTCGCAATCCTGGCTTTATCTGTGGTTTGCAGGACAGCAAACTGCATGTTGGTTACAACATAATTACACACGCCATGGTTTGCTATGAAGTCTTAGCACCAGTGTTTTCTTCCCTGGCACCCTGCCTTGTGGATCTGCCACTTTCAGGTCACAGTTGGATATGACTGGCTTCCAGGTTATGCTCAGATAGCAGCCTCCATTCCTGCTAATATGGTATAAATGATTTTTGGGTCTCCTGGGGGGGGGGGGGAGCATGTCAATTTTGTGTGACCTTTCTAAATCACTCTCCGGATCCTCATGGCAGTGTACCAAAGGAATGAGAAATACTTCTTTCTTAGTGATCCATAGATAAAGTCATTTATGCATAATGGCTCGTTTTGTGGTTATTATATTATTTACTTGATTTTGTTTTACTACTTTTAAAATTCAGTTTAAATACACTGCAACATTATGCCATTCCATATTTAACTGTTTGATCAGTCATGAAGAAGATGCATAGCAGAATGGCACCTTTAAACTTCAGTACAATTAGTACAAAAAAACTATTTCTTTTTATTAAGCATCATCACTCACTAGATAGCAGATAAACTCTCAGGTATGTCCATCACTTGGTTTAATTGTTATTGTCAATTGAATCAGACACTGTAATCTACCTTAGAATTTTGCAAAATTCTAATAACTAAGTTTGTTTACAGTAAAACGGGCATAGGTGAACCACCCAATACCGCAGCCTTAGAGCCATTTATGCAGCTAACTAAAGCAATATTTTTCTCCACTCTTATCTGCTCCTGCATTTGCAACTGTTTGCAATTGGGTAAATAAGTTTAAACATGGCCAAACATCTACCCAAGTTTAACAATGTTTGGGAAGTCCAGTGGAAGTCTACCCCAAAATCATTGGCAAAATCCATGATATGATTTTAAGTAATCAATGAATCAATGGGCACAAAATAGTATATGTCACTGGTATATTGCAAGGTGCAGTATATTCAATTTTTCATGAAAAACCAATTGTGAAAAAGTTTTTGGCATGAGGGATGCCGCATTTGCTCTCATTAGAGAATAAGGGCAATCATGTAGTTAGTTGACTCTGATGCTATTTTGGCACTTTTCTGTCACAAACCTAACCAGTTCCTGCATTGATACATAGTTGTGAGTGAAATATGGTTACACTACTATACTCCAAGTAACAGTCTACAAAATACATTTTTGAAAGTGAATAGGCTCAGAAGAATGTAAAGACTATGAAATTGGCCGGCAAGGTAATAGCCACTGTTGTTTTTTGAATCGACACCGAATCATCTTCATCAATTATTTGGGAAAGGGACAAACAACAACTAGAGCTCACTATTTGTCATTATTGCACCCGTTAGCTGAATAAATCGATAAAAAAAAAAAAGATCCTCTTCCAAGGGTCATTAAACCTGCACAATTTTGATGTCCGAAATATTGGAATTAAAGTTCGAATTATTACAGCATCCACTGTAATCAACAGATTTGGCCTCCAGTGATGATTTTTCTATTTCAAATCTTAAAAAACTGGCTCGGTGGACAACAGTTCATGTGGAACAAGGAGGTCATCATCCAAACAGTTGCCTATTTTGCAGAACTTACAAAATCCTAATTTTTAGAGGGTTTAGAGAAGTTAAAGAAGCATTTGAGGAAGTGCATAGAACAAAAAGGAGATAACTTTTTTAAAAAAAAATCATCAAATTATCTGTTTTCTTACCTTTTTCTAAGGACATATTGAACGACCCTTGTAACATAAAAAACCGGCGATAATATATAAAATGCTTTACATACAATATGTGAAATTTTATATGTAAAATGTAACGTGTAAAATATTATATGTATAACGGCTGGTGGAATGGTCTCTCTACTGGGGAAAAAAAAAAAAAAATTGCACTGTTGGCTTGCTAGGGTTTTTTTACTCTTATGGGAAGAAGATGTTTTGTCATCTGTCTACAAAATGTGTAACTATTTTCTTTGCTTGGGAAGTGTATTTTTTGTTTGTATGATGTGTCGTTTATGAGGCGGAGATTGGGGACTATCCCAGCATTCACCTTGATTGTGGGAAATGGCCTAAAAATCACCACAATCTGGATGGATGGTATGCAGGGGCCAGAACTAGAACCTGGCCACATTGTATGTTCCCGACAGTATTGTAGCACTTTAATGCACACAACTACACTGGCAGGTAGCCTTATTGTTCTCGGAGAGAATGTACAAGGTAAAAATATGGGGATTCTCTAGAGTGAGGACGGAAATTGCATGTGATGAAACCTTACTGAAAGCCTTGGAATTTGAGGAAAGTGCATATTTCCTCTTGCATGGGATCCTACAGTATCCTACCAGTGGTAAATACATCACTTAATTTTTTATTTATGAATTTATTTTTATTTAAATGAATTAATAATAGGAATCATTCTTCTTTATTTTTATAAATTAATTTAGCCATATGTCAACCACAATGAACTCAAGAACTTTGGTTCATCTTGTTCTTCCTTCCCAGAAACAAATTATTTTTTCCCTCTAGCTGCCCTTCTCTACTTTTCATGTCACACTCACTTCGGTCATGGTTTTGATTCATCTTCCGGAACTTCCTCATTGTTGATCAGTCACCTTGCAAAGAGTAAAAAATAAAACATGTAATAATAATAAAAATTAAAAAGTATTGGAAATTGGATCAAGCTGGACTACAGGAACATGAACCTTCAGATTAATTGTTTATCTTTCACAGATGGTATTGTGATTTTTTTGAATTCTCTAGCCACAGTCACAAAACATATCAACCGTATTCAGACAAAGTAGCTTTAGTGGCGTGATGAGAAGTTCCCTATAGATAGCCACAAGAAGAAAGGGTAGATTCTTAAGTGTGCACACAACCAGTTGGAGTTCTCATTAGATTAGATGTCTCAAAGAATGCTAAGTAGTTTAGCCCCTTTGGTTGAATTTTGTAGACATTTATTACAAATATATACACAGCAGGTAATGAGAACAACTACTGCATAAAGTATAACTTGCTGGAATTAGAATTTGTATTACTTGATAGCTAAAAGACTTAAGTGTAGATCAAAGAGTGGGTATTGGGGATATTGAATTATGCCCAATGACCATCACCCAACCAATCAAATGAGTGTCCCCATCTGACGGTGCATGGTAGGTGAGCAAATTTGCAACCACCATCCAGATTTTGGTTTAGGATGGTTTCCTAAAATCAATCCAGTTGAATGCCAGGATATTTCCTTCAAAAGGGCATGGCCAAATTCTTTCCTGTTTTTTGCCCCAAGTCCTTTGCCACACCTAATGACCTCAAGGTGGTTGTTGAGTTTTGGGTTTTAGAGCGCGTCAACCTTGAGGTTATGGTGTAATGCCATCATTTTCTCCTGTATGTGATCATGCAGTGCTGAAACTTAACTGCGGTCATTGTCTGGCTGTTCAACAGTTTCATGTGCAGCATTGAAATTAATAATTGCCAAACATTATATAACTGTTAGCTACAATTTCAATGGCATGGTCACCACTTGGCAATACTGACTTGTTGATCTCATTTTAAAAAATGGAGTTAACTATCAATGTTAAGCTGCCATAAAGCTGCAGATGGGTCAAAGATAAATGAAGTGAAGTGGAAAAGTTTAAATACCTAGGTGTATGGATAGAACCAAACGTTTCTGAGAAATAAGTCTTTGCATTACAAACAAGCAATATGGAATTAGTGTTTCAACTAACGAAAGGCATCTATAGTAGAAGGTCAATAGCCATGAACATCAAGTTCAGACACAGTTAAGTCATCATTTGATTTTAGACTCTATACTCTGTAGAATTCCTTGCGATGAACGGGAATGGTTTTATTGAGAAATGGCAAGTAAAAAAAAGAGAGAGAAATATCTTGATAAAATGATCAGTCTGGTCAAAGAAAACTGTAAATTATGATGGCACAACTACGTATTACTGAGTGTGGTGGTGTCACATTCTGGAGGATGCAGGTTTGGATCCCCATCCAGCCATCCAGATTTGAGTTTTCCATGGTTTCCCCAAGTCACTCCAGATGCCGGGATAGTTTCTTTAAAAGTAGTCTTGCCAGGTTTCTGAAATGTTCAACCGGGACACTAGAATGCCACCCCCCCCCCCCCCAGCGTCATGGGTATTCAAGGGTCCACACCCTTGGTGGGTTTCGGAGTGTTTTAGAGGGTAGTTTATTCTCAATGCTATGAATACCTAATAAATGGTTAATGATCAGTAATTACTGATTAGGAACCTAAACCAGGGGTAATAATAAATTATACTAAAATACAAATTTAATTATTTTATTTCTTACATGTGAGTGTTTACATATAAATGTAATAAATTGACTAAGTAAGATTGTGAGAAGAAACCCTTTGGATGAGGAATAACAATTTTAACAGTTTTTACATGTACTTTTCATTGGTGAGCACTTTTTTTAGAAAGTCTTTTTTGGTTTTAATCTTGTTGTAAAAATCTTCACAAGTTAATCCGATATTAATTTTACATGTCATCAAGCCCTTAACTGTAGATTCCTTCATCAAACCCCTGTCATCAGTCCATGCATTGTTCATCAAAGAAAATACCCTCTCAACTGGTGCTGATGTCCCAGGTAAGCAGAAGGCATACTCAACAATGTTGATCAGATTGGGGGCTTCTACCTGGTTCTCCTTGAAGTGACGAAACAGCCTAAGCCATTTTTCTTCACTTGAAATAATCACATTTCTGGTGGCCGCCTCTTGCTTCCACTGTTCCCAGTTTGACTGCAAGTACTGCTTAGCAAGCACAACTTCGTCAAACAACTGATCATTGTTTATTTTCATACCGGGTACATCAAGAAGGCTTCTATTAATAGTGTCAGCAGAAATTTCGGCGTTTTTCCAATCAACAGCATTTGTTTTGGTCAGATTGATCCATGAAAACTGTTCAGCGTTTCCAAAACTATTCTCCCAGAGGTCCAAGTATGCAATGCATCTTTCATAAAAGCCATCAAATTCTTCTTTCACGCTGTTTTGGACTTGCTCATCTAGATTCTTGTAGATGTTCTTTGCGGCCATAGGGATCAATTTTGAAGCCTTTCTTTCTGTCAGGTTTCTTTTAAGAGCTTTATGAGCTTCAGCAACCTCAAAAGCTGTTGTTTTATTTTTTTCCATTCCCAGTTAAACAGTGCAAGCTGTCCATGAACAAACCACAAGTAGAGCTCGCCCTTTGAATCAGTAAAAAATTTTTTATTGCTGATGGACTCATTTCTTGGTCTAAAAAAAAATGCTTTCAGACCTTCAAAAATTTGGAAAAGTCTTTCCAGCCCAGGCATCATTGATAGAAACCAAGTGTTCCCATGTTGAAGGAGTTTGTGGTACTCTACCTCGGCATATTCACAAAATTCTTTTAGTTTTGTTACACGGACTGTGTATATGTGGAAGTATTTATAAATCTTCACAAGCAAGGCTTCAATATCGATTGGGAGACTATCTACTGCAGTTTGCACACAGTTGTGCACAATGTGTGCTCCACATCCGATTCCGTTGATTTCCCGTCCTAGGCTATTCTTGAGACGATGAAAAACGTTGTTTTTCCCTGCTCTTTTCACACCTCCGAAGTTAGTGTTGCAGTTATCTCCACAAAAGCCAATTACTTTGTTCTTCAATTCGTTTTGCAACAGGACAGAACATAAGTGATTTGTCAGGGTTTCCGATGTTTCACCCGCCACAGATTTGAAGTCTAAAAGCTTTACTTGCACACCTGAATTAGGATTAAAATAGCGCACAACAATTGGCACAAGTTTTATCTCCTTTCTGTTTGATGCATCCATGCTTACAGATACATAGTTTGACTTGGTTAAGTCTTCTTTAAGCTCTTCCTGAGCTAAAGGAGCTATGGCATTTAAAACTATTGCCTCATACTTAGTTTTTCCGAGTGAGAATTTAGGCTCAAAAAACTTGGAAATCAGTTTTGATGAACAAGAGTTCGAATTGAAACTTAGGCTATGGTTTGCTGTGTGGTAAGCAAAGGTCACCTCATTCGCTGCTAAGTCTAAGTTTTTGTCATTAGAACTCGCAGTCTTAAAAAAACTACTCAGTTTTGACAAGCCAGCAGCACATGCTAAACTCTTTTTGTGTTTAACAGACTCCAAATGATCTTTTATTGATTGCAATGTAAGCATTTAACTCTATCGCCTTGACCACCGGTACATACCTTTTTCAAAAAAGTAAATTCATTCTGTAAATCTTCAGTGAATTTACACGAACGTTTTGGCATTTTCACAGAGAAAGCATGAACTTAAACTTGAAACATAAATACTGTAAAACAGCGTTAGCTCACTAACACAACAGGCACCGTAGGCTAGGCAGGAACAGACTGACATTTCTATCGCAGGCGACTTTCGCCGGGGTGAAGGTGGGCGAGTCCAATGTTTCAGTAACATTGTTACTGCACACGAGGAGTGTAATACTAATACAATACTGGACCCGCCCGGAGAGCACATGTGCATGGTCATGATTGGAGAGACAAGGGGATGTAATGACAATATTTATTTATTAGCAGACCCTCATTCTTTTATAGTTTTCACTTTTCATACAGTACTGTTAAATAAATGACAAAGTAATTATCCTAAGTTATACTTCACAGTTAATTGTTTTAAGACATTTTTGGTCATCTATATCTATAAATTATAGTTTATAACCAAATTTAATTTTTACCGGGACGGAAGATAAACCGGCCGGGACACCGGGACTTTGTATAAAAACCGGGACTGTCCCGGTCATACCGGGACGTCTGGCAAGCCTATTTAAAAGGCTATGGCCACATTCCTTCCTGTTCTTTGCCCTCAGTCCTCTTTTGCTGTTTTCTGGATAGAAGAACCAGGGGTCGGAAGGGCGGGGGAGGAGGTTGGTTCACAGAGGTGGAAAGAGATCACTCATGAAGACATCTAATAGTGTGATTCTCTCAAGAACAAACTTGAAAAATACTATGGTTTCCAAGAAAATCAGAAGCTGAGAACAGATGAGATAAAAAACCCAAGGAAGGTAGTAAAATGAATGTATGAATACTGAGCAAAAGTTAAAGACGCAGGGGGAAATATTGAAATAATCCGGTCTATAGCTGGAGGGAAAAGAATGCAGTGGTTTTACGAATGATTGGATATTATCAGAGACTTCTCCAAGGTTCCTGCCTTGGGTGTAAAATATACTTTTCTTAATCTCAATCAATGTCTCTCATCACTGACCATTTCCCTCCTCATTTGAGAAAATCCACATACTGTTCTAATAAACATTTCTCCAAGAGGCACAAGGTTGGAACCTAGCGGTGGCCTTTGGTGGATTTTACAGAACCTGCCCTCTTTTGTCACAGACATCCAATATTTTCACGAATGACTGTCCCTTTAAGCTGTCCATCTACCTGTTAACTCCCTTCTGATCACCATTGATGTCACTTCACTTCATAAAAAGATGCCCTATTGTCAAGGATTTTTTATTACCACTACTGTGTTATCATTCTTTTAGATTTCTTACTTCCTTCATTTTAACTATTTGCAGAGATATTACATTTTTATAGTAATTCTTCGTCTACTTCCCCTCTCTTCCCCCACTCCCTCCTATCAGCTGATATTTGATTAACAAATACCAACTGACATAAATCAGAATATTATAGTGCAATTTTACTGCAGTTAAAGTGAACATAAAGATGCAGAAAAATACTTATAGTACAAAATGCAGCTACAAAAATTGTTGATGCCAGAAATACTGTATAAATGCAAGCAAATGTAAATAATGAAAAATATAGAACTGCTAAAGAAGCTTCAGAAAATGAAGTAAAACGCATTCACAAAAATAAATAAGAAATAAACAAATTCAATTGCATTAGCGTGATATTAATTGTTCATACAAACTGATTTTAGCGCAATTGAGGGAATGTCCCACAATTTCCAGATGGTAAATTGTTTTGTATGTCACTGAATCCCTCCTGTTTGCTATTTTGGAAAGTGGCTTTTACCATGTTTCTTCTCACATAGCCTCAAAGCATTTCCTTTATATGTAATGCATCTACCATTACATATTTTTGTGTTGTATCACTTAGGTATCTAATTTTTGTTTGTTGCGTCTTATTAAAACCGTGCAAATATGGAAAGAAAAGATACAGTAGATAGATCTACTGTATGTTTCCTTTCCATATTCATACCATCTCACGTTATTTCTTCATCCTCTATTTTTGCTGAAATCTTGTTATAAGTAGTAACAGAGGAATGGAAAGTAATGGCTAGTGAAAGACCAAGATAATTCAGCTGTGATTTCTCCCAGTTTCCTTGAATAAATAAACAAGTGAAGTTCTCACATTTCTACTTTATTATGTTTAATATGTCATAGAAACTTTTAAAGAAATAGTTACAGTATTTATATTATCTAAAGAATAAATGAAAGCAATTTGTGTCGATATATGTATAATCATATTTACAGACACCTGGTGAAGGAGAGCACAAGATAATGGACTACATACGATGGGCACGATCGCGGCCAGATTATGACCCAAAGACACGTCACTGCCTATATGGGCTCGATGCTGATCTCATTATGCTGGGGCTTTGCAGCCATGAACCTCACTTCTCACTACTCAGGGAGGAGGTGAGTATCTGATTCAAGCAGTATGTAAAAAGGCTGTGTGCGTCAAAAAGCTATTTAACCACCCACCCCCCCCCCAAAGGGGTGCCGTTTATTGACATTCTTGCGTAAATGGTTACTGGAAAGGCATTATTCAATGTTGGATGATGTTTTGCTCCAAGCCTTAAATGTCTAATAATAATAATACAAATATTTTTTCATGTATGGAACTTAATGAATAATTCATGACTAGGACTGTAAGAAACTGTGGAGTCAACTGAATTCCACATTGTTATAAAATTGTAAGTTATACTATAATGCTGTCTGGTTAAGTTTTATTGTTACAATAGCTGTTGCTTTCCATTTGAAAAATGAATTACAAGACATTTTTTAAGTTTTAAATTGCAATGTGGGCCAAATGTGCACTTCCATATAGATAAGCTGCTGTAATATACTTTGTCTCCTTTTTAGTTGAATGTTTTCATATTTCACCATATCATTTTTGTTTATACAGTATGTTCTTACTTAAATTAATACTTCCCCTACCCAAAATCATACTATCCTCACATGCATTTGTTAATGAAAACTTTGAACTAAAATATTATCTTTGTTAGCGAACACTAATATAAAAGATCTTTTAATCTCCCTCCTTTCTAGTGGTATCTGCCTTAGAAAAAGCTGATATTGCAAGATTTGCAGTACATATCCAACACCAGACTCGTACACTGACCTCTTCTCATAAGTCTCTTTCTGTTTCTGGACATGCCACATGCATCAATCACTTTATATCCTAATTCATTCAGTCCCTGTTTTCAGGTAATACATTTATTATCCTTGCAGTCTCTTGCCTTTTCTTGTTGTTTTTCAAGTTCATTAAAAAAAATATTGATGCTTCATTTTTGTTATGTTGACAAGCAAAACATACACGTTCAGAAAAGTAAACTTGATAACATCAAATTTCTATACAGAAATAGCTGTAATATGCCTCGTTTTTGTAAATATTTAATTATGTTTTTACATTTATTTGAATAAAAATTAAATCTTTTGTTAGGTAAAATTTGGGCGACAAGGCCAAAAACAGAGAACAGTGGCTCCAGAGGAAACTACCTTTTACCTATTGCACCTTTCATTGATGCGAGAATATTTAGAACATGAATTCTCCGAATTGAAGGACAAACTTCCTTTTCCATTTGACGTGGAAAAGATAATAGATGATTGGGTAAGATAATGTTTATTTTGTATGTAAAACAAATGTTTATGTATTCAAAATGATAATGCAATGGATGTTAACACAACTTTTGTGTGGGGATAGAAAAATTATTTGAATGAATAGACATTGTATAAAAAATCATAAAATACTGCACTTTGTGGTTTTATTATATATTACTTTTTACTTAGGTCCGTGCAATGTGCCAATCTGATGTTTATTTATTTATTATCATTATTTGTGAATGGACCCTGTTAAATAATCAAACCCTTGAGTCTCTTGATTGCTTGTAATTAAGAATTTTTGCAATATTTCCACTAGATAGTTAAAACCAGGGATTGTCAGATCCTGGAGTAGTGGGGGCAGCTTAAGTGTTGCCAGTTGTTTGTGATTTGTGTGACTTGCGTTTTCTGTGATATATTTATTTGTAAAATGAGAAGTTTAAAATGGCATTTCAGTATTCTCCCAGTTTTTTGCTTAGGTGACTGTGGAAAACTGTGTAAAAACCGCAGTCAGGACAGCTGATAAGTGGGGTCCAGTACTTGAACCTCCCCCTATCCAGCATTGTGACACTTTAACAAGCACAGCCACACTAGCAGATAATGTAATATATATATATATATATATATGTGGAAAGGAAAGATAAATATACCTACCACTCACCAAAGTTAAATTTATATTTAGATTGGTAGGAAACAAAAACACTCTAAGTCATATACATTATAAATTTTGATAACTTAATAACCACCGGTTACCAGAGATGAAGGTTACTGTGGTGTTGAAATCCTGAAAAACGTGTACACATATAGAGCTTGAAATTTTGGGGGTCATGACCCATCTTCAGTCTGGTGGAGGCTGGCAGCTAAATGAAGTCGCAGGTCCGTGGTTGGCAGCTTACAGTGGGGGGAAAAATCAGAATGGTGGGAATTGTGGGTGGCAGTTTGAAGGGGTGAACCCAAGAATTGTAAAATTTGAAACATATCACGGAAACAAGTCATGGACATGTTGGCAAAAAATGTTATTTTCAACCAGTAAATATCATATGACTATAAAATATATTACCTGCTTATATATATGTTACCATGAAAGACCGAAATCAGAGAATGTCAACATTCACCGATGAATGGCAACAAACACCAAATACGTCGGTGAAAGATCGAATATTTCATTACATTCTTGTACATTCAGGCCCTCACCGGTGTATGTCGACAATCACAGATATGCTCTGATGGAGGTCGAAAAGAGCCGACAAAGAGGCGACTGGCTGTTTTCTCGCCAAATCCTTTGTTCTGGTGGAGTCTCCCGCCAAATCCTGGCGTACTGGCTGTTTCCAACCAAATTCTTTGTGCTGGTGGAGCCAGTCAGCTTTGTCAGTCTTATGCATATGCAAGGTTCGATGGTGAGAGCAAAGTTTTCTTAATTTTTTTTTTCTGATTTCCTGATTTATACAGAATGAATACTGCAGTGAATCATGATCTTTTTCTTGAAAGTTAAATGTATTAATTGCGGGTGAATGAGAAGACAATTGCTTTTATTTTTCTCGAGAAAAGTACTCTAAAATACTTTCTTGAACTGAGTACAACACACCTTTGGATTACAGACGATTAAAACGTTTTTACGTTTTAAAAATTAATGATGAAGAGAAGTTAATTGTACCATTAAAACCAGGAGAAAGGAATATACAGTATTATGTTACCAATGACGAATTGTTCAGTATACTATATGAAGCTCACAACAGGATAGGCCATGGAGGAAGAACATGTATGCTTAAAGAGTTGCAAAATAAATACAAAAATATTACATATGAAGTTGTAATGTTGTATTTAAATCTATTCAAACAGTGTCAAATGAAACACAGTGCACCTAAGAAAGGGTATTGTTGTGAAACCAATGATCAGTTCTGAGTTAAACTCAAGATGTCAAGTTGATCTGATAGATCTGCAGTCAAACTCAGATGGTGAATACAAGTTCATAATGGTGTATCAAGATCATTTAACTAAGTTTGTCCAGCTACGACCTTTGAAAACTAAGAGGGTTGAAGAAGTAGCTTATCAACGTTCTTCCAATATTTTTAACATTTGGTGCTCCAGCAATATTGCAATCAGATAATGGTAGAGAATTCAGTAATCAAGTCATATCCGAAATATGCGCTATGTGGAAAGATGTTAAGATAGTTCATGGAAAGCCTTGTCACAGTCAAACACAAGGCTCAAAGGGCCAATCAGGATATACAGAATATGCTAACTGCATGGATGAATGATAACAATACAAATAAATGGTCAGAAGGTTTACCCTTTGTTCAATTTGCCAAGAACACTACATACCACGAAGGAATACGCCAAAGTCCTTATGAAGCCATGTTTGGCATTAAAGTGAAAAGAGGCATAGCATCGTCTTTTTTGCCTAGCGAACAAATCGCAAGTATCGAAACTGAGGAACAACTTGAAGAAATTGCCAATACTTTTGAAACCGAAGAACAGCTAGAAAAAACTGGTAATACTTCTGAAAAAAATTTGAGCAGTGGTCAAACCGAAAACCAAATTCCAAAGAAAAATATTGAAGAGGACTTGCAATCTACCACGTCTTCACATCAAGTTCTGAATTAAAAACACGAGTTAATTTGTATAAAAAGAGCGGTCGCGAAAGAGAATCTTCTACTGCAAGCAACAAAAATGTTGCGAACCTCACAGAATCAATTTCCTCCTGCTCAAATTGGTGATACTGTACGAATACAAGTCCCTGATGTCAACCGTGGTAGTACAGATAACCGAAATGTGTTAGCGGTTGTTGTTGGAATAGAAGACTCAGACTTCTATAAACTTGCGAATGAAAATGGTACCCTCAAGCAGCTTTACACACGTAATCAGTTCGAAATTTGTAAAGAAAAGCTGCTTTCCATACATAAGATTTCTTTTCAAGAAATTTCGCTGAGAGAAGCAGCTGCAGATAATTCGAGAAGCGGTGGGCAAGGCTATATACGCTGTCATTGCAAAAGGAAGTGTTCCACAAATAAAAGCAGTTGTAAAAGCAAGGGCCTCTTGTGCAATTCAAAGAGTCATAATAGTTTAAGTTGTTGCAATAAATAAGATTTGATTCACATAATTTAGTAAGTTTTTATTACTATTATTTTATTTTCTCATTTAGAACCTACTGTATAATTAAGTAAGTTTTTAACTTCTATAATTTTCCTTTCTCATTTTGAAATTACTGTGTTTTAAGTTCTTAGTTATTCCTCTCAGAAAGAGAGGCGAAAAATTTATCGCGACTGAATTACGGAGAAAAAAATATAAATCTCGGACATGTTCAACATTCACCATTAGTGCATGGTGAATGTCGACATTCACCGGTGAATGTCGACATTCTCCAGATTTCGGTGTTTCACCGTAACATATACACAAACCAGAAGACAATACCTCAAGAAACAATTCTATTCAATCGAAGAAAACTTCAGAAATTATAATGCTAGAGACTATAATAGAACATTTGCAAACAAAATTAAGGGTTTCTCCTCACAGAGTCTTTGCTTTAAAAACACAAATGGAAAATTGGCACTAAACAACAGAGAAAACTGTGAACTTCTTGCTGTACTTTGAGCAACTGCTAAATTGCCCAGAACTAGCTGGAGGGTTCTCAGAACAATCAGGAGAAATCAATCCAGATTCACCAGCACCAACACTAGAAGAAATCATTGAGCATATTCAGAAACTCAAAAAAATGGGAGGGCATCAAGAGAAGATGGCATAGCGGCGGAATTTCTGAAAAATCTCTGCCAAACTTCACTCCAAGAACTAACCAAAATCTTCGGACATTTTTGGTAGACAAATGAAATCCCATAAGACTGGAAGTGTGCTCTCATACTTCTCCTTCACAAAAAAGTGACCACACCAGTGTGAACAACTGTAGAGAAATATCTCTACTATCAGTCCCCTACAAAATTCTCTCTGTTTGTCTCCACAAAAAATTACAAGAACAAATTGAACACAAATTGGCAATTACCAAGCAGGCTTCAGACCTAACAGATCGTGTGCAGAGCAAATCTTTAGCCTAAAACCATCCTAAAATACAGATCAATCAGGCACAAGAAAACCATGTGTAGACTTTGTAGACTTCAAGAAGGCGTATGACTCCATTGACAGGAAAAGCCTACTCAGCATCCTAAGGGAATATGGTCTGGACAATAAATCAAGAGAATTAATCAGACACTCACCAACACCACAAACAAAGTAAAATTCATGGGAGAACTCTCCAGAAAATTCAAGACAAAAACTGGCGTTAGAAAGGGTGATGGTCTCTTGCCAATCTTATTTAATATAGCCCTGGACAAAGTCATTAGAGAATGATAGAAAACGAACACCCCAGTAAAACTAGGCAGAAACAGACTGAATATCTCATGAGTGGCCTTCGCAGATGATCTGGCTATTCTGTCAGAAAGTGAACAACAAGCCATCAAACAAATAGAATCCCTCAAAGAATTATCAGAAAAAATTGGACTAAAAATTTCCTTTGAGAAAAGGTTTTTCTTGGCACACAAACTAAACATAAAACAATGGAAACAAAATATGGAAAAATCAACAGAATCACCAAGGTTAAATACTTAGGTGAAATTATCAGTCCAACAGGACTCGAAAAGAAGGCACAACAAAACAGCCTCATGAAATTGAAAAAGGCTTTCGGACAGACCTGCAACATCTACAACAAAAAGAACATAAGAATTCAATCAAAAATTAGACACTACAATACAGTTATTAAACCCAATGCTCTATATGCCACAGAAACACTCACACTAAACTCCAAGAGGAATATCGAGAACATCCAAAAAGAAGAACGAAGAATAATTAGGAAAATTATTGGACCAACCGAAACAGAAGAAGGCTGCAGACTAAAGTCAAATAAAACAGTAAAGCCCCACTCAAACATAGCCAACGACATCAGAAAACGCAGACTAAAATTCTATGGTCACATCTAAAGAATGCCAGATCACAGATTAACTAAGCAGATATGCAAATTCATGCAACCATTAAAAATGCCTAGCAGTTGGTTTGATCGTGTAAGACAAGACCTGGAATGAGCTCAAATCAAGAGTTCAGAAATCATAGATCGCAAAATCTTCAGACAAAAAATACACGACTGGGTAGTCATGCCAGAAACCAAAGCCAAGAAGACCGGCACAACATGGACAGAAGAGAGAAAACTTGCCTTCAGTAAACGAATGCAAGAGTGCTGGAATGGCAAAAGAAACTCGGACAGGAAATGACTATATATTGCGTGATCTGTATAGGCCTATTCGCATAAAATAAATAAATATATACAAACCAATCAAAACAAATATGTTACTACTAGTTAATGAACAGCTCTGCTGAAAAGTGGTTCTGTGGGAACATGGAGGGGATGGGAATTGGTGGAGTGGAAGGAAGATTACTGGATGTTATCTTAAATTAAAACCCAGCAGTTGTCTTGTACCCAGTTTATACTGCAATGCCAGTTCCCACCTACTGAGTCCAGAGATGCTGCTTTGGTATGAGAGGACTCTGATGGCAGAGATGGTGAAACAAGAATTAATGTATTTCCCACCATGTTGGATTTCCCCCTACCATGAGTTACCATCCAGCATTCGGCAACATTAGCTGCCTCCATCACTCTATTGTCAAAGAACGGATATAAGCTCAAAAATTTCAATGCTCTATTTGTGTACACTGTTTTCCTTGTTTTGACGCTGCAGCAATCCTCAGCCTTGGTAAGCATTGGTATCTCCTATCCAAATGGAAAATGTATCCGCTTTATAACACCTTTATTTCCTATATCTCTCAGGTCAGAAATTGGACACTCGTGATGACCTGCAGCCTAGTCAGGTTCGGTCATCCGCTCTCAACCCACCACCTCTTCCTCAGAACCACTCACTGCAGATATTTCTTGAAATCCCTACTCAGTGGCATCAATCTGGACCCATCCAAAACTCAGGCCATGAGGTAGCTTTTCACAAGGTTGGACAAATCCCCTGACAAGGGATCAGCCATAGTGGTCTTAAATTATTGTGACTTCATGACTGGGGCTCTACATCAGCAGTCTGGCATGAAGCACCCTCAACTTTATCTCCATACCTCCGGTCAACAAGAGGATTGAGGAATTTTTACAGTTCAGTGGACTGCTTCAAGGCCTCACCCCATAGTCTATCTTGCTCCTCACTCCCAGCATCCATGCACTCCTTCCTTATATCTGCTTCCAAAAGTTCATAAGCCTGCTTCTGGTTCTCTGACTGAATGATATTGGCCTTGATGGACCAATATCTACGTATAATCCATAATTAGCCAGCTTTCCTCCCATATCAGCCACACACAACACTTCCTCCTCCATGCCCCCCTTATTCCTCCTGACTCCATCCCGGTAAAGACTGATGTGACATATACCAGCGTCCCTCATTTTCTTAGGCTAAGTGCCACAGAACATTTTCTAGATAAGTGCCCTCCCAGCATGATCCCCAATACACCATTCCTCATTATCCTGACCCGCCTAATACTAAACAGCAATATTTTCTTCTTTGAAGGTAAAATTTATCCAAGATTTGTGGCACTGCCATGGTACCTAAATGGTCCCCTCCTATGCAAACCTCTTTCTAGACTACCTGGAACAGTCTTTTGGATAAAGTCCATTTAAAACCACTCATGAGGCTCAGATGTATGAATGATATTATTATGATCTGGACCAAGAGAGAAAATGACCTTCTCTGGGTTTTTTTCACAGCAATGCCTTCAACACCCAGAACTTAACATGGGCCTACTCTCTCACCCAAGATACTTTCCTAAATGTGGATTTGTCCATCTCTAATGGCCAGCTCATCTTTTCTGTTCAAACCAAATGTACCAACCTGCAACAGTACCTCCTTTTTGACAGCTGCCATCCATCACATTAAACACTTCCTCCAATATAGCCTTGGTATTCATGGGAGCCATAGGCTCTAACCAGCAGGCCCTCACATTGTATTCCAATAACATCTCCCAAGCTCCAATATGCCACAAATACCCACAAAATTGAGTTAAAAAACAACTTTCGTGAGCCATATCACTACATTATCAGCTTATCAACCATTGTAACCCTAAAAAAAAAACCACAGTCCAGTAATGGTCACCCAGTACTTTCCAGGCCCACAATCAAACAACTGAGTCCTCCAGCGAGTTTATGATCTCCTTCAAGAATGCCTGGTTATGAAGTCACCCCTCCCAGAATCTTCCGTGACCCGCCCAGGACATGCTTCACTCTCCTAAGGTCAGTCAACTCCACAAACAAGCTTTTCTCTGTCCCACTAGATGCGTCAAGGGTCTTTTCTAAGAACAGATCACTCTGCAAAATAGGCAGATTGTGCCATGCCTCCACCATCTTTACCAACCCAGTAACCAGGGAAAGTTTCCCTATCATGTCACCTATGAAATCTGCCATGTCTTAGGCCAGCTTGTCAGCAACTATTTTTGGCTTCTTACACACGTTTGACCATCAATCCACTAGCCATAAGAAAGACTGACTACTGACAGACAGTATTCACCCAGAATCCAAACCACCCAGTGTCTTTTTATGCTACTCATGCATGATGATAACAATTTTAAATCCTGCTTCACCATCTGTGCTTTCAGAGTCCTCCCAAACAGAAGCTTCTTCTCTGAACTCTGAAGGTGGCAACTTTCTTTCCAGTACAAACTGGGTACCAGGCAGCCACCGTGTTTTAACTAGAGATAACACCCATTAATTTTCTTTCTAATCAATCCCTTTACGTATGAACCACTGCTCACCATAGCTGATTTTTAAATATTGTGTAAATATCTTAGAGTTTTTATTCATATTTTATATTCATACAAAAAATTTGACTGGACAGTATTTTCTGCCAACTCCTCTGCCTGCTTATGAGTTATTCTGGCATTTCCAATTTTGTAATGCGCAAGTTTACTTCTCACCACGTTATGTTTCACCCTGCCATGAGCTGCCAACCAACAGTTTGACCTACCAGTTAGCTGTCAGCCGCCATCATGCTGCTACCTCACTCTATTGTCTGTGAAGTGATGTAAGCCTGAAAATTTCAATGCTCAATATGAATATGTGTCTATCCAAGGTTTGACACTATTCCAGCCATCAACTTTGGTGAAGAGTGGTTAAGTTTATACTGCTTAATAGTGCATTAGTTTCATAACATTATATATGTTGAAGAGGGGATATAAGCCTGAAAATTTCAACACACTATGTGTGTACATATATTTCCACTTTTCAACCCTCTACACACAACTTTGGTGAGAGGTGATTATTCTCCTATCCAAGTGTTCATATATATATATATTAGACATTGGGATAGGAGAAAAACCACCGCTTACCAAAGATGAGGCTCCAGCGGCGTCAAAACATGTATATATATAAGAAAATACTATTTTAAAACATAAAAATTTTCTGAAGAATTAGTAGTAGGCAAAATAGAAATTTCATAATTTCATGTGGAAGACTTGACTGCTAGGATGATTGTTTGTATGAAAGCTGCTTTCTTATACTAACATTACTGTTTCTGTAGGTGCTGATGGGATTCCTCGTGGGGAATGACTTTATCCCACCTCTTCCTGACATGCACATCACAAGTGGGGCTCTGCCAATGTTGTATAGGGCATATATTGATGTGTTGCCACAGTTGGGAGGTTAGTACCAGAGGCTTCATAGTTTTGTGGATAATGTGCATACTTTTTGAGCATGTGTCACAAATTAATCCCTCTTTCATTTGCTTAACTCTTTAAACAACATAACTAACAGAATATAGCTTACTAGTAATTGACCTAGAAAGGCTGAGTACAATCTTGGTCCACCAATCAAATCTTCCTCTGTATCTAACTATAAGTGTTTCAGCACATCTGTTATTTGAATTCTTATGCTGAACAGAAATCTTTGTTTTAAAAAGACCTAATTTCAGTTTTCCTTTTCTAAGTTACAATAAACATACATACGAGGTTAATACGGATATAATGTATTGTTGTTTTATAAGGGAATTTATCACCAACCATATCAACAGGCCACAAAAAAATTGCTGGATGTTATGTTCTATGTTACTGTAATATGAGTGCATGTAGCTGTGAAAAAACATGTATCCAAACATTTTTGTCTTGTGAGCTGACTTGTTCACATTACTTCATCCAATTTCTTGTGTGTGAGATACATCCTTTTAAGGAAAATTTTGTTTGTTACATAGGAAAGATAGGGAGATTTTTAGAGTAATAAGATTAAGGTTAGAGCACGACCAACATTTATCATAACAGAGGTTGTGGTGACACAGAAGAAGAAGGACAAAAAAAAAAACAACATTTACATATATCAAATTTTCTGGAAAACCTTTCTCCAGCAAGAGCAATTGCCTTTTTGATCGATAACAACTGTTTAGATTCAATGCAACTTTAATGTGGTTTCTGGATAGCTTAAAAATTACTACTATGTCTGAGGGTTTGCACATTCATATTTTTTGTAGGTGCTGTTGTGGTCTCTTCCTTTAAAAAAATTGCTCAATGTTTTGTTTTCTTCTTTCCTTCTATCTAGCAGTAGTGAATGTTAATGTGTTGTTAATATAACTTACCTGACTTATATTTATTCTGTAACAACAGCATATGCTGCACTGCTGAAGTAATTCTGCTCAGAATGTTGGTTTCGGTACTGATGTTCTATCTTGTTTTTAGATATCTTAAAGAGTGATACTATTTTACGTTTCAAGGGTAATATTAAAAAAAATGCATTTTAGTTGTATGAGTTCTATCCAACACATTGTTTCTGTACTGTTGAACAGTTGACTGTGATCTGTTTTATTGTTCTTCTAAACTCAGAGATACTGAATGATTTTTTTTTCCATCTCATAAATAGACAGTACGGAGCTACAAGTTTCTTATTAGAAAGTTAACTGATCCTTTCCAAGAGCCATTCTTGCTCTGAGTTTAAAGTATGGTATCCTAATTTGGTTTATAATTCTTAGGTTTAAAAAATGCTCAACTCGCTGCTTCACCTAAGGAATCTAATTTTAAAGTGCCAGCTTATCAGGCCAGAATATTCTTGCCTCCTCCTGCTTTGAAAATCCTTTACAAATCGCAGCATAAGGTGAGCTCCATTTCTAACCTATAAGGTGTAATGTATATGCAAATCAGCCGTAGTACAACATAATAAAACAAAAACTTGATAATATAGGGTTTTGAGTGCTTTTTTATCCCTCTGATGCTGTTAAAATAAAAAAAATTGTTTTTCACCTATGCATTTTGATTTATTAGATCATCATTGGTTCCAGCATAATTTCATTATTACATTTCAGTTGGGAAATGTTTCATCCCAGTCCCTAGTCTACTTATTTCATACGTTTTACATACACATATAGTGTTTTTTAAAACAGAAAAAGTATTTCAATTTTTATAAGCAACTAAGGAAAAAGTCCTAAATATTTGTTTTTAAAACTCAATTTTTATCTTGTTGGCTGTTGAGTCACCTCTTTGTAGTGAAGTGTCACTGAATGTTTAATCCATTCCAGATTCTGCAAATTGGGTTATGATAGAATTGAGAATTAGTCTGGTGCTTGTATTTATTTCAACAGATGTAGAGTGCAGTGAAGCTAGTAATTGTAAGTTGTGTTTCATTATAATCAGTTGACATCACTTGCGAACAAAGACCTCCCAGACAAGGGTACTTGTTGTGTATCTTTGATTGCACAGCACTTATCATCCTGGGTTTTGTGGCTCGTTATCTGAATGTGTAAATGTGTGGGCATCATTTATCTTTTTCATACATCATCTGGGAGAACTCAAATTACCCTTTTGGCTTGCTTGCTAACAAAAGACAACATTTTAGATATCTTGTTAATAAATTTGACAAAATATGGGCCACATAATACTTGCATATAGTTACAATAGATAGTTACAATATAACAAAGATACAAAACATCAATGAGACATTACCGTTGGCTTGCCCCTTTCAGTAATTATCTTTTTTAATTATTAAATTTATTCTATGCTAAGTATCGAATGCTATGTGCATCGGTGACTTGCGAGACCGACAATCAATTAGTCGATCAGGGTGTGTTGAGTCTGGCAGAGAACGTCGTGTTAGTATCATGCTTCCGGGTTTTGTGGTAGTTCGGAGTAAGTCGTGGCCGAAAATATTAACAACTGATTTGTATTAAAGTGTTTAGGTCCCCATGAGTTACTAATTGCGGGCTACCGCGTCGGAAAAACGTTTCACTGACAGAAGGAACTACGATATCACGTGGTTGAGTGTTGGTGAACTGTGTTGGTATGAACAGCTATGTGAAAGTGATTGAATGAGTTGCCTTTCACTCTTAAGAACTTGCATCTTCGGATTATATCGTAACTACCAGTAATTTTACTTGTATGTGCTTTAATTACTTTTTTCCATTGGTGGCCGGGTATATTTGTTCAGTACAAAACTTTGAATAAATCTTTGGTTTGTGTTCTGCATACACGTGGATTTATTTGTAGAAACTTTTTGTTATATTTGTATTGATTTGTACCCTAGCCAGCCAATGGTGGCAGCCGAGATTAATTAATTAATTAAGTCTAATCGTCCTTCCATTAGGTGGTCTAAATATACAAACATTAAAGATAGTCGGAAAGAAAAACTATTATCAATCCCGGTACTTTCAATTTGTTCTCCGACAAATTCAAGGCTGCCCAACTAATTTTGGAGATGGATCACATAATACTTGCATAGAGTTACATTAGATAGTTACACTATAACAAAGATACAAAACATCAATGAGACATTTGCAGAGGTTTTTGAGCTAGTATATTCGTGACTGCTATTGTTGACGGGCAAATTCAATTGTGCTGGTAGCCTGCTTCATGGCCCATGGGCCTGGATTTGGGCAGCCATGGTCTAGTTCATTTATTTCGCCAGAGTAACAGCTTCTGTATTAATTTTTTACACTCTGCTCTTTTTTAAGAATTTCAGAATTGATCTCAAGGTCAATGTATGCTTAAATATCAAACAACAAATACTATTGGTTTGATATATCCTTACTTAGCTATTTGAACTTATTCACTTGCCATGTTCAACTTCCAACTGATCTGGCCTCAAATCATCCCATCACTTGTGTCAACCATCTGATTATAATTTTTAAGCAGTTTCCTCAAATCACTTAATCTAAATTTAACTATACAAAGGAAAAAGGAAACAACTTTAGGCAATATAAATCACAAGGAAAGGGAAAATGACTCATCACTCGCCAAAGTTGAAGGCAGCGACAGGAGAAGCACATATATCACGAACACAAAAAATACACAATATTTCGGTCTTAAAACCTTCTTTATGTTGAAGAGAATGAGTCATGTGATTCAGGAGGTATGCACACTCATTCTCTTTAACATGAAGAAGGTTTAATACCGAAATATTGTGTATTTTTTGTGTTCGTGATATATGTGCTTCTCCCGTCGCTGCCTTCAACTTTGGTGAGTGATGAGTCATTTTCCCTTTCCTTGTGATTTATATTAGTCTAAATTTAGTAACACAATAACAGAACCAATGTTATTCAAAGTCATACTTAATTTAACAACAGGTGGGTTTTCCAGATTTAGGTGCTGGCCTACATTGTTGCAAATACAGATAATTGATAGAAGTAATTTTGATGGTTGTACAATAGTTAGTCATATATTTAATCATAATCAACCAAAAATGTTTCCTCAGTTTTAATTTACCATAAGAGGCAGTTTGATTTTTGTTTGTTATTTATTTCCATGTTGAGAAGTTTGCTTTTATTGATTGTGTGCTATTAATACTTTAATCTTACAGGGTATATCAACGAGAGTGGTGAGCTAAATCTTCCTAGGTTTGAGCGTTACATGCAACAGTTGGCCACATTTGATGTTGAGCAATTCAGAGATACCTATGCTGATTTGAAGTTCTTTGAGGGAAAGACTGGTAGAAGACCTGGAAATGAGAGGAAAAGTGTAAGCTTTTTGTCAATGTCACAGATGTTTCATAAGAAAGATGAGGCAATATTAGTATGGAAATGAAAGATTTTTTTCTATAACCATTTTTAATAAGAAATGGTTTGCATGACTAGTTTACATTTCTATACCAATTTCTTTTTACAGTTCAAAGAAAATTAACTTTATTTCAGTTTAAAACATTTAAATAACAGTATTGCAGTAGAATTTGCACATGGATTTATATGTGGCAACTAACAGGGCACCAGTGAGTGTAATATTGTTCATTTTATTTCTTAGTGTTAGCGGTCACTTTCTTCACTTTGATGAAATGTTCTGTGGTGTTCACAGTTGTTTAGCTACAGATTTGCTGATTCACCTACTGCCCCACTTTCCATTGTCATTACAATTGACTAGTTTGTGAAAGTGCAATAAAACTTCTGATTTGAGTTACATTCCAATGCAAATTTCTTGAATTAAATGACACTTATCATCTATGTTTATGATGTGTGTTTGTTCATCGTGGCTACCCCTATCCTGTCTGTGATGACTTACTTATTCTTCCTTATCTGTAGTAATTTTAAACACAATATGGTTATTCTTCCCAGAAAGTTTTCATATTGATAAGATGAAAAACTAATTTGAAGTACTAACAAGAAATGCAGTAAAATTACTCATTAACTTATTTAAGATTAGAAATTAGGATATTGAAAAATTTGCATACAGTCACTCAGTAGTAACTAGTCCTGTCTTGGATGTTTCCTATGTTATGATTATAATGTCTGATGTGCACCTCAGAAATGAATTGAAGGGCAATCATAGAAAGACTTTTTGTGACAACCTTTTATCCAAAGTCTAAAAAAGATGTTACAAGGATCATTTCTAAAGATAATGTTCAAATTAGATACTAAAACAGCTTTTACAGTAAAGTGGTATTACACTCATTTTCATGAGTTAAAGGGACCTGCGAGATCACAGACAAACATAGTGAACAGTAGTAATGTGAGCACTACAGGATGCCCTGGCAACAGTTCGGCTCATGATACAGTGCCACTAATACAGAGTATACAGTAAAACCAGATATGGACAGTGTGATCATGTGTGGTGTGTTTGTGCCAGTGGTATCCATAATGGGGTGTGATATGGCATACAGGACATTCAACAGTTCCCCATTTTGTGGATCAGCCCTTCCAGCATGGCTTTCAGCAATGCATCGAATTGCTAAACAAGTGCCTTTTGGTGGTCAACATTGGTATGTGATGGCTGTTTTAGCAATATAGTCCTTTGGCCTAAAGTGTCTCATGAATTTTCACTTGGATTTAAGTCTGGGGAGTGAGCTGACCACTCTAAACATGCACTGTCCTCATGCTATAGGGACTCATTCAACAGGCCAGCCCTGTGTGAGTGGGCATTATCTTCCATCACATTGAATGCAGGTTCATATGCACCTTAAAAAAAAAGTCACACATGCTGTTGCAGAACATCATCCGTATAAACAGCAGTTGTCACAGTACTCCTAGGAAACATATGCAGTGCTCCTTACGCAACACTGCCTCGGACAAGAATGCTGGTATTGCCGTATCAATCACTTTCCACAGTAGTGGCAGCATTGTAACACGTCTCGTGGATGCACCATGTGAGCAGATGGCAAGAGTCTCTCTCCAGGCTAAACCATGACTGATTCATAAATAGGTCACTTCCCTGGGTCCAATCACAGTGAGCAAGGCACAATATTCAATGAGCCAAGCTGTGGCTTTGTGTGAGGAGATTACATCTTGTAGGTTGCTGAGCATGCCGAGCAACCTCTCAAAATAGACGATACTCTGTCTGATGGGAGATGTGTTACCCAGAAGCTGTTGCATGCCAGTGCATTGTTGTTCTGCGCTGTATTGGTTGGAAATATTCGGGCACTAAAGGTAAAATAATAATCCTGACACTGGGTTTCCAATACTGTTGTTCAATGATTCCTCTCCTGGAATCTTCTTCACAAGTTCACAACCATGAAATGATGCTATTGGAAAAATGTTTCTCCTGGCGCTGATGATCTGATCATGTGTAATGTTATTCCAGATGTGTTCTCTGTGTTGACCTGCTTCTCTATAAAAGGGCATCCATTAATTATGTGAGGTGTTTTTCTGAAATTCCGAACCCCCCCGCCCGCTGTCTGGTGAGATTTGGTGAGATCTGGTCTGACCCCACACTTGAGATTTTGACGGAGACACCCCATCCCCTGCTAATCGACCTCGTAGTTTTTTTGTGACCCTTTTTTTTAGCTCTCATGCTTCCAAGGGCAGTTAAACCCCCTCTAAGGTTGTTTCCAGAACATATACCTCCCCTAAAGCCTACATTAGCATTATTTGTAGACTTTTTTTTAGCTCTACTATCCTTTTTTTTTTTAAATTGCTTTACGTCTCTTAACAGCGAGGTCTTTAGAGACGGGAAAGGAGAGGGGTCAAGGAATGGGAAGGAATTCGGCCATGGCCTTTTGAAGGAAGCATCCCGGCATTTGCCTGGAGTGATTTGGGAAACCATGGAGACCCAAATCTGGATGCCGGACGGGAATTCGAACCGCCATCCTCCCGAATGCGAGTCCAGTACGCTAACTGTTACACCACCATGCTCAGTTACTATCCTTCAAGAATTTCAAAACCTCATGTGAGATTTCCGTTGACCCCCCACCTCCCCCTTGGTGAGGATTCGCGAGATTTCGCTGGAACCCCCTCCCCCAATTCACCCCACGAAATTAATGGAATACTGTATGAATAATGCATACAACTTGCAGCCCAAAATGCTGCACCCAAGACCTCTGCCCTCATAGACTGTTTCCATCACACTAAGCAGTCTCATACATAGCTGCCACAGTTTAGTCCACATATTATCACCATGGATCTTATAGATTCCTTAACCTATGGACATGAGTGTATTTCAGAACCTACATGCTCACCTGTGCAAAGTAAACTTAAGTTGCCACTGGTTCTTGAAGTTTATAGTCTTATTACCTACTTTGCAACACACAAAAAGAATCTGATTAAAGTTATTTTGTCTGGCAGTAGTGAAATAATTTCCCAATTAGAATAGCACAATCCTTTTTACCTTTTAATTTAGCATTGTATTTGAACTTGTACATTTATGAGTTTTATGAGTAGTGAGAATTTGTAATGTATAGTTAGTCTTTTATTGTCAGATCCACAGTTTTGAAATCATGAAGTGACAGTTACATATTAATAACTTAATGGTTTAATTGTTTCAGTACAAACCAGACCTGGCTGAAACTGCAGAGGAGGATAGTGGTCTAAAGACCACCAACTCTGAACTGAATGATCTGATAAGTCGCACTGAAGACATGGTAAGTGCAAAACTAGACATTTTTATTATTTTCATGCCTAAAAACTGCAAGCAGATTGAACTGGGAAATGATGGGGGGAGGAGGTGGGATGGACTGTTTCCATTCAAACTTGGTGATCTTACCACCATATTTTTTTTTAATTATCTCTGTTATGTACAGGGGCATGTACTGTTAAGTGGGTGTTCGGAATTCTGGGTTAGTATTGTTTGCCTGTAACTATTTATCTTGATCCACTAACAGGTGAATGCATGTAATTTTTTTTATTTTTTAATCAATTATTTACATTTGTACATAGCCGTAAAAAATATAACATTGGGAAAATATTAAGATTTAACATCAAAATAAATATTTTAAAACTGAAATCCAATTCCATTGATTTAAAAGCTATATTTGAGTCTGCTCTCAAAGTATTCCTGTTCAGGAAATAGGCGAATGTTCCCAAACTGATTATTGTGTAGCAGGTAACGGAACAGGGGTATCACAAAATCATTTAAATATAGCAGTTACAGAAAATAAAATGGATTGTGAAGCTGAATCAGGTCCCAATGTTAATGGTAAACATGTATTGCATGTTAAAAAGGCTGTCCAAGTTAAGAGCACAGTACACTATAGAAGTAAAGGTATCAGTATGAATAATGTGAATTTTGCTGTTAAGAAAAGTAGTATAGCATTATCTAAATATCCTGCTCCATCTAAAAATATATCAATTTGTTCTCTAAAATCAACTTATACAACAAACCCCAAAAGATTATTATTCACAGACAACCCTGTTGATATATCAATCATTTCTGAATCATCAGTGTTGTCAACAGATTATGAACCAGATGGCAGTTTATCTGATTCAAGCTTTCTAATTGAGGATGGTTCAGAAACTGACATACAATTTAAAAATTTAATGCATACTGGCATGATAACTGTGATAGAAAGGGAGCCAAAAATATTGTTAGGTTTACCAAAAAGGTATTTCTATTTAATAAAATTATTAAGTGAAAATATACCTCTTCCAACTATTGACATTTTCTTAACCTTAAGGAAAATTAAATGAATCTTTCAGTATATTGGCATTTCACTTTGGTTACACACAGAGCACAGTACCAAAAAACATTTCACCAAAGCCACAGGACATGCACCAAGGGTGACTTGTTTTGTTACTAGTGGTTGTGGTTAGGTTGAAATGAGGCCTAGACTGGAAGAAAAGTGTCGCCAAAGCCACAAGAAATTACACGTGTAACCAATGTTTGACAGTTGATAGCTCGAAAAATAAGCTAGATTTCAAAAACATTTATTCTTCAATTTCGATTTTTCTCATGCAGTCAGCATTTCAATCTAACCACAACCTTATGATAGTGCTGCCATTTTCTATGAGGTCTAAAATCTAAAGATGATTTAAATCTTTCGTGGAAATTAATACTGTAAATTATAGCTAATGTTAATTGTCTAATCAATTTAACTTACTAAAAAAGTAAAAAATTAATAATTCAAATATCTATCACTTAATTATCTTGCAGCTTTCACTCCTGTGAGCTCATTGGCCGTAAAATTTGGATTTGATGCAAAATATCTTGTCATCATCAAAGCATCCATTTTTGGAAGATTATCCGACTGTGCTTTCGAAGAACAGCTTTCAGTCATTATTTGTTGTGTGCATATTGTAGTAAGAATAAAATATTTCACCAATTATACTGATAAGATAAAACTTGACACAATTGCAACACTATTAACCCTTTCCTCCCTGACGGTACTTATAAGTACCACTGTATTTACCACCATATAATTCGACAATACCAGTGTCCACTGCATTGTTAAGCCTGTTGATGTATTGTTGCATGATTAAGTCAGACAATGACAACATTTATTTTTAAATTCTGCGTGAAATTGCCGAGAAATTAATTTTCTAAGTTGGGGCCTGACAGCATACTGACCAAAGTAACAAGTGGTACATTACAATGAATTTTTAGATGATAATTTACTTGGTAAGTGTCAATTTCTGTTATTACTTTTTTAGTTTGAACATTTAACCATATATTTTTTACCTATAAAATATGTTTTTCAAATTTATTTACTAAATAATCTAGAAAAACCAACGTGGACTTATAAGTACCGTCAGGGAGTTCTGGGTAATTTTATACAGATTATTGGTCAATAGATTTAGCAAGTATACAATTGGTTTTATCATTGTTTTAGATATTTTCAAATGGATATTTTTATGAAATATGCTCTGATTGAAGCTCTTCTCTTAGAAGTTTATAATTTATCAAGGCAAAAATGAAGAAATGACTGGAATGTTCTCAGATTAGTCATTAGGTCAAAGAGTGGTCTTAGAATTGACTGGAAAAAATGGAGCAATGACGATGTTATCTAGTATTATCATTATTTTTCATCAGTTTCATTATTAAAAAACTGAAACAACTTTTGTTTGTGGGAGAATCAGACCCTACTGCAAGGTACTTTCTAACAATCTGCTGATGGAAAACTAAAAAGAGGAGATGGTGACAATGAATTTACAAACCTAGGTATTTGCTACTGGAAATGGAAGGATAAAAAGGTCATACATTTAGTATCAAATTTTCATGGAAGCAGTGAAACTCCACTACACTGGTTGGGGTCAATGGCTACTTCAACAGATGGGCCCTCTCTCGGGTTGGATTGGTGACCTGGTGGATCTTGGACCAGAGGGCCTCTCTGGCCGGTCATCGGGGGCCACCTCCGGCAGTAGGTCCCGTAGCATTTTGCCCATCCTGCCACTCCGTTGTTACACCACTAGTTATTTGCAAAGAAAAAGATGGATTGAAGTCGACAATTTCATGCTCAGGAGTCGTCAAGGACTACAATACCTTCATGTGTGGGGTTGATACTGCTGATCAGCTGATGACTTTGTGCAATGCTGACAGAAGATTACCGAAATCATGGTAAAGATTGTTTTTGGGAATTCTGGATGTTGTATTTGTCAATGCCTATAACATAAATGGTCCGATATTTGAAAAAAAGTCTGTAAAAATTTTTAGAAGATCCTTTGCACAAGGTATGACAACTATGAAGGATATCGGTAAGAAGAAAAAGTCATCTACATATATTTCACCAAGCCCTCATCCATTCAAATAACACAAGTCATACTATTCCACAATGAGAAATGTAGATTGGGAAACAGAGGTATACACCGTCCCTAAATTGTAAAAATCAGATGAAGATGTGAAGTATGTAGAATGAAGAAAATACAGTCGAATCATCATTCCAAATGTTGCACTACAATGTCTTTTGTGTCTGAATGAGCAAAAAGAATTGGTTTTTTTGAATATCATGAGGCAAACATTTCATACCAATATGAACATAATTGATTTCAATTGCTATTTCTGTACATCCTGTGATACACAAAGTCCCTGACGGTACTTATAAGTACCGGATTAGTAATTAGCACTTAGAGTTCCAAAAAAAAATTGAAAAAAAATATGTGTGTTTAATTTCAAGTACCTTTATACAAATATATAATTGAAATTATAAATTTCCTTTTTTTCCAATAGCCGGTAGGAAAGGGTTAAAACACCCAACAACTATGCCTTTGTTTACAATATGATCATGAACTTTATCATCATGATTTGATCTGACCAATAGCATTGCATTTTGCGAAGTTACATTTCCCTTGTATTTTTAACACTTTTGATTATTAAAATCAATGAAGAAAAAGCAAATAAATGTTATAGTGGTAATTCTAAATTAATAAAGGTTCCAAAAAATATGTTAGATCTGTCTTTGAATTACATGCATATTCCCTGTTAATAAGTAATCAGACTTTTGGATGAAGCAGAACATTTGTTGTAACAATAACTTGATTTACTGCAAATGCTATATTTTTTATTTGTATTGTTGGGCTTTTGGCTGATATGCTGCAGCGTGGCACATGCACTACATTTGTTTACTTAACAGTCAAGTGTCATAGAGTACTAGGCCACTTTCTTCATTACTTTTCTTTGAAACTTCTACTGCCTCTTTCACTCATCAAGGCCACCACTGGTCTTCTCTCCACAGCAGCCTTTTATTCTCAAATTTTATCCTGTGGCTTGTATTGAAGGCATGGTGAACTACTGTGGATTTGTGTCTGTTATTTTGTTTATTGTGGAGGATATGTTCTTTAAGTCTGTCCACCACATTGCAACTGGTCTCACCAATGTAAACACCACCATGACTACAGGAGATTTCATAAAGATGCGGAAGCTGGTGTGGGTGTAAATGGTCTTTCACTCTGGTTACTGACTAACCAGCCTTGCAGTGAGGCTTATAAACTGTTTGCACGTCCACCCACTTTAACAATTCTCCAATCAATCTCTTATACCTTGTATGTACTAGGAGAGAAAACAAATTTCCATGGAAAATTAGTGTTGTGGCAATATGTTGAGGTCTTCCATGGGTTTGAATTTTTTTTAAATCTTTCTGATACAGATTCACAGAAGGCATGGACCAGAATATTGTTGTGAGAGTTGCCATTTCTTCCGTCACACCTTCTAAGTAACATACTACCTTTGCTGTTAATCTCAATATCACTACGTCCCTCTTCATTGCCGGCTTATGGTGCAACTTGTTGTGCAAATACATATTTATGAGGGTCATCTTGTGGTACATAGTATGATCCAAATGTCCATTATCACACTTATTTACCAAATCATCAGGAAATGATCGTTGTTGTGCAAAAACACAACACTGGATGTGCAAGTGGAGACTTTCCTAGTGTATTGTTGCAAATAATTTTCACAGGAGTTCAGCCGGATGGCATTGTATTCACACAGTGCTTTGACAGCTGACTCTGCTGTCTTCATCAGGTGCTGTCCAGCTTCAGATGTTGCTTGCTTAATGTCACCACCTAGACTGGCTTAGCAGAAGTCGTTAATTTGACTACTAGCAGCCCAGCAACAAGCTACTTTTCACTGAGCTGCTTTTTTCCAAATTAATTATCTGAAGGTAAAACACCTAATTAAGACAGCAGAGCAAACTGTCAAAACATTGTGTTTGTATGATGTCATCCAGCTGAACTCCTGTGAAAATTACATTAGAACACTGGATGTTGCATACTGTGATGCTTTTGGTGGCTGGCTTGCCTAAGTTTATTCAAACTTTTAAAGTTGACTTCTGAAGTGCTCATCATACCGCATTCCTTAAGTTCAACCAGAGAAACTTCTTTGGCATCTCAGAAAACTGTAGCTTTAATCTTCTTTGCTGAAAAAGTTGGCAGGCATTGTTAGCTTGCATGCAGATATGGTCTCTGATCATTGAGTCTTACATCATCTTACCATTTATGTATGTCACCCAAGTTTCATCACCATCACAATTCTCTTCAAAAAATCTTCTTCCATGTAGTAGCATAAAAACAAGTCTAAGGCACAGCCCATTCATTTAATTTTGTGGATCTCCGTAAGCATTTCTGTAACCATTGAGCACAGAACTCCCAGTAGCCTAATTTATCACTGACAACCTCAGACAAAAACATTCCAAGAAATTTGTGTGAATTGTTCAAAAAGTTCAGATATGGTGAATCTTTGATCTTCATGAGCTTTATAATCTATTTTCTTGACAAAATCATAACTCACAACAGAAGGCTTACCACTCTTCCCTCAATGTACCCTTTTAGAAATTTGGATCAATTACCACACAACACCTTCACCCATATCTTTTGGGCCATGTATAATACCAATTGACAATGAATGTCTGTTGCTGAAATGTTTTGTGTCCAGAGAAATCTTGTCACTTACTGTGATGAATGCACCTCACATTTGCCGGGAGAATCAATTGCAATGCTCACGTTTTGAGGTTACAACATGTGAAAGGGCAACAGAACAAGGCTCACTCTGTCACAGATGGATGCTTAATTACATCAGTGAGGCAATGGCAGCTTTGCATCCACTATTGCCTGTGCTATGCTACAATGTTGGTTACTTTCTAAAGCACTTTCATTCCTTTGGCATTACAGTTCAGAAAACAGATTGTGCATAATTTCTTGTGTTGGTGCAGGTTCTGTAGTGCTATTTGAAATGAGGACATTATAAGATTTTGTGTTAACTATTGTGATTGAATTAGCATGGTTGTTAAAATCATACAAATGTAACAAACAACTTTTGCAGCTTAGTGATGGGCTGACGGTAGTAGAAGATGATGAACTGGATTTTGATCCTGAAGAGGATGAATTATCAGCAGAGGACAGTGATGAAGAGGAGCGTATTTTTCTACAGGAGTTTGATCTCCACAAGAAAGAATATTATATGAACAAACTAGAGTATCAAGCTGTCACCCCGTGAGTATTGAATTTCTTTAGTGAGAAAGATATTTCTAAACTTAAGAAGAGACACAGGGCTACAAATCTTCATAGATGCTAGGTATTTATATATAATTTTCTCATGTGACTTTTTGGCTGCTTCAATACTTGCTGTCTTCGTTAGATGCCAATTGAGTCAGTTGGTATATGGTTGGTATCCCAAGAATTTTATTGCAGATGTCTTCATCCATGTATGTAATTGATAATACCTTATTTCACAAAATAATTATCACAATGAATATATTCTGTACACTGTATGGCAAAAATTCACAACACATTGGAAGGAAAGAGTGCTCTGTGTCATAATAATGCTAAGGATAGAGAGGAAAGCCAACAGTTACTGTAGCAAGATCACAATGACACAGAAACAAACAACACACACACCAGCTAACATATAAAATTTTTGCGCAAAGCTCTTCTTTAAAAAGAGAGGTGGTACAAGCCTACATCACTGTCATAGTAAATATTGGCCTTCCTCTTTAGCCTTAACTTTATTACATTATGATGAATTAAATCCTTATATGAAATAGACAACAAATTTATAAACATATATATTTCATTCTCACTGTTATTAAATGTATATATAAATTTTTAATATATCTAATATATTAATTTGTTGTCTTTGGGAAGTTCTTTTAGTCCCTTTCAACTATTTGCAGCCAATCTTATGATCTCAAGCCTTCAAGAAAATTAGGTTAAAAAGATTAGATGTAACTAAATTTAAAAATCACTCCAGATAATGTTTGATCAAGTTTATCCAGCTGACCCTTGAAGCTATTCATCACATTCTGTAGCCATTAGGGTTTCAACCATCTCCTTTCGGAATCATTCTTTTAGTGCGTCAGCTGTTCATGGGTTATCCTGATATATTTTACTCTTTAAGTATCCAACAAGAAAAATGAACATAAGTAGCATTTTACCATCACCTGCAATATATTATTTGAGACATTGCTGATATATCGATAGCCTACTCCTTAGCTGTTCCGCCACCCTTCCCCCCACTACCTAGTTAGTCATTGGGCGATTCTGTGTGTGCACAGGTACAGAGCTTAATGGCCCGTTTATCTACTACTGAAGAAGGCAGTTGCCGAAATATTGTGTATTTGTTCGTCCACCTAAGTGTTTCCTCACATCGCAGCTGGAAACTTTGGTATTGGTGGGTTAATTTCCTTTCCTTCATTATTTATGTTGTCCTGGAAGCTGCTTCCATTTTCCTTAGTTTAACCATTCTGTTAGAAATCCCAAGTGTAGTGCCATGTCGGCGAGTGTTGCAACTCTTACATGCCCAATGTTTTCAGGAGTATGCACTGTCTTTGGATCCCCAGTATTCATTTTCATCATTGACAAACTCTCTTCAAAGTCCTTAATCCAATTTTTAATGGCACAGGCACACAGTAATTCCAATTAATTTGAAAAAAAATGACATCATTGTTACTAAATGCTACATTTTCAGAAATGTGACCAACTGTGTCCCCACTGTATTCCATCAGCTGAGCACAATTCTCACACTTTTCAAAATTGCTCTTTACTCTGCCCCACTCTGTTGTTCAAGATGATGGTTTATTTAGGGCCAAGTCCCGAAATATTAAGTGTTTTCCTGTTCTTGTGCATTTGTATGTGTTCACCCCATGAAACCATTGTCTAAGGCAAGTGGTGGTTCATTTTGCTATCCCTCTTTTTGTAAATTCATTCACTACTTGGCTCCTATTGTTTCCTGGTAACTGTAAATAGTACATCTTTGAAAATAGATTATTTTCTTATCATTGTGGATTTTACCTTAACCAGCCAAACCAACCAACTGATTATTACACTTTATTAATTTATTTCATGTCAAAAGTGTGGCTGTTACACTAATTAGAAACACAAACAACAATGTTAAAAAGAAATTAAAAGAACAGAATGAGAAAAATGGATAGCAATCTACATCAAATCACTCTTGCTATAGATGACCCAAAGTCATCAACTTGTACAGCGTTGTCTCTGGTATTAAGGAGGTCTTTCAGAGTGCAGCTTGTTGGACACTGAGAGCAATCTTATAAATGCTAGATAATTTATTCTCTTCTACATTCACGCATAGTATGTGGAACATTGAGATATTGTAATCTTGCCAATTTGTCTTTCATCTTCCTTACAACTCTTTTCAGCCTGTTTAATGCTCTCCATGTTTTCCAGTTAAAATTAGCACCTGGAGGTAGAGCCTACACAGTGGATTGAGCTTTGTGAGACAGTCTTGCTCCACACATTGAGCCCAACAATTTTTGGCGATATGTCTAATGTGGCCATCATCTGGGGAATCCCAGATTTAAGCCTTTATCTCTGGAGCCAATGTCTGGATGAGCTGTATTTCGATTAACCTTATTCTTTCCAATTTTGCAGCTATGATCTGTCTTATATCAGGAGGGAGTGACTGCAAACTACGTGGATTTTCAATCGGTGCGGCTCTGAGGCAATCCCTAATAATTTTGCTGGTTTCATGCAGTACTAAATCTACTTGTTTCCATAAGTTGACTTATAGCAAACTGTTCAGAGCACTTGTGATGTGCACCTCATACACTTCCTGTGAGTTTCCACAGGATTATGTTGTGGACTGTAATAAGTACACCAATGTAACTGTTCTTCGATTTTTTTTATTCTCTTATGCATTTTGCCAAGAAAAATCCAGCAACAGTTGCATTTGTCTTAACTGCAGCAGGAATGACCTTAAATAGTTGTGTAGCTTTGTGCTCAAACAATGCTTTTTGCAAGATATGGATCAATCTAGTGTAACTAGAAAATATTTTGTATTGAAACAGTAGTATGATTCTACACTCTCCCAACTAATTTTTACTTTCCTATCGGCCTCTCTATTTCATAGATCGAAAAAACCTATCTGAATTTTGACTGGAGCCCTCACATTGACACTTCTCCTTTGTTCCAATATCTTTTGCTTGCACTAGTAGCATTGACTTTTGACACCCTGAAATTTTATGGAAAACCTTCGATTGTGAAGTAAATTATGGATGGTTCCTGAACTAAAAATAATTTGTAATTTGATATAGTTTATGCAGTGAGATATTATGCTATCTGGTGTCATACTCTGCAGAGAGACCCACAAAAGTCACTTCTTTGATCATCCATATTGCTCAAAACCATTCTCAATGTGTTCTATCAGGTTGAGGACTTGTGTGCTGTAGTTTCTGTTAGGTCCGAAATCCAATTGATGGTGAATCAGTTTTGGTTCAATTGTGGAGTTCAGTCAATGAAGCACCATCCTTTCAAATATCTTGTGGCATAACAGAGAAATATGGCACTAGTGTTTGGTGACAGAAGAGCTTGCCAGGTTTCATCATGAGAGCTTTTGTTTCTAGTTGTTGTCTTCCTGTCTTTGCCTTTTCCCTTTGCCATTTTGTAGTAGTTAGTGTGCTATTTGGTTGGGTGTTACAGTATTTTGTGTATTGATTTCACATGGATCATTGTTAAGTCTTTTCAGAAGTTCCCACATTTGGCTATTTTTGTACAGGTCCATGTTTTCCAGGACAACTGAACATTCTCACTTAGTCTTTGCAAGTGCAATCCTGTCTGAAAGGATTGTCTTCAAAGAACCTTTAGGCATTCCTTTAGAAGAGGTAAAACCTCTTTTTTGATACCTGTAATACTTTTAGGAGTTGAGATGTGAAGACTTCTTTTCACAGTCTCCATGAAATAATTATAACTGGGATTCGGATCTTTAGGACAAGTCATATTTTTTTCCTGCCTTCTTTTTGAGCTGAAATGCTGAATTAAACACTGATTGAATGTTTCTAATTGTATTTAAATGTGTTTTATATGGCATATAAATGCAAATTTAAACCATTTTCCTAGTTTTGGTCATATTTCTATAATATTTAGGTCATGTTTTGAGGAAAAATCTGGTAGTTTTTTTAACAGTACCGTGAATTTACTAGATATAGATGAGAAGAAATTAGGATAATTATTCACTGAACTGAACTTCTGGTATACAGGTGGGGAAAAAACTAATTTTCACTATGGTCAGAATTCACCAGTCAATAATTAGTTATACATTATTGTCACTCTCTAAACGTAATGTTCCGTCCGCCTTTTAATCTCGACAATGCTGAAGAAGCATGCCTAAGTCGATCCTCGTCAATCAATACCTCAATGAAATATCCTCAGTCATTGTTAAATCTGCAGTGGATCAGTGAGTATACCTACCGTCATGCCGAAAATAAAATTTTCTGGAAGTGCGAAGTTACTTGAGGGAATTTAGAAAGGAGTATATAAGAGTTCTATTCTGTAAATTACCTGAAATTTAAGTTACTTCAACAAATTGATTAAAAATTTAATTTCCCAATGGTGCAGAGAGTGCACGGAAGCAAATTATGCTGTCTTCATGAAACCAACACTACCAGATAATATAAACGATGTATAATTGAGCATGTTTTGACGTATAGTAACTTTAAATGTTTTGTCATTTTTAGGTCATATTTATCCATTATTAAGGTCATATTTGTCTGCATGTTTCTCTATAAAGATCCAAACCTTAATTATAACATTCTGGCAAAGGCAATGTTCGAAATGATATAATCCAAATTCTCAGTAACCACTGTCAGGTTTTGAAATGAAACTTCCATTGGGATGGAATCTTCAACAGTCTGACTCCTGCAAATACCTGAATGCTTGTTGGTACGTGTTGAATGTTAGGTATTGGTTGTGAAACTGTTCTGGTACACTGAGGGGCCAGAGTATCAGTTATGAATAACTTCCACTGTTAAAAGAAGAGTTTACTGTCATGAAGAAGAGTTAGCTTATTATGTTCCATCCATTTGAGTACAGCTATCCCATTCTTGTCATCACCCTCATATCCCCAGACACTGCTACGTCACCAGTATATACATGAAATGTCTGACTAGAAATTTGCTGATGGATTGAATTGGAACTTCGCTTTTGGTGTTTCGTCTATCGACGTGACCATGCAGCTACTTGACATGACAGTCCAGTCACTATTTTAGTGCCACCGAGCGTGGTGGTGTAACGGCTAGCGTTCTGGCCTCGCATTCGGGAGGACGGCGGTTCGAATCCCTGTTCGGGCATCCAGATTTGGGTTTTCCATGGTTTCCCAAATCACTCCAGGCAAATGCCGGGATGCTTCCTTCAAAAGGCCATGGCCAAATTCCTTCCCATTCCTTGCCCACCATCCTTTCCCGTCTCTAAAGACCTCGCTGTAAGAGAGACATTAAAAAGATAAAAAAAAATAAAAAAAATTAGTGCCATCATCCTGTGTATATGAAGTCTCAAACACTGCTAGCACTGGTTTTACAAAGATGGCACTACCATACTGCTTGTGTGTCCTCACAGCTTCAAGATGCAGTCCTCCTATTTTTGGTCTCCTCTTACAGATTTCTCTGTGCATTTCTTGTAAGCAAAGAACATCACATTTAGTTTTATGGCACACATTTTTGAGCAGTTCTTCCTTAACTGTAGATAGTACGTTGATATTTATTGACATTATTGTCAATATTGGTCTTATAGAGCCACTGTTGTTATGATTGCTCATTGCAAAACCTTTATGATGGAAAGATCAGCTGGCAGTGTCTTTGCTGAGGGTACAGCTGAGTGTGAAGATTTACTCACTCTTTGGGGGATCTCTTTGTGTGTCTCCCATTGTTCTGCTGGAAGGTTATTTTTTACTTGTCTTAAATCAACTATTTTTTGAATTATCAATTACACTTGAGCCAATATAAGCTGATTACTTCAATTTTAAACTACTTACAGAGTATTCTTTCTGAATATTTGGTATATGGATAAGTAGATGCATTCTCATATTATAAATGTCATAATCTCATCTCTCATATTGAAGCTATCCTATTATTATGTTCACAGAATTCTAGACAGAAGTCATCATAGTATCTACAAGTACGCTTTACATATCAGAGCCATAACATAATCAAGTCATGTTACATTTACAGAACACTTATTATACATAATCATCAACCCATTAGCTCATAGAACAGATAAAAAATAGAATTAATCATCCATACAAAACAATTACTTACATTTCAAGAAGGTTACTAGATAACCAAAGATATAGCAATGATGAAAAATGGGCAACAACAGTGTTATGACAGCAAAACTTGACACCGATAATAGCATTCTTTTTCCTTTTTAGAATTCATTTTTATATTTATATTTAGTATGTTACAACAATCTGTTAAGTTTTTACACAGCACTTATCCGGTTATATTCAGGTAAATTTCCATTAAACATGTTCCTGTGAAATTCAGATATTATTTTGAAAGGGTGGGGTGTGTTTGTGATAATGAGTAAAAAGAGATTTTCATGATTATCACTACAAAATTCCATTAGTGCTGTCAAAACAATAGTAGTTATTTTTACGTGTGCAGACATTATACTAGAAAGCCGGTAGATGTGTAGTGCAAAATTGACATGTCTACTTTAAACTGTGAGTATTAAATCAGGATTTAATGAAGTGCCATTTTTATTACAGAGAGGTGATGAGATCGCAGGCAGAAGGATATGTGAGAGCTATCCAGTGGAATCTGCACTACTACTACAATGGTGTGTGTTCTTGGTCGTGGTTTTACCCACATCATTATGCACCTTATGTATCCGATGTGCAGAATTTTTCCTCTGGTCTCATCCTGGACTATGAAATGGGAAAACCTTTTCATCCATTTGAGCAGCTGCTAGCAGTGCTGCCTGCTGCCAGGTAATTATCACAGCCTAGCTCCAGAATTAAAGTTTAGAATGCTATAATCATAACTAACTGCTTTGCTGCTGATAGCACAGCATGTTAACAATGCAAGACTGAAAGATTATTTGCCTTAAACATGCATCGTGACTGTTTCTATTGGGAATACATAACTTCCTTTTACAAATGCATGATGTTTTAGTACCAACAGTTATCCATGCTTTTTATGGGGAAGCAACTTGCAATGTAATTTAATACAATGCTACTAAAATTGTTGTAGTCATTCATATATGGCGTATTATTAAAGTAAGTTCCATTATCAATTGTTTCCATTCAATGCTGTGGCTCTTTTCAAAACCAAATTGTGATTTAGTTAGGATATTATTATTTTTAAGGTGTTGGTAAACTCAATTGTCCTTTGCTTTCTTAAAAACTATGGAGAAGGCTGTTCGTAATGAAATAGGTTGTTTGCATTCAGTTCCCAGTTGCTAAGCATCATGTACAAGCAGTGTAAGATTGCTAGTCCTTGTGTGTGCTTGTTGGTGAACAATTGACATCTTGACTGCCCCTGCCGACTGTAAAATATGGTCTGTTATCCATTTCTTGAATGCAAGAATCGTCATATGGCTGGCCAAATTCGCGGTGTATGGTGTATGATGAAGGTGCCATGAGTGATGGAATGGTCAAGAGATGGGTAAGGAAGTCCAACAAACACCACGACTCTGTTCAGGATGAACAGTATAATGCTCAGCTATCTTTGGTCAGTGATGATTTGATGAGTGAAGTCAAAGAAAAAAAATCACGAAGACGGGAGTTTTACTGTTTCCACAAGATTCATGGAGTGTTCTTTACGACATTCTGACACATAAATTGCAGTTTCGAAAATTGTGCTCACAATGGGTGCTCAAGATGCTCACCAAGAAACACAAAATGAAATGGGTTTCCAGCACATGGACTTTTTCACATGTGAAGAAGGGTATGAGTTCCTGGACAATATCGTGACAGGTTACGAGACTTGGGTGTCACGAGATATCTGAATCAAAGCAGCAGTCCGTGGAATAGAGGTACACTTCATTGCTAACAAAAAAAGAAATTCAAACAAACCATGTCAACTCGATCAACCATATTTCAAGTTTGGGAAAAGGGGGGGGGGGGTCGTAAATTACCTTGAACATGTCAATCATTCACCGCGAACCACACACAAGGACTAGGAATGTTACACTGTTTATAAAAGTTGCTTAGGCACTGGATAGCTGAATCCTCATGCACGCAACTATAGTTTCAGCATTGCAATGGCAATAATCGAAAATGGAACTCACTTTAAAAATATGCCTCATACCTTGTGCACTGTAAAGATGTTCCCAGTTCGTGGTGTTTAGGCACAACTAACTGATTCATCTTTTATCACCCACTGAAGTTTAAAAGGACTACTCTTCGAACTAGTTCCTATTAAAGTGTTGATACTTATTAACTGAGCATCATGATACGAAAATTCATTGATGGATTGATTGTATAACTGAATTTTGAGGTACCCAGGAAACCATTATCTATAACTGAGTAGCTATTATTCGTTACTCTAGTTGGAAAATTAACTACCTGAGTTAGATTGAATGACATGACTAATGATTCCAACATGATTTTACAGGAAAAGTTATTTAAAAAGTCTACAATCATCATATAAGACTATGTTAAAAATGTTAATAAGACTTTAAATTAGTTCACAAGAATATGAAAGTTTCCAGGGGGGGGGGGGTGTCTCTGCATATGGTTACCATTATGAAATTTAGCCGTGGGACACAGGCTTCAGAATGTTTATCAAGACAATGCTTGCTAATATTTATATCATCAAAACTATAAATATTTCTGTTATAAGTGACAACTCCTCCTTTCCCCAAATTGGTTCTACAGTAATGAGAAGCTAAATTAAAGTCAGTTATATTTGACATACCTATTCTTGTAATTATGTAGTAATTATATAGTGTTCAGACAAAACATCACAACTGTTGAAAGCATTTAATTCATTAATGTGAACTAGTAATTCATCCACTTTAATTGATAAACCTCTGATATTCTGATTTAGTAAATTAATCCTTACACATTTTTAATTTTTGTATCTGAAAACTCCTTATGATATAAACTAATTTCAGTTAAAACTTTCGGACTTAATACTTACCCTGATCTAAAGAAGGGGCTGCTCTAACACCGTTAACCACAGGAATCCTTTCATGAGAGACGGTGGCACAGTTAAACGACCAGCTATCAAATCTGAAAGAACCTCCATCCCTCTACTGTTGAGGTGTAGGCCATGCCTGGTTTAACCCCACCTGTCAATAGCATCTACAGATACCAAGCCCATGCCAGAGCTGACATCAGACTAAGAAGCCATTCCAGCTCCAGATTCACTCCCCTCACAGCAGAGTTCATGTGTGGCCAATCATAAACTCTCAGAACTGACATCATACTGGTCCTAGTGTGGCACATTGCTTTTGCCATTTTATCCGCTATTATTTAATACTACTCTGGCAGAAATTAAAAGTGCAATACCCAGAAGGAGTTGTTATAAATGAATGAAATTTGAACACAAGTATCACCATAAGAAGAATATTAAATGATGAAGTTTTACGTGTGATAGTATGAGAATTATAGGGATATTTAATATACAAAATCTCTAGGTTTTTTTAGTGCATTTAGCGAACAGTGTGGTGTAACATGACACTTTTTTGTCAATAAGTTCTTGTTGACCAAGTACACCAAGACGAAGAGTGATGACCCTCTACACTCCAATGTCTATGCGTGAGAGAAGTCAGAGAATTGGTGCATTTGAAATAGGTGTATCATATCGTGAAATATTCCAAAAGATTGGTCATAGAGTGATGCCAGTAAACAAACTTGTTATACAGTGGATGAAAGAAGACTGTAGTACTCCTGGAGCAGGCACAGGTCCATACTGAAGTACAACAACATGTGAATACCATGGGGTGGCTGTTACTGGCAGACTAGTGACTGCAGGCCAGATCCAAGCAGTGATTACAGAGTGTCTCCTCCCAGATGACTGTAAACCAATTGATTCAATCTAGGTTACACTCTCTGACCCCTATGCAATGTGTTCCATCAACCTGATTTCATTGCCAGCATTGTCTAAGCTGGTGTAATGCAAAATGCAAATGGGAATGTGAATGGCGAACATCTGTGTTTAGACACGAGTCTTGATTCTCTCTGTGCTAAAGAGATAATCGACAGTATGTACACAGGCGTTGCCTAGAAACGGCTTACCCTGCTGTGATTTCAGAACATCACACAGGTCTAGCCATTGGTGTCATGGTTTGGGGACAATCAGTTTCGTCAGCAAGACTGATCTGGTTGTTGTTGAAGGTGCAATGAAAGCCCACCACTTTTTGGATGGTGTGCTGCACCCTATATTGACACCCTTCATGTCCACCATCCAAATTGCACCTTCCGTCAGGATAAAACCAATCCTTATACTGAAGCCATCACAACACAAGCCTTGCAAATGGTTGGGATGCCAGAAGTAGACACATTAGGTCACATGGTTATCCAGCACAAAGTGTGCAACAACTGATTACACAAAACATTCAGGCATACAGACACATTCTCCAAAGAAGACATCCAAATACTTAATGATTCAATGCTGGCAAGGATCCATGAATGTGTAGGTGCTCAAGCTGGGCGCACTTCTTACTGACAACTGTATCTAAAGATAATAAACTTAACCTGATTCATTTCAATTTTTTTTCATTTGTTCTGTGTATGGTTGTGGATATATCTACAAAATTTCCTAAAATTCCACTATTGCTGTTTGGGTGTTGTACTTTTAATTTCTGCCAGTGTATAACTATAATCCCTGTCCAGACTATTTCCCGCTTCTTCCACTATCATTACATGATCCTGATTTGTGAAGTCCGTATGTAAAGAACCTATACCTTCTACCACCTGAGAAAGACTAGCTCTAGGGTTTAATGAAACTCATGACCTGGAAATCTGATCCTAATTTTTCCTGCAACAATGGGCCCACACCTCTTCAATGACTACTATCTAGCAGCAAGACTTTCTTTTTCCGTAATCCTTGCCTACTAGCCTCAACTATACAACTTTTCCTACAAGTCTGCTACTTTTTCTTTGCACCTACAGCTACAGAAGACTAATTCCTGTCTAACTCTGGCAACAGAGCAAACCTACTCCAACCACTCCAATAACAAAATAATTAGTAGCCCACCTTGTTCTGGTTACCCTTTTTTCCTGTTGCCAGTTCCCAACCATCTATGTTTCCCTACAATCACACCCTATGCAATACCTTCATAGCATCTATCAGACCGAGCGGGGCGGTGTAACGGTTAGCGTTCTCGCCTCGCATTCGGGAGGACGGCGGTTCGAATCCCCGTCCGGGCATCCAGATTTGGGTTTTCCATGGTTTCCCCAAATCACTCCAGGCAAATGCCGGGATGCTTCCTTCAAAAGGCCATGGCTGAATTCCTTCCCATTCCTTGCCCCCATCCTTGCCCCCCATCCTTTCCCGTCTCTAAAGACCTCGATGTTAAAAAGAGACGTAAAGCAGTTACAAAAAAAAAAGCATATATCAGTTCTGCCTATTTTTAACACAATCTCTACAGAACCATCGGAGAGCTTCCTCAGTTACCCCATTTTGCAATGCCACTACACTTTCCCCAATGAAAATATTTCCCACACCCTTCACAAAAGATTCCCGCCCTCACTACTCTACAGCAGTTACCACACTTTTCATTTATGATTACAAGCATTGACTGAATACAGCTATCAAAACAAAGTGCAGAATGCGAGGGAAAAAATTTGTTCAACCTAACCTTAACTAATACTGCTAAATTAATAATCATCATTATCATCTTCATCCATCTCCAGTTTCCCTGGTGCGATGTATGAGCGCTTGCCACCTTTGTCTGTCCAAGTATGTTTCCTCTTCTTGGATTCTAGAGCATGATGCACCTTTCTCCTGTAGGTCCAGTTTCACGAGATCAATCCATCTCCTTGTGGGCTGACCTCTTGGCCTTTTACCCTTTAGTTATTTTTCCAGCATATACTTGTTTTTCTTGTTGGGTCCATTGTCTTAACATGTCCCAGCCATCACAATCTTGCTTTGGCAATTTTTTCATAATGGGTTTCATTGACTGGGTTCTGTTTATGGATCACTTTATTCTTGATCTTATCTCTTCTGGTTTTCTGTACCATCATTCCCAGGAACTTCATCTCGGCCACCTGTAGTCTGTTTTCATCTCTGCTGGTAGTGGTACATACTTCCAGGCTGTACATTGTAATGGGTAAGAAGTATGAATTACACAGTGACATTTCGGTTGTATTTGGAATATGCCTAACTTGATGATAGAACTGGGCTCCTTTTTGTACCCTATTGGTAATTTCTTTCTGGGATCAATTGTCGGAGGTCACTTTACTGCCAAGGTACTGCAAATTATCAACATGATTAAATTTTTCAACCTCCAGAAAAAAAGGCTTCATACATATTCAGTCTGCATATAGCCACTACCACTGTTTTAGTGTGGCGTGTTCGAAAGCCAAATTCCTTAAAATGCTTATGCCAGATGTTCATTTTCTGTTGTACTTCTTCTTCTGTATATCCCCAAATCACAACATCATCTGCAAATGGTAAATTAACTCACAAGTAAACTTTAGCTAAAAATACTGCAAATCAGTACTTAAAAATACTTAACACCACCTACTGAAAAGATCAATAATAATATGAATGCCTAGAATTAATTCAAATTTAAACTATATTTACATTCACTAACAGAAATTTAAGATTTATCCTATCGTTAAAAAAATTAAAACAGTTTGATAATGTAAACACAACACATTACTTAGCATTAAATCACAACTAACAGATTTTTGCTCAAATAAAAACACTCACTAACACTCAAAATATTAAAATGTATTATAATTTGAAGTTTTAAATTAATATTGCAACAAAACTAACTATTAAATATATTTTTGTATATTTTAGTATGCACATGCTTCCACAGTATTCTGGAGATAAGTAGTAAATGATTCCTTCCATATGATTGGGTATCTACAACAGCCAATATGTTCTAACAATTGTTTTGTCACTTAAAATTCCAGTAATATTGCTCTATCCTAAATATTCTGCATTTATCTACCTAAGCCGATACATTACAATTTTGCACAACGTCCCTTCCAGTACCTCCTGACAGTCATCCCACACTTACGCAATCTTTAAATCCATTAATTACATTTTGACCTTCACTTTCCCTTCCTGAAAGTATTTTCTGCATACTTAAGCCACTAACATAAGTGAATTTCTAGTTCACAAATACCATTCTCATAATCCAATAAGAAACTTTCATTGGTTCGTATATGAAATACAGACGTTCCCAATTTCCACCCGCATGCCTTCACCGCCATCCAAGAAAGCTTTTCCATCGTATGGCATGTCACTTGTGAAACTATTCTTGTCATTTACCAATTATCTGACAGCAGTGGGACTGCTTCCTTTGTAGATTTGATGGTACTATATCAGTTATCCATAAGAATTAACAGTCACTTAAAAAAAAATCATTCATGTAAAACCCTGACCAAATCTGTGCTGCTATTGGTTCTGCAAATAGCAGTAATAAGATTTTTTCCTGTTTAACTGTTTGCATACTCCCTGTTAGCAGCAGAAATGTAGGAATTTGAACCTGACCCACCAGTAATTATGAGTACCTGACTCAAAATGTGAGAAAGCACTCTTCCCCTTTGTTTCTTTATTTTTGCCTATCCCTAATTGATACATAGTTTCACTGTTGTCCTTCCCTTTCTTCTTTGTATCAGGATCCATGACTTGTCATATAACCTTAATTTTGCTGCTGTGAGCTCATAAAAACCCAACAGTAAAATATGTTTAAAGTCATTTTCTAGTAGTTTCCAGGTAAAAAGTAGGATTGAATAATAAAGTTTAATCATGATAAAGACTAGATAAAGAGGTTAGGTTATTTGTTAATAGATTTTTCTCCCTCCATGTACAGATGTGCAGCAGAAGATCACAATCCAAACAAGATGCAACACTTAGGTTTATAAAATAGTACTGAAGAAAATTTGAGGTTTACTGTGTATCAAAACACGAGGAGGAAAAATTGCCAAAATAGTTTTTAAAAATTTTTTTTTATAACTCCAAATTTTGAATTTAAAATAAAGCTTCATAGCTCAAACATGCAGAAAAATTCAAACTATATTAAATAGAAAATTAGAATCTGTAGGTAAAGCAGAAGTAGCCTTTTTGAAAGAAAATAATGGTTTTGGAATGACTGACATGTTTTAAACAGTGTGGAGTTCAGTTAGTTACAGACTTGAGAGTATATTCAAAATAAAGTAGGCTTTTTATTATACACACTGAGCGAGTTTTGAAAAGATGTAGGTAATATTTTGGCTGAACAGAGGAAAAGAAGGTTTGAAATTTGAATGAGAAAATGGTGGGATAACGTCACTGAGATTTATAACAGATTTTGAAAGTATGAAAGGAAACTATATAAAGGGGAGAAGAGAGCAAGAAAAGAACATAATTATCACATAAAAACTTGAATTCTGTGAAATTTTGACATGCATTTCAGCTCAGTAGCACCAGAACTTTTGTAAATAAGTAATACATAATTTTTTTAAGTAATACGCAGTAGCAATTTTTATAAGAAATACAGTTGTAAAATAGCGTTGTTATGTATCAAAAGTTAGAGGAGGTTATTTAAAACATTTTAAGGAAAGGATTAACACAGCTCAAGGCCATTTCAAATGAGAGGAAATTTTAGGTTGTGAAACTGTAGGATTATATATATATTGTAAAATGAATCACAGCCAACCTGTTGCAATATTCATTGAATTTATTGTTTACCGGTTTCGACCCGCCTTAAGGGAGTCTTCTTCAGAACCTGTGGATGTTGTACATTATTAGTGCATCTGATGTTAAGCTTGGAGTTATATACATGAAAGTTTGTGCATACTCACTTGTTAAAAAGTATTACATAAATCTAAATAAACTCTTCTCAATAAAATAGTACATTTTGTATATTTAAAATATATTTTTATAGCTATCCATCCAGCAGCTGATTATTATTATCAAGCATGGTGGGTGAGTGGTTAGCACTCTGGCCTTGCATTTGGGTGGTTGCTGGTTCGAATCCCCATCCAGGCATCCAGATTTGGGTTTTCCATGATTTCCCCAAAATCACTCCAGGTGAATGCTGGGATGCTTCCTTTAAAAGGTCATGGCCGAATTCCTTCCATTCCTTGTCCCCCAGTCCCATCCCGTCTCTAATGACCGTGATGTCGACAGCATAAAACCATAAAAAAAACGAATTATTATTGGTATTTGTAATGTCATGTGGCTGGGATAACTGTGTGCACTTGTGCGATCTGAAGCCATAATGTTATGATTTCATGTATAAGGTTTATTTCTTCCTATATTTATCCGGTCTCCTTAGTCTCATTATTGCTCATAATTTAATTTATCCAACCTTCCCCTCATATCGCCAACTTCCCACTGATTCCTACTGCACATATTTTATTTTGCTGCTGTCAAAGGTTTAAATTTAAAAAAGAAAAACTTATTATTTCATATCCTTGTTTTTTTTGTGTTTGCACTAATCCTCCACATCAATGTTTAGTAACTGTTACTTTTCTTTCCAAATTTATGGTTGGAATTTGTTTCACAGCAAATCTAAAGTCTGTTTTAGTTATGTTTTAGCCAAGTTTAGTCTAAGTTTTATTTGGAATTAAAATTTGACTTTATTTTGCAATGTATAAACTGATAATATAAAAATGTTTGGATATTTAAAGGGATGAATGAATGTGATCAATTTGAAGCATTGAGACTTTTTTTATATTTATTTACTTGAATATCTGCTATTCATGATTTTTCAAAACAGCAAAAACCTCCTCCCAGAGCCTTATCAACGGTTGATGGTTGATGAAGCATCACCACTTATTTCATACTATCCACAAGACTTCAAGACTGACCTCAATGGCAAGAAACAAGAGTGGGAGGCTGTTGTTTTGATACCTTTTATCAATGAGGTAAATACTTCTTCAGTTGTATACTTACAATTCTACCAACGTAAATTCGAGTTAGGGCATTCTCATATCCAGAATCACATATTGTTAGCTGAAATTATTATTGTTAGATAAATCCTGATAATGCTTAGCTTATGATCTATCTTCATTTTTAATGCTGATTTTATCCCTCCCCCACCCCCTCTCCCTAAAAAAGGAATAGTAATTCCATTTGGGCGAAAAGTATTTTTAATAATAAGCAGGATTTGGAGGCTGAATAACCAGTAGTTTAACTGAGCAAAGTTAAGAATGTACATGTTAGTGAACTTAGATATTGATTGTATTAGTAATTAAAAAGAATGTTTGACCTCAAGGTGATTAATTGACCCTAGGTATTAGATGTGATTTGTAACTATAAGGTCATCAGTTGAAAAAAATGGGTAAGATCATTCACATTTTAACAAAACCTTAAATGACACACCCAGCAAATAAGTAAAATTTATTGAAATTAACACTTGGTGTTATTGAAAAGATATGGATCAGATATTTACGACTCAACAAAGTATGTATAAGAAGGTGTCAGCTGTATCTTTGTAAAATCTGCTTTGTACTCTTGTGAAATTAAATATTCTTGAAAAAGCAGAGGAGATACTTATGTTACACTGTATATTTGAACTAAGCCTGGTCAGTGGTCACTAACAAATGGTGCTATCATTTGGAAGGGCACGTGTTCAAATCCTGTCTGGACGTCCATATTTCGGTTTTCCAAAATAACTTTATGATAATGCTGGGATGGTACCTTCAAAAAGGTGCAGCAGAATTCTTTCCAGCTCCTTTCCCCTATCATCTCCATAGTCTGACGACCTCGATGTCAAAGAGGTGTACAGACCTAAAAAAAATTGTTGAATCAAGAGGATTATTAAAAACTGCATTAGTTATTTTCTTGAAGTGATCATTGGTATCGGGTGCAAATTTCTTTCTAGGAAAAACCTTTCAGGTCACCAAACATATTTTGGCCAAATGTAAGTAAAGTATACTTCAGTGAAAACACTACCACAACCTAAATATTTGATTAATATGGAATTAATTAATGAAAGTTGTTTCAAAGGTGAGATTTTAAAGAGGAATTAAATTCGTTGATGTTTGTGACTTTATGCCTCATTGACATCGAAGTCGCTAGGGCAAGGGATGGGTAGGAATTCAGCAATGGCATTTTGAAGGAACCATCCCAGCATTCATCATGAATGATTTAGGAAACCATGGAAAACTGAAATCTGGATAGTCGTATTGGAATCTGAACCCACATCCGGGAAGATAATGGTTTGGAAGGGATATACGGAATATGGCAGGAGGTGCCCATGGGCTATTGTGAGGAACCATCCCAGCGTTCGCATGGAGCGATCTGGGGAAACATGGAAAACCCAGATCAGGATGGCCGGGAGTACTTTATCGAAAGCTATTCCTGTCGGATTTTATGTTTGGTCGCCCGGTAAATCCTTTCTATTCCACTCCCTAATTGCTTGTGGAAAAAATTACTACAGAAATGAATTGGTTCTGGCCCCGATTTGTCTTGTCTTATTTTTGCGGTAATTCTGAGATATGAATGTTGCTGGTAGCAATATTTGTTTAGTATCATTCCGAAATACATCAGTCGAGAATTTTTCAATTAGCTTCTGCCGAGAGCAACGCCTTCAGTGCTCCAGGTCTTTCCAACCTAACTCCCTTCAACATCGCAGTTACACTTTCCTTCCAACTATATATACCTGTCACGAATCGGGCGGCTCTTCTTTGGACCATCTCTAATGCCTCCTATTAATCCCTTTTGATGGGACCCCATACAGAGCAACAATATTCTAAGTGAGGCCACACTAGTGACTTGTATGTAATCGATTTAACTTCCGGAGAGCATTGTTTTAAATTACGACCTAGAAATCGAAGCATACGATTTGCTTTCCCAATTACATTCTTGATATGCTCATTCCACGACAAATTATTACGAATTGTTACCCTAGGTATTTAGCGGAATCTACCGTTCTAAGGACAGTACCATTAATTGTATATTCAAAGCTAAATGGTGTCACCTTTTTACTTACCACATGACTTGATACTTTTTAGCATTTAACTCCAACTGCCAATCTTTACACCACGCAATATTTTCAGAATATCATCTTGTAACAAAGCGCAGTCGTCCTGGTTGTGATTTCGCGTTAAATAATAGCATCATCGGCAAATAATCTTTTCACCCCCTTATTATGTCGCACAATCATCAATGTATATGAGAAATAACAGAGTGTTAGATCCTTTAGTTTACCAAAAGCACTCCCACTAGCTACCCACAGCAATAAAATATTCTAAAGATCAATTGTAAAGTTGCCTATGTTGGACTTAGAAATTTCGAGAAGAGTAATTGTCAACCTGAAGAATTTTCCTGTAATCTTTCCTACAGTGACAATTCACCATAAAATAATTTTAAAGGTGTATTTATCATATCCAGAAACGTTTATTTTAAGAGATATTTTGGTTTGTTCACTTTTGAAACACACGATCAGAAAGTAAAATTCTAAGATTTGAAATATCTTCAAACCGAGTAAAGCTACAGCTGAACTTTTATCACCAGCTATAGTCAGCATTGTCCCCGATATTTTGGTAGTAAAATTGAATAATTTGGCAAAGTTTAATTAGCAATTTTTATTAAGAGAGAAAAATGAACTTTTAATTAAAAGGAATATTAATTATGAAATTTATATCAATAGATAGCCCAAATTAAGACAATTACGAATATATAATGGTTTTGGTAAAAATTTTAGCATTTGTCTGGTGATTAAGTTTTTGAAAATAGATTGTCGCGGATTGTTGTGAAGCGCGTAAAAATTCCGCCAAGTTGGTCATGTGATGACTTTAATTTTAAGGACTATAGACTATGTTAAATTAAATTAAAACAGATAGAACATGACAATAGAAAGTCCCTGTAAAAATTTCAAGTTAAACCATTATCTACTTTTGGAGATATTAATTAAAGAAAGATTTGCCAAGGTCACAGGCTCGGAGAAGTCTATAAAAGACCTTGCAGTAAGCTCACGCTGTCTCATTCCTACGCCGGAAAGTGATCGTGCAACTCTGCGCTAGTTATTGGTGCAAACTAGGGTAGCGGTTTGGGCAAGTTCTAACATGCCATAGTACTCACTGATGTTATGGGGACTTTGTGAGTTTTTGTCTTCTCGTAGAATTGTACTTAATCTGCAATCTTCAAAGAAACTGTGGTTCGATGCTTGATTCAGATATCTGGTACTGACAATGTACGAGTGAACTTTTGCACTAAGTACTGTGTTATTCTCAAACTGTGTTAAATGACTTTCTCTTCTTTACAATTCGCATTTGGGGTTTACTAATACGAATGCGTGGCGGCCGATCTATTTAATATTATAGGTACCAGAGGGCTATACATGGTCACAAACTTAATTGTTCTTAGTTCAGGTGAAGGGGTTGCATAACCCCCGTGCAGCCTTCCGCCTGACAAGAGGCCCTATCACGCTTCCCTGAGGAACCCCGGACCTCACTTCAGTAAGTGATGAATGCTCACCGTCGAGAACTACGCACTGTGTTCTGCCCTCCAAAAAGTCTGCAACCCAGTCACATATTTGTCTAAATATGCTGTAACTGCGAAGTTTCCTAAGTAACCCAGTGTGAGGCACAGTGTCGAAAGCTTTTCTAAATCAACCTGGGATTGCTCATCTATAATACGGCTCAAGTCCGTGAATTAAAAGAGCAAGTTGTGTTTCACAGCATCGGCCTTTTCTGAATCCATGTTGATTTGGGTTTAAAAGCTCACCTTCATCCAAAAACCGAATGACATTTGAATAGATGATGTGTTCCAAAATCCTGCAAAATATTGAGGTTAACGAGATCGGCCTATAATTTTGAGGATCATTAACATTCCCATTTTTAAACACTGGACTTATGATGGTGGTCTTCCATTCGACTGGTATTTTTCCTTGATCCAAGGAGGTGGTATATAATTTCATCAAATATGGCACAATTTCCTTTGCATACCTAGAGTTGAATCTTGTAGGAATACCGTCTGGTCCGGGAGCCTTATTGGGATAAGCAGTTTAGTTATTCCCTCGACATCGAGAACAAGATCATTCATAAGTTTGTTGGTACGATTGTTAAATATCGGAATCTCCTCCGAGTTTTCTGTCGTGAAAGCTTTTTTAAATACATTATTCAAAATTTCTGCTTTCTCTACACTAGTTTCTGATAATTCCCCATTTTCCTTAATCAATGACGGCATGACCTTACGAGAGCCTCTTATTAATTTGACATATGACCAGAACTTTTTTGGATTAGTAATCAGATCTTTGGATAAATTTCTGACTTGGAATTCTTTAAACATATCACGCATTGCCTTACGCACTTCCGTTCGCATCTGGACTAATTTAGCACGATTAGACGAGTCCCCCGATTTCTTTACCGTGGCATGTAAATGCCTTTGCCTCCTGAGCAAACATTTCACTTCCCTATTGAACCACGGGAAGTTCTTACTAACCTTAATAAACTTCTAGGGAACAAATTTATTTAAGCTGGTCCATATATTTTAAAAAAAAATCAAACCAAAGTTCCTCAACATTTGTATTTAGCGTGTACGTTTCAAAATTTTTTCGCTAACTGATCGACCATAAATGCATCATTTGTCTTTATCATGCTTCAAATTCAACCTAGATTTTAAAGTTACCCCAACCGCCTTGTGATCACTTATACCGTCTTCTATACAAACTGTATCTACAATATACGGATTGTTTGTAAGAAAAAGATCCAAAATGGATGAGGAATCTTTGACGCTCCGCATTGGCTCTTCAACCATCTGTTCAAGAGAATTTTCCGCGAATGATTCTAAGAACATTTCGGTTACTAACCTCTCTCTTCTGCATGACTTAAATGTAAATGTGTCCCAGTTAACTGAGGGTATATTAAATCGCCTCCCATGATCAATGTATGTCCCTGATATTTTTGAAAAGTACTATTAAGTGACTGTCTAAAATACTCCGCATTATCTAATCCAGAATCTGGTGGTCGGTAAAATGATCCTATTATGAACTTTAAACTTCTGCCAATTTTTACCTTCAACCATATTAACTCGCAAAAATTTTCAGTTTCATTTACTACAGAGCAACTGACAGTTTTATTAACGGCCACGGACACTCCTCCACCTATTGAGGTAGTTCTGCCACCACACTTGAACATAATTCAGCAATTTTGAAATGGTGAAAGGTCATCAGTTCTAATGCTACTATACTCAGAGTGTTCGCAGAGCAGCCAACCCTTTCTGAGTATCATTTATCGAAAATTGTTAGGGAAACCTGAAGCAAATTATTTTGCTAAAAGGTTAACTGTAATGACTTCCTTATAGTCAGTAAATATTCACTCTGAACAAACATTAACTGATCAAATGAAAGACTACTGACTCTGTTCCACCATGATATAATCAAAGTAATTGATGCATGGTTCCATTTCATTTAGATTTTTAGAAATATTGTGACATTGTATCAACCAATTGCTTATAACATAAATATACTCGTTTGGATTATCTGAGCTGGATTGGTCAACGGTTAAGTATTTTCTTAAAAAGAATATCATAGTACAACAGTATATAGTGTTAAAACTGTACTAATCAAGATGTTGCGTATTGAATTCTAATACGGTTACTTTTATTTTAGTTAATGTTATTGGTATTGGAAATAAAATTACTGTCCAACGTGAAACTGTATGTTTATTTCCAAGTATTTTAGGGATTCAGCAATAAGTTGTATCAGCCTACTACTTCACTGATATGGAAAGCTATTGGTGGGCTGTGATTCATAGATCAAATTTTGAAGGACAGAAAAGAGCTTATGGAACTCTTTTGCATACCAAGATGGCTTGATTAGTGGTATAGAGAAGGTAAAATGGTTGCTGCACAGACTTTATAGAATATTTTCAACATTTTGGCTGAGATAACTTAATAGACAGGCAACATAGTTTTTGCTCAAATTTATACGAATGTGATCACTTGTTCATTTCTGTTTATAATTAAATACTTGTGGAATATAAGTATATGGAGTATAGTTTTGCTGCCACCCATAGCTTTGTGAATTGCAAGGCAATGAAGTAGATGTTATAGAATTTAAGGTAATTGTTACGGGGACTGATGGTGTGCACCAGTTGACACTCCAGCATTGGTGCTGTACAGCACTACATAATGTATAGAACAAAGAATGGTGCAATGCTTGATTTTTACTAGTTGAAACAATCTTCGCCAAACAATGTGCATGGCTCACTTCTATCTACACCTGTCCAGTGGCTGCCGGTGCTCAGCAACATCCCACCACCTCACACCAGAAGGCAAAAGGTTCTAAGAAAATTATGGTCCAGAATTCTGAACAACGAGACTCTTCCCATCGACAGAGATATTAGGGAATACAAAACACGGCTGAAGTCACGTCGCCCTGCCTGGAAGACTGCTGCCAGTCTAACATTTAACTCCTTCAGCCCTACAGATAGCTGGACAGGGGAATGAGCATCATCAACACCACAGGGCTTAGTCCAAATTACCAATCCCTGCTCAAAACTACCAGGATTCAACTTACCGCGGTCGATTTGGTGCAAATTAAATCGGATTAGATGTGGTTCTGGGAGAACTGCTTCAATTTTCCACACCTGGGGCTGGGCAGATTCTCCATACTGTGACTGCGGTGAGGTTTTACAAACTGTGTCGCACATTGTGCAGGAGTGCCCACTGCGTGCCTTTCCTGGTAGTCTGGAAGACTTAAATTTGGCTACACTGGTGGAGGTGGCCATGTTCGAGTGCCTGAATGTCACGTTGTAGTGGTTGTGACTGGAGATCCTGTCTCAGTGGCCAGCTGCGGGCATTGTCCGCTGATCTATGTGTATATATGTTTGTTTACTTTGAAACAAGAGTGTTACTTGAATACAATATAATTGTTGTTGAATGTTGTAAATGTCATATAGCATCATACACAAAATAAAATAAACCATGAAGAAATGGTAAACAATTAATACAATACAAATCAAGAATATACGCCAATTCATACTATAAAAATGGTAATGCCACACCTAAATGGCCTCTAAATTTTATCTATTTTAACGTATTAGAAAATTTTCAAAGGACACTAACATTTCTTCCACAGGTACCATTATCGTGATGTCATAAAAATAGTTTGTCCAGCAGATTATTGAGTGCCTTTAAAAAATTAGTACTAGCACCTCTGTCTTTCAAATTTTTTTCTGCTTGAAATTAGCTACATTAAGCTGTGTATTATTACAGAAAGAATTGCTGAATGCAATGGCAGTGTGTGAATCAGAATTAACAGTTGAAGAACAAACAAGGAACAGTCATGGACCAATGTTAGTGTACAGGTACACTGATAAGGATTTAGGTAAGTTGTAACATGTTGTTGGAATAATTTTCATCTTATTATTTGCATGAGTTCAGTTGAATCTAAGAACAGAAATGACAGTGATTTAATTATTTCGTATGGCTTAAGAATACAAAACAGTAACTACATTGAATCACAATAAATAGAACCAAACATTTGATGTCAAACGATTGCAGCCATTCAGTTGCTTCTCTGGTTGTTTCATGAATCTGATGCATTGTACCACTGAATCTCTTAAGGGAGCATTCCATGGCGATGTGGTGAATGGTTTGCTGATGGTTACCATAGTCACAAGAAGGATGTTTTGTCATTCCCCACTTGTACATCCAGTAGTTGTATCTCACTTGATTCAGTGTCGTCGAGGTTTTCCTAGGAAGGTTGAATCAAGGAGGCTGTCGTATAGGGTCTTGGATTAGTGCATGTTTGTCATGGTTGGAATTAGTCCAATCAGTGCACCATGATTCGCCTATGTTGAAATTATTTAGGACCAGCTCTTGACCAAACTTCCATGTTGAATATCTAGATTTTAGTCTATTTGGAGCTTTGTGTGTGCAGTCTTGATGAATTGGAAGGTGTGGATATCTTATGCATTTCTGCCATTCCTTTTTTAAAGCTGCTTGTCTTGGTGGGGAGATGTTAGAGAATACAGGCAGCCGGTCTATAGGTGTAGATTTTACAGTTCCAGATATTGTTCTCATTGTGTCATTTAGCTGAATGTTGCTCTTTTGTGTGTGACTGCTATTTAGCCATATGGAACTGTAGTATTCTGCAGTTGAGTATACCAGGGCAAGAGCTGATGTTCTGAGAGCTGCGGCATGTGCTCCCCAACCCGTTCCTGATAGTTTGTGAAGGATTTTATTTTGAGTTTTTACTTTTGCTTCGGTTTTATAGACATGTTCTCTATATGTCAGTGACCGATCCAGAACCACGCCTAGATACTTTGGATGAGGATTGTACTTCAGTAATTGGTCTGAATTTTATTTGAGGTCTATAGTGGGTTTGTCTATTATTTAGGTGAAAAGAGCTGACTTCTGTCTTATTTATATTCAGTTTCAGGCGCCAAGTGTTGAAGTACTCATTATATTTGTGAAGATCACTTGCGTGAATTTCTTCAGATGTTTTGAAGTCACTAGATTATTTTGTCATCACTATGTCATCAGCGTATATAAACTTCCTTGAAACAGTGGATGGCAAGTCTGTAGTGTAAATGTAGAAAAGTAGTGGAGCAAGGACAGATCCTTGTGGTAGCTTGTTGTTTAATCTGTAAGATTTGCTTCTGTTCCAATTTAGGTGAACCTTAATCATTCGATTGCATAGCATGTCATTCAACAGAGAGGCAATCATTTTACACAGGATAATCCTCAGGAATTTCAGGATAATTCCATTTCTCCAGACTCTGTCATGCTGCAGTCAAATCTACAGACACTGCTAAGGTGTTTTTACGATCTTGGAATCCCTTTTCGATATGCGTGGTCAGCGCCATTACCTAGTTGCAGCAACTCCGGTTTGTCTGAAATCCTGCCTGCTCTGTTAGTATGTAGTCAAGAATTTTTTTTAAGATCCTGTCATAGACAGCTCTTTCGAGTAGCTTGTAGCATGAGCTGAGAAGTGCTATTGGTGTATAATCATCTGGGCTGCAGCCAGTTTTGCCTGGTTTCTATATACCTATTACTTTGGTTCTTTTAAGGAGGTTTGAGACTTTTACCGCATTTTAGGATATTGCTCAAACATTTGGCGATCCAATCTAATGTTTGTGGACCACAATGTTTTAGAAATTCTCTGTGCTACTTAACCTGCTTTTATCTTTGCACTCTTGCTAGTGGTATCTACAGTGTTACTTCCTAATTTGCGCAGAGGTGACCATGCTTTTCTGCTTGAATGCTGGAAATTGACATTTTGCATTAATTCTGCCCAGTTCTCTTACCTCACTGAGTCTAAAGAGCATAGACGTTCTTCAGCAATCTCTGGGTCATTACTGAGATCCTATTCCTTGTCAACACATTTCATGCTCCAGCCAGAGATGTATTCTAAATCCTCTAGGGATGTGCTTTTTAGCTATAGCACAAAGCAGTCTTGAGAAGTGATGGTAATTTTTCATATTTGGTGGAATCCATTATATGTTATGTTATATTTCTCTTGTGAATTTGCTCCAGTTAGATTTGGTAAAGTTCCATCGTGGAACCGGATTAGATCTTACAATCTGAATCTCAAGACTGACTTTCAAAAGTACATGTCTGTGCTGACTTTGGGGGAAGTTATTCAAAACTTTTCTTGTACATTGCATAGCTCTTCCAGAAAGGTCTTTAGTAACAAAACAGAGGTCAGGGTTATAGTACTGATTCCCTCTAGCAGAATGGAATGTACCCTTTTCTTCAGCATCATATACAAGAAATAGGCCTACAGCATTGGCCCAGTCTGTCACAAGCTGGCCATCAGTGTAATCAGGTAGTACATTGGCTGTCGAGTAATTGTTGGATGTTACAGGTGGTGAATTGATTTGTTTGTAGTCCAAGGTTGTTAGGTGGGTTTTTTTAAATATCAAGAATTTCAATGTTTGAGATGTTATCTCTAATGATGTAGATATTACCAATTGTGCCAATTATTTTAGCCTGATAAATGTTATTCTTGACAAATGATATGTTGCTTTTATGATATGTTGCTGACAGAAGTGTATATCCTGGTAAATGGCATTTAGATTGTAGATGGTGTTTGTCCTTGCAGTTGGTTTCTTGAAGGAGAAGAACGTCTATCTTCATGATTAATTGACTTTCGGGTTTTGCCGCGTTGTTTATTTCCTTACCTAAGCTTTCGGCTGGTATCCTCCAGCCTTCGTCAGAGATACCAGCCGAAAGCTTAGGTAAGGAAATAAACAACGCGGCAAAACCTAAAAGTCAATTAATCATGAACAAAGATGGCCGTGGAAGTCTGAGAAAACGTCTGTCTTGTTGTTCTCAAGTAACTTTATGAAGTAGACACTTTTTGATCTGAATTTTTCCTTCAATATTTAGTTGAAAAATTTGGAGCGTCGAAATTCTTTCACTGCAATAGTAGTTACTGTGTTCTGAGAAGAGCCGTTTGAAGTAGATAACACTGTTTCATATCCTCTAATTGCTGGGATACCCACAAGCTAAAGCTCTAGGTCCAGCAGCCTATTGAGATGTAGATTATTCAGTCGCGACTTTGCCACGTTGCCCATGGTGCACAATGAGGAGGCTAGTCTACTTTTGCATGATGAATTGTAATTTCATATAGGACAGGAAAAAATTCTGTACGCTGTAGTGTAAAGAAAAAACAGGATGATTCAAGAGGAATGGAAAATATTGAAGGAGATGGCAATGTGAACAATATTGAGTAAAATAGTTCATATAAATATTTGTCTGATTTCCATTGGTTTTGGAGGTACAGGTGCTGGGATGTTATGCATAAAACAAACTGCTGAAAATGGTCAAAAACACACAAATAACTTATTGAAGTACTTTGTTCATGCAAAAACAGACACATATTTTACAAGAAAGATAAATTACTCACTTACATTGTTAAACACAGCTACCCTCATAAAAGTACACCAAGACATACTCAGAAAAGCTGTATGTACTGTTGTGAAGAGAACTGCAAAGTGTATTGAAGTTGATGGTGGGATTTTTGAAAACGTAATTTAAACTTTTGTAAAATAAGTGTTTTTTTTCATAAATAAAATACTTCAATAAGTTATTTGTGTGCTCTTGATCATTTTCTAAGGTTTATTTTTATGGATAACACTCCAGTACCTGTATCTCCTGAATGAATGGAAATCAGACACATGTTTATATGAACTTTTTTACTCAATAGTGTTCATACTGTCACTTCCACCAATATTTACCATTCCTCTTGAATAACCTTATTTGTCCTAATGGTAGAAGGTGAGACAATCTAAATTATCAGAGTCAGTTTAGGGTGAATAAGCAAAGAGGCCAGTTTTCCATTTCTTATAACTGGCATACATTCAGAGTTGAACATTAATTGCCAGTTTATGTATGTTATGCTACTTAAATAGCTTGATGTCAAGTGAGGTCTGTTACTTTATAAGAAAATAAATTCTCTTCCCTATATACGCAGCCATCATGTGGCAGAGATGTACATGTACAATTTTAATACAAAGGATCGGGAAAATAACTGATCACTTGCCAAAGTTGAAGGCTGGAGGGCTGCGATGATTACACAAAACACGAGACAAACACTATTGTACAATATTTCAGTTTAAAACCATATTAATGTAAAGAGGTATGAACAATTTGGCCATGTGTCCCCATGCTGTAAACATTGGCATGTGCCCACCTTGCTTACCAAATGGTTCTCACAATTGAACTGAAATGTTGTGCAGTTGTGTTCATCTCACATTTTGTGTGTTCATTGCAGCCCTACTGGCTTCATCTTTGGTGAGTGATAGTATTTTTTCTATATCCCTTTTTATTTACTAATAAGATGTGTTTAATAGATCTCATAGTTTACACAGAATTGAAGGTCTTGAGGACTTTATGTTTTTAGGTCGCTATGATGCTCCAGAATATTTTCCACCTCTACTTTCAAATCATGCAGAAGTGAAAGCAGTATGGCGTGATGAGCTTGACGTTCGTCGTGAAGATCTGGTGCGAGGCCTGTGTCCTGGTGTTGAGCTTGATGTCTATTTCCCAGGCTTTCCTACCATGAAGCATATCCCACACAAGGTTAGTCCTCTTCACTTCCAACTGCGGCCCAAGATTGCTTCCCCCTTTCTCATTTGTACTGAATTTTTGAAACAAAGACCAATGTTTCAGCAAGGTTAGTAATTTTTCTAAACTAGGGAAAACTGCAAACAAATACTCCTTTAGGTAGTGTCCAATTTGGTTTGTCTTAAAATCTTCTTGTGGGAGGTGTTAAAGTTAATAAAAAATCAGATGAGGAAATTAGTAGCACCAAAATAGAAATTTGATCATGAAGAATATTGTGACTGTAGAGGATACGCTGAATGATGCAATTAGATATTTCTGTGGACTTTGTCGCAGATAAATGTGTGATGCGAGCAAGAGATCTATGTAATTAAATAAATATAATTTGTAGACTGTATTTCATTTATAATCTTTTGCAGTTTATTTCTTTCGTTTGCCTGCTTAAAAAGTTCTCTAATACCAATAACGATCGCGCCTGTCCATATATCTGAAGATTTGCAAGTTCGCTTTCTACTCAAGATCTCTCAATTTAATTTTTACGCTGCTGCTAAATCAATCTTGTCTTGGTCTTTTCCTCTACTCAACAATTCTCCTAACTTCACTTCTTTTTCAGAGATCATAATCCTTTTAAAGCATCTATGGGCAAACAATATTTATTAACCTTTGTATTCTTTTCTTTATATATATAAATCATTTTAACTTTTAATTTACCACTATATCACAACCCCTCCCAAAATATTCCTCATTTTTTTGTTGATTGTAAATAAACAAGAAAAGGAGGAAAATTTTCTTAATTGCAATTTCGTTATTGGTATTGAGGTTTTATGTTAAAATTTTTGTACAAAATATCAACATGCTTATTCTAAATGTACACAAATCTTACATTTAAAAAACATAATAAATGAACAAACACATAACAGATAAAAAAAACACTTTCTCCAAAGTCCTGGCATGTGTCGTCACACTTCTCATAGAATTTACATAATTATGACACAAAGGCTTAGGCTACATTTCAAAAGCTAGACATAAATGGACTCTTTTAATTATTGCCATTGGTGCACGCTTTTCCCGATGCACAGTGATGTGATGTCGAAAAAAAGGCGGCACTCACTGTCCACAATAGCTCAAAGTCTGTGAACATACACAAGTAAAACAAAACAAAAAATTAGTGTAGATAAACTGCCTACCTTGAAGGTAGAGTGTACATACAATAAAATATTCATATTTATATTCTCCATTGTTGTTGTTACATTCATATCGGCTAATTATATATGTGAGATAAATATTCTCTTTTTTTTTAACCAGTTTATAACAGTAAAACTACTTGTCTTGATAGTTTTTTATACATATAAATCCTAATGTGGCTTTTAAATAAAAAAAATTATTCAACACAATTTGTGTAGATAATTGATACTACTCTTTTAATGAGTCACAATTCACATAACCTTCCTAAGCATACTCAATACCTTTACAGAAAAGAAACTCTTGCTATTTTTAACCATTAAGAGTAAATATTATCTACCTTAAAACAACTCACATTTCGTTACTAATAATATTACTTTTTAGCATTCTTTCTTTGTTATTCAAAGGACTGTTAGTCTAGTTCTTATAATCAATTAAATCATTTCTTTTATCATCATTCACCCCTATACACACATATATATATTTTTAACACTGTTCCATTCATTCGTTACTAATGACAACAACTACTACACTTAATATGTGCATTACCAGAAAGGACAATCAGTAACTATCACTGCTAAAATAAAGAACACATTTGACCTTACCAATAACACTAAAAATTGTTCATAATAAAAAATGGTATGACAACCTTTGCCAAAATAACATGTACGTAAGATAAGGCAGCGAGTTTTATCGCCCCTCCAAGACAATGAAAAGGTTTCTTATGGCTTTTCCAGTTTTTCTTTGCAAAGCTTTTTTAGAAATAATTTTTTGCATCATACAAAATTTTGGTATTATTTGCATTTAACATATCACTTTTCTTTGAAACATTTATTCCAATCACACCATCATCCATTAAAGCCTCAACCTCATTCAAAATATCATTAGTCATTAAAAGATTCACTTGATTAAAATCATCATATTTCATTGACACATCAACTCCATACATAACATCATTATTAACTGTAGCCACCACTAAATTTGAAATAGTATTATTCTCTCTGGTTTTATCTAACTCATTTATTTGTTTTTGAACCTCCGCAAAATGAATGTTAACGTTTTGACAGTGTGAGTCAACTTTATGAGTGATGTTTGCTTCAAAATGAACCATTTTGTTTTGGATTACTTGAGTACTGTGTTTACATTCTTTTTCATATGTTTGTAGTTTTGTATCCAAAGCAGACATTTGATGGTCTAAATGTGATGTTACATCTGTATAAGCCTGTACTTGGGAAGCTAGGTAGGAAAGCTTTGTACCCAACTCAGCCTTGATATCTGTTGAGAAAGTGTCAAATTGGGACTCAAATTTAGTGTTAATAGCTTCAAATTGGGAATCTAATTTAGTGTTGTAAGAACGAAGACTTTCCCGGCGTATGACTGCAATGTAGTCTTCACGGGTGTACCGCCGGATAGTGTTGTGGAAACACAATATTTCGACGGCTGGCTCTGCTGTCTTCTTCAGGTGATGAGACATGTGTAATGGTCGGCTGACCCACAGATACTGAGATGGTTCGGGTGCCGCTCTTCCTTATATACAAGTCCGCGTGGCTTCGGCGATGGCTTACTATGAGCCAGGCCCGCAACCAACTGGCGGTTGGCTGCCCGTGGGCGTGGCTAAGGTTCTTGTTCCAGCCCGAGCTAATATGAAGCCCTCTACGGCGGCAGCTGGACGGAAGTACAACGTTCTCTGCGGATATTTGCCAAGGCAGGTTTCCATGCCTCACTGAGACATAGACCACTGTCTCTGTTAAATGTGTCGGCCAGTCGAATTTCGATGGCTTCTTTGATGACAGATTCCCAAAAATGTGATGTTCTAGCCAATATCCTAACGTTATTGAACTCTACTTTGTGACCATGGTCGTACACTTGCTCGGCGATCGCTGATTTGCTATACTGTCCTAAGCGGAGGTGGCGTTTATGTTCTTCACAACGGTTTTCTATGGTGCGGATCGTTTGACCGATGTAGGTCTTTCCACACTCGCACGGTATGCTATAAATCCCCGGAACTCTTAGGCCAAGATCATCCTTGACTGAACGGAGGTAGTCCCATATTTTAGCTGGTGGTCGGTAGAAAGATTTTATACCATGTCGTGCGAGGATTCTGCCGATTTTCCCCGAGGTGTTTCCGGCGAAAGGCAGAAAGGCGGTGGCCTTGGGCGTTTCTTCCTGTTGGACTGGAATTTTCCCTGGCTTACGTTCAATTGCCCTTTCTATCTGCCTCTCGGAGTAACCGTTCCGCCTGAAGACAGTTCTGGGGCATAGTGTATACAGAAAATCTACCCACACAGACCAGTATCTGGGCGCCACGAGTTTTCCACCATCCTGTGCAGCGCAACACTGTTTTAAATACTCTTGTGCACAGGGCTAGAGCGATTGCTGACAAAGACAGCCTGCCACAAGAACTGGAACACCTGAGAACTGTCTTCAGGCGGAACGGTTACTCCGAGAGGCAGATAGAAAGGGCAATTGAACGTAAGCCAGGGAAAATTCCAGTCCAACAGGAAGAAACGCCCAAGGCCACCGCCTTTCTGCCTTACGCCGGAAACACCTCGGGGAAAATCGGCAGAATCCTCGCACGACATGGTATAAAATCTTTCTACCGACCACCAGCTAAAATACGGGACTACCTCCGTTCAGTCAAGGATGATCTTGGCCTAAGAGTTCCGGGGATTTATAGCATACCGTGCGAGTGTGGAAAGACCTACATCGGTCAAACGATCCGCACCATAGAAAACCGTTGTGAAGAACATAAACGCCACCTCCGCTTAGGACAGTATAGCAAATCAGCGATCGCCGAGCACGTGTACGACCATGGTCACAAAGTAGAGTTCAATAACGTTAGGATATTGGCTAGAACATCACATTTTTGGGAATCTGTCATCAAAGAAGCCATCGAAATTCGACTGGCCGACACATTTAACAGAGACAGTGGTCTATGTCTCAGTGAGGCATGGAAACCTGCCTTGGCAAATATCCGCAGAGAACGTTGTACTTCCGTCCAGCTGCCGCCGTAGAGGGCTTCATATTAGCTCGGGCTGGAACAAGAACCTTAGCCACGCCCACGGGCAGCCAACCGCCAGTTGGTTGCGGGCCTGGCTCATAGTAAGCCATCGCCGAAGCCACGCGGACTTGTATATAAGGAAGAGCGGCACCCGAACCATCTCAGTATCTGTGGGTCAGCCGACCATTACACATGTCTCATCACCTGAAGAAGACGGCAGAGCCAGCCGTCGAAATATTGTGTTTCCACAACACTATCTGGCGGTACACCCGTGAAGACTACATTGTAATTTAGTGTTAATAGCCTCAAATTGGGAATCAGACTTGGCATTCATAGTTTTAAATTGAGAATCAAGAGCCTTAAATTGAGAATCAAGAGCCTTAGATTGTGAACACATCATACTCATCAGGAGGCGTAATTGAGTATTTATCTCTTCTGAATGGCTAGTTGGCTGAGTACTACAACATGGTGCCTGACTGGCTTGTGGGGGACAGTCTGTGTATAACTCATTTGGGCTAACCCCTAAAAACTCATTCTCAGAAGATGCTCCAGAATGCACAATGTTTTCCGGCAAAGAAATACTGTCTGTTTGGTCTATTGGTCCCAGAAATTGTGTACCTATTGGATCAATAACGGGTATATTGCTGCAAGGCAGCAAAGGTGGTTCTGCCTCCAATGTGGTAGGCAAATGTGGAGCCTCAACATGTGACATTGTATTCTGTGGAAAATTCACTTCGTCCATGATCGGTCTGTCTTAGAGCCAAAATTATCAAAACAAGATCAATATCTAGTTTGCTTGTAGCAAACACAATGAAAGTCCACAATATTGTAATTTCACAATTGACAAAAAGGAAAAAAATAACTAGTCCTAAAACTAAATTTATCACTGTAAAGTCAAAACTTTTTTCACAGTATTAGTGTTTTCATAAAATACAATATTCACTTGCGCCAAACAATAACAAGCTGCAGGGCTTTGCGTTGAAAAATGCTTTGAGCAAACTAGGGAGAAAGTAAACACTATTTCCGATCGTATAAACAAGTTTTACAAACAGGAATGATATTACTTAGTAAGTTAATTATGAAGTACACAAAATAGATATTAACGCAAAGAAGAATGGTTCTTAATCACCTATTTGTAAGAAATATGTTGTAAGCACATCTAATAGTTTTTTGTCTGCCAAAATTTATGTTCCGCCAAACTTATGTATGGTATTTTTGAGTACACTCATATGATGAAATTGGCATAATCAATAAAATTGCAAAGATATTCAACAGTTTTCAGTGTGAGAAAACGTCAAAAAGATTTAAGAAGTCATCACACGCGATAAACACAACCTCTCAATTTTCACGTTATTGAATTTATGTTAACTTGCCAAAATTAAAATGTACACTTAGCTTTAATGTTTCTTGTGTTGTTCTGCGTCGCAGTATATTTACTCCGCTGGTTCCAATGTCGTGTGCAGTGACAGGAATTCACTCCAGGATGCGATGTTGCACTCAGCTGCAGCTGCAGCTGGTCAGCTGACTGTAGGCTGGTTTTGTAGATTCGCGCTAGATGGCGCACAGGAGAATTTGTTGATCTTCTTTTTCAGGTTTAACAACGTAATGATATTCAATCTTGACGTAGAAAGTAATCACTGTGCGGTTACGGTCCTCACTATGTCGCCATGTCGCATATAAATTAAATGCGAGCAAGAGATCTATGTAATTAAATAAATACAATTTGTAGACTGTATTTTGTTTATAATCTTTTGCAGTTTATTTCTTTCGTTTGCCTGCTTAAAAAGTTCTTTAATACCAATAACGATCGCGCCTGTCCATATATCTGAAGATTTGCAGGTTCGCTTTCTACTCAAGATCTCTCAATTTAATTTTTACGCTGCTGCTAAATCAATCTTGTCTTGGTCTTTTCCTCTACTCAACAATTCTCCTAACTTCACTTCTTTTTCAGAGATCATATCCTTTAAAGCATCTATGGGCAAACAATATTTATTAACCTTTGTATTCTTTTCTTTTTTTCTTTATATATATAAATCATTTTAACTTTTAATTTACCACTATGTCACAATTTGTTTGGAAATTGAATGTTGTTTCCTGATTGATTTGAGTAAAGACATTAAATTGTATTGGATAGAAATTGGGGATGGAAAAAAGATGTTGAGGGAAGTGCTACATGTAGAGGTGAAAGGAATTAGGTATTATCTTCAAGGCCAAAGTTTTAAGTAAGGGATAAAAAAGAAAGAATGAATTTGATGTGGATTTGCAGAACCAGTTAAACATAAGTATCAAATAATAATAAAGATGTTAATGCCCACTTGGGGATCAATAAAAAATAATTGAGGAAGTACTGGAACTAGAGGAAAGTAAAAATAATGAGGGAAATAAACTAATGGAATTCTGTAAAATAAATAGCATGATAATTAGGAATTCTTGGTAGATGAAGAAAAACACGTATAAGATCACTTGGTATAATGTGGATTGGACAAGCACATCTGTGTTCAACTACTATTTAATGAATGAGAAGGTGGTTACAGCTTAGACAGTGACATTTGACTATTAGTGGCCCTTCCAGGAGAAAAAAATGGAGAAACGCACAATTATGTGGGAAAGCAGGCTCAGGTCGTAAAAACATAGAGAGGAAGGGCCCAGGTGGAATATTGGAGATTGAACAGGAAACATGTGCCAAATCAGGGTCTAAGGAACGATTAAAAGGAAAGGGAGGAGTTCAGAAGGTAGACGAGACACAGATAGTATGTAGGATAACCACTTAGAAGAGAAAAAGGGAAATACAATGGTAAAATCTTGCATGTGAGCAGAGATACAGAAAAACAGATTTAGAGAATGGTTCATTGTTGGAAATAAAAAACCAGGAAAAGTTATGAAGATAGTAAAAAAGAAGCCATATTAATGGTACAAAAAAATTGATTGGAGAAATGGGTAGAAACACTGTAAAAGGCCAATGAGGAGAATAGGAAAGTGCTGTATGCAATGGGATACTTGACTAATTTTGCTAAAAGTAATTAGTATTGTAGCTGTCTGTGCATCTTCTATAACCAGAAAAAATATTATTTTTTGGAAAAACAAACGGAATTGTAGACTCCAGCATTTAATCGAGAGGGTAATGGTAGCATCTAACAGACCTATGAATCCTTGGTCTATTCCTTGATCAAGAATGGTGGGATGATAATAGACTAGTATTATCTGTAACAAATACAAGAGTTGGATAGGCAATGAAGAAAGACAGCTAGATATAACTGTACAAATTAATGTAGAGCATTTTCTGTAACTTCTTTGATACTGCAATTGAGTTGGATTTCATTGAAAGACTGGAGGGGAGTAAAGAGAATATTATACGAGGGCTATCCAGAAAGTAGATTACGTTATGAAATAAAAAATAAACAAAGTATAGGAAACAAATTTTATTATGTACAGATGAAAGCCACACTCAAATACTACTTTTCTACATAGTCACCATGCAAATTAAGGCATTTATCGTAGCGATGTACGAGCTTGGAAATTCCTTCGTCGAAAAATTCGGCCGCCTGCACCTTCAACCACTTCGTTATCTCTTCTTGCAGCTGTGCGTCGTCATCAAAACGCTGCATAGCCAGCCACTTCTTCATTGCTGGGAATAGGTGGAAGTCGCTCGGCGCCAGGTCGGGACTGTACGGCGGATGAGGAAACAACTCCCACTTAAAAGATTCAAGAACTTCACGAGAGACATTTGCCGTGTGGGGCCGGGCGTTGTCGTGAATCAACAAGATCTTAGAGCTCAACATTCCTCTGCGCTTGTTTTGAATTGTTCTTCTGAGTTTTTGGAGAGTTTGGCAATACCTTTGAGAGTTTATTGTCGTGCCTCTTTCCAGGAAGTCCACCAAAATCACACCTTTTCAGTCCCAAAAAACAGTCGCCATCATCTTCCTTGCCGACATTGTTTGCATGCATTTCTTGGGTTTTTGGGGAGAACTTGTGTGCTCCCCACTGCATTGATTGCAATTTCGTTTCACAGTTCACGTGTTTCACCCATGTTTCGTCACCAGTAACGATGCGATCGAGTAAAGAGTCACCATCCTTATGGTAAGCGTCCAAAAAGTTCAACGCTGCAGCCATTCGCTGATTTCTGTGGTCCTCTGTCAAGATTTTTGGAATCCATCTTGCACAAAACTTGTGGTAACCAAGCTTTTCGCTGATGATTTCGTGCAACAAACTTCGCGAAATATGTGGAAAACTCAAAGAAAGTTCCGTTATTGTGAACTTTCGATTTTCACGGACTTTAGCATCGACTTTTTTTGACAAGTTCGGCAGTCACTATGCTGGGTCTCCCACTTCGATCTTCGTCGTGAACATTGGTTCGGCCATTTTTAAATCTTATGACCCACTGACGCACTCCACCTTCAGTGATAACGTTGTCCCCATACACTTCACAAAGCTGCCGATAGACTTCCATCGGTTTACAGTTTTTTGCAGTCAGAAACCTTATTACTGCACGCACCTCGCAGCTCGCGGGATTTTCAATTAACGCAGACATTTCAAACCGTCACAGTATCTGAACGGAGCACAGCACAAACCTCTCACTAGCACGGCTAGATGCCGACTGAGCTGCGCAACACTCTGACCCCAAGATGGCCGCGCTAGCCCCGTCCCTAGCGGACACAGACGAAAACGTAATCTACTTTCTGGATAGCCCTCGTATGTGTATGGTGATGAATTATGTATGGATATTAAAGGAAGAGTTAGGAGTAATATGTCGACTGGAATACAGAACCATTACCATAAATTAAAATTGTCCTATAGCAACCTATACTTAAAGTCAAATTTCCATCAAACAGTTATTTTTTATTATTGGTAACAATATATTTCCCGCTCATACCCAGCAGACCTTGTACATAAACAAATCACAAGTGAAATCACCCACCCTCCACGTAACCACTCCCATCCAGCACCTTTGGAATCCAACGATAGCCCTGTTTTTGTCACCTAGTTCTCGCCCGGCCTCAAATCCATCAATCGGATCCTACAACAGGGGCATGACTTTCTTCACTCCTGTCCAGAAATGCACACACTCTTACCAAAAATTCTGCCAACTGTCCCCTGTACTTGTTTCAGCAGACCACCTAACCTCAAAAACATCTTGGTTCACAAATACCCTCCATCTGACTCTCCTAAAATACCTTATGGATCTTTTCCTTGTAATAGACCTCACTGCAAAACCTGCAGCATGCATCCTCCCACCACTACATATTGCAACCCTGTCACAGGGGAAACCTTCCACATCACTGGACATGCCACATGCTCCACAACCCACATCATATACCACCTTACTTGCAGCCATTGCTCAAGTTCCTATATAGGACTGACTACACAACAACTTTCGATCAAAATGAGTGGTCACAGACAAACAGTCCACACCCGCAATTTATATCTGCCATTATCTGAACATGCTGTCTACCACAATTCCAACAACTTCAATGAATGTTTCACCGTGAGAGCAATCAGAGTTTTCCCCAAAACCACCACCGCCTCAGAACTTCGAAGATGGGAACTTGCATGGCAAAATATCCTAGATACCAGACACCCACCTGGCCTCAACCACCAATAAAATTCCTTTCCTTGACACATCACTCATTATTATCAGTATTAGCATTATTGTCATTTAACTAATTAATGTTGTTTTTTCAAAATTTATATATCTATGATTTTTTTTCCAAAATTTATATATTTATATTTTTTGCTTTCATCTCTAAATTCCGTAACCTTTTGATATATCACTACTTCTATCACCTTCTGTGATATACATATTTGTATATAACATCTTAGTCCCATCGCCATATTGATAATCCACTCAGACATGTAATAAACTTCGGCGTGTGCACATCTCCTGAACCACATGACTCATTCTCTTTAACATGAAGAAGGTTTAAGACCGAATTATTGTATATATTTGTGTGATCGTGATATATGTTCTTCTCCCGTCACTGCCTTCAACTTTGGTGAGTGATGAGTCATTTTCCCTTTCCTTGTAATTTAACAGTAAAAAGTGTATTATTTTATATAGCTGCAGCCCTCCTCCCTCCAACTTTGGTTAGTATTGGATGTAATTTATCTATCCTTTCCACATAATTATTCTTATTATTTTGATTTAATCTTTTGTTTATAATATATACATTCTACTCACATAATGGTACATAGATTTCTGAGACTAATAGGCTTCTGCACTCTTCATTTCTGCATTCTTATCATCCTCACATTACTTTCATACAACTACAATGTCATGTGTGATTGTGATATCACTGTACAAATTTTTGATAGGAATCCTGATCACTGTCTTTATCCTTGCACTTTAAATTTCATACATTTAAGCCTGTTAACTTGGTTACATTTATCAAATTTAAGTTTACTAAAAATGGTGATTTTTGTAAAATGCTGAAAATAACCATGTGTTCTGCAAATGTTTGTTGAGGCCATTATTGGATTTTCTAAATTTGTTTCTTAACAAAACTGTGTCCATTAATTTTAAATTATTTTAGCATTATTTTGATTTTTATTACTATCAGCAATTTTTAGTACTTGACATGGAAATAAAGGCCCACCTTACGTGATGGTAGTAGCTTGTATACCGAATGAAGATGCAGCAATATAGAGAAACATAAATTGTATGGAGTTTTGACTTGATTAGTTGGAAGGAAACATTTTTAATGAGTGACAAGAATAGCATTGTAGTCTTTAGATTAAGTGATTAGGTTGTAGGTTGCTATGAAGAAGATACTGTTAGCAACAATGGAGAACAACTTATTGAATTATGTTGGCAATTCATTTTAAAAATCAGAAATAGATGGTTCAAATACAAAGACATGACTCACTTCTAATTTTAATTCTACTATTGATCACACTGTCATTTAGAAACAGTCCTTGTTGATGCAAGACTCAGAGTATGACTTTGATCACATTTTATTATTTTCTTAAAGAAGAAATAGAAAATGGCAGACAAATTTCAACACTGGGCAAGAGTGACCAGTCCCGGCAAAAAATTCTAGAATCAAATACAGTTGGCAAATAAACTGACCACCATTTAAGATGTTATGTTTGAGGAGGTAAAGAACTGTGTATATGAGCTGCCAGAGAAGCTCCAGGTGAATATGCACTCTCAAGAAGACAAAAGAAGGATGTTCTTTGTTGGATTGAAACAATTAGAAAGTATTATTGAAGGCATAAAGTTGGCTGATAAATAAATGATTTGTGACAAGAAGGATGAAGATTGGAGATACCCTTATAGGTGCTTACTGAATGAAGATAGTAATCAGTTTTTACATAATGTAAAAGAGGAAGGAGAATCAAGCTATCATGGGGTGGTGAGATAAAAAACCAACCAAATAAGATAAAGAAATTTTATTATATATGTTTGAAAGGGACAATCTTAAACTATTTTTATAATTAGTTGCCATTTAGATTAAGGTACTTATAATAAGAATTAACAAGGTTTTCAATTCCATCTCTGTAGTAATCTGATGCTTTAGATTTCAACCGCTGGTTTACACCAGTATAAAGTTCTGCATCACTGTTAAAGTGGTGTGTTGTGAGTCAGGTCTTCATTGTTCGAAAGAGATGGTAATTGCTCAGTGTGGGATCCGGATTGTAAGGTGGACGATCAAACAACTTCCATTCAAACCCATCAAAGATCTGTTAAGTATGATTAGCCGTGTGTTGATGTGTGTTATCATGAAAAAACAACACTTTTAAGCTGAGTTTTCCCTGACACTTGTTTTGTATCACTCGCCTTAGTTTTCTCAATGTTTTACAGTACTTTCCTGACTTAATTGTTGCACCATGTTCAAGGAAATTGACCAGAAGCACTTCCTCAGCACCCTAAAACACAATTGCCATAAACTTTCTGGCTGGCAACTTTTGCAAACATTTTAATAGCTTTCTGGGAGGACTTGTGTGCCCCCATTGTATCGACTGTCAAACTTTGTGAAATTTGATATAAATAAAGTGAAAGTTACATAATTGTAAAGCAGCAATTTTCATGAATTTTACTGTTGATTTTCTTCATCAGTTCATAAGTCACAAGGTTAGGCCAGCCACTGCAGTCATAATTATGAACATTGGTGCGGCTGTTTATAAACTTAATGCACCACTGTCTCAGTCCAGCTCACAAAGTTGCCAATGAATTTCAGTTGGCTCGAGGTTTTTTTATCAGTAAAAACTTAATCACTGAACACTCCTAATAGCTTGCAGGTTGTCTATTTAAGCACACATTTCAATAATTCACAACGAACGAAGTAGAAAAATCAAAGGCCACATGCTACAATGGTTTGGTGCATATTGAGTATAGAACTGTTTTGACGTGAAGATGGCAGGTCCACCCCTACATAAATGTAAGTTACTTTCTGGTTAGCCCTTATATAAACACTAACAATAGTATTTAGTAGGCAGTGAACCAGCTCTGCATGAAAAGTTCTATTTTGTCTCCAATCTGTATAAAAGGAAACAGACATGACTGTAATCATTATATTGGTATAAACATGAGGAGGTTTAGAGAAAATAACCTGTCACTTGCCACAGATCAACTCAGGAGGGCCAGACAAACATAAAAACATGGTTTATATTTTGGTGAATAACTTTACTCATGTTGGAGGCAAAGTGAAAGATGTGTACACATCTAGACCTATCACATGAATGAGCCAAAGATAATCCAAGAGGGAAAGGAGGAGATTGAATAAGTAGTAGGAGGAGTAAGTTGACCAACAATACTTGTAAGAAAGTAAAATCTATATGTAGTTGTGCTTAACAATGAACATGGTTATACCAACAGAGAAGTCTTAGATATTGGAAACTGGATACATAATGCTACTGCTTTAAATATTTAGGAGTGACTGTTTCAGCATTTGGTAAAAGCATCCAGAATATAGCGATTAAAATTGTGCCAGCTCAGTCTAGTTATATTGCGAGTTAAAAACATAAAAAAAAACTAAAACTACTGATGAAAGAATGGGGTGGTGGTAGAGAAATAAATGAACATTAATTGACAAAGAAGTTGTCATATCTCATGGCTAGGAATGGATAATTAGAGAGATGATGCCTAAAAGAAAAGAAAAGAAAAACATAGATATACAATAGAGATCAAGATGTTGACAAGACATGGGTGGTGATGGATGGCAAAATTATTTTCATATATGGTCACAACCTGAAAGGATGAATTTGGTGGATTACCAAGAAGATAGAAGAAAGATAATTTACCAAAAACATTGAAAGAATTTCAAGTTAAAATTTGTAGAGGGCAAATGTAGGTGGGTGCAGGAAAGAGGGAAGATGGGTGTGTAGGGAAATTGCCTCTGGAATGTGTGGTCCATTGCAATTTAATTAAATATTAAGATGTGAAAGAAGGATTACAGGAAGGATAGAAAGGTGGAGGTTGAGAATTTAGAGGAGATAATAGCTGTAGTAAACCAGAAGTATGGTGATGATTTTGAAAAATGGAAGAAAATAAAGTCTGGGAGTTTAGATTAAAGCAACTAAGAGAAAGAACTTGATGCATTAAAGCCACATATTTAAATTTAACTTTCAGTTATGAAATAAAAATATAATTAAAATGTAAATGGTATAATGAAATGTAAGAGCAGTTCAGTAGTTTATTTTTAAGGTACATATTTAGAAAACTCTAGGTCCAAATTTTAAATCCTGTAGGAGTCTGGAATTTAATGGACACTTAATAAGACCTTCACTTCAGCTTTGTTTACAGTATGTGAGGTACACTGTAAAACTGTAGGTTCAGTCACAACAAAGGATGAATTGCCACTCAGTGACTGACTACTTTCTTGGGTTTTCTGGCCAGTTACGCGAAACACATAATTTTTGTTTTTCCAGTGAAATAAACAAATTGTTTTGCTTTGTCTAAATAAGTTTTCAATTTTTAGATATTAGTTTAATAAACATTTCTTGCCTCAACCGCTAACATATTAGAATTGTTTTTCTTGTCTAGCTTATTCAAAATAAATTTTTGTCTTTGCTGTCTTGTTTATACAAAATAAATTTTTGTTTTTCTTGTCTTGTTTATTCAAAATAATTTTTTTATTGTAACCATTTACATGCTGTAATGAGTCAAATTAACCTAAAGGAACTTTCTTGAACAGGCTCAGCTGAAGAAGTTGCAGGTGAGAGTATTTGAACAGCCATCCCGAGGTGACAATATGATCCTCAAAATAGAGAACCAAGGCAAACCAGATGTGCAGGAGGTCGCTACACATTTGTTGGGTCGTAGTATATTTGTTCGTTGGCCACACCTCATAGAGGCTAGGTAAATTACTCTCTTGTATTATTATTATTAATTTTAATTGTGATGGGGCAGACACTCTGAGGGAAATTCCTCTAGTCATCTAATTACCCCGCCCCCCTTTTTTTTAAAAAAAAACTTTTATAATTGGAGTGTTAAATTCCTCCACCATTTACTTTTCCAATTTAAAAATTTTAATTTTAAATTCCTTAAGCGTTTTTGGTAAATTATTCATCACTTGGTAATTTGTTCCAATCCTGAACACCCTTACCAACAAAAGAAAATTTTCCAATTCCCATATGCACAGAATCGATCTCAAGCTTGTGGTCATGGTTAACTTTCCCCTTCCATGCACTATTCATTATTATTTGACCAATATCCGTCCAAGCCCCATCAGAAACATATGCCCTGTACATTTCCCAGCACTCTCTTGACCCTCCTCCTTTCCTCCTCCAATGGAAAACTCCATTGCAATGAAATTAAATTAAATGATTTCTACTATTTACGACAATAACAGGACAAATAAGTTGGTGGAAATAAGCCACCATACTGATGCATATATCAATTCTTTCTTCCCTCATGCTGTTAAGGATTGGAATACACAGACCATAGATTTATTTTTGTGTAAACCAGTTTTTGCTACTCTGTTTTCCCTGAATTGCTGAGTGGAAATGTAGAAAAAATAATAAAATTGAATTGTCTCTTCTTTCTTTTTATATGTTTAAGACTTTTAGCATCATTTTGTTTATACTGTAATGTAGAGGATTTATTGGATTCTTGAAAATTTTGATCCAGTGATTTTAATAATTCATCATAATTTGGTGTCTTCTAAAGCATTTAGATTCTACTTGATGTCTCTGTGACAAAATTTTGTGAACATTATTAACCAATACAAATCTGGTTATATGCCATTTTCTGCCGTTGATAATCAGTAGATTTTTATAAGTAAAATGCCGTCTGCATACAACTTTTGTGGATTTTTTTTTTTTTTTTTTTTTTTTTAATTCTGCAGATGTGTTTTTCACCCTTATGGTGTGGGGTATCATCAGTGACTGTAAATACATGCATTCTTACAATTAAATATATTACGATTCATTATATATATATTAGACATTGGGATAGGAGAAAAACCACCGCTTACCAAAGATGAGGGCTCCAGCAGCGTCAAAACACGAAAAAAACACACAAACACAAACACAAACATAATACAAATTTTCGAGCTTAGCTCTTCATCAGGTTGTAGGATGAGGTGGCTGCCCTGCGGAAGCTACCAACCAACTGAGGAGACCACATGGGGTGCACATGGTCGGCTGGTCGGGGTGGAGAGGGAGGGGGGAGAAACAACATGGCGGGAGGCGGGGGTGGGGGTGAAAGGACCTAAGCCCGAAAATGATAATTAGACTGCACAGTGGAAACGCGGTTGCGGTCATAAGGTCACTGGCATAAAACAAACCAAGGAAAACACGGAAGGGGGGGGGGGTGGAATCTACTGAAAACGATCTATAAGTGCCCCCATAAAAAAATTATTCCACACGCAAAATTATGGAAAAATATTACACACGAAAAAATACTACACACGGAAAAAAATATAATAATATAAAACACACGACAGAAAAAAATTTATTGCAATAGATCTAAGTACAAAAAGAGAAAGCTCTGGTGAGCGATGGTTTTGTGGGAAATGATGGCAGGTAAGGGGCAAAGGTCGGAGGAGAGAGGAAAATTGGAGCTATCTTAAATTTAGTCCAGGTGGTTGTCTGGTCTCAGTTGGTACTGAAAGGCCAGTTCCCACCTTCTCAGCTCTGCGATGCTGCTTTTGTCTGGGAGTACTTTGATGGCGCGGACTGTGAAGCAGGTGTTGAAATTGTTGGTGTTATGAGTGGTGGCATGAAAAGAAACAGGGTGGTCAGGGTTCTCAGTCCAGACCGATTGTCTGTGTCCATTCATCCGGATGGCCAGTGGATTTGTGGTCAGACCTATGTAGGAGACTGGGCAGTGGTTGCAGGTAAGTTGATAGATCAGGTGAGAAGTTACGCAGGTAGCCAATCCAGTGATATAGAAGCTTTCCCCTGTTACGGGATTGGTGAAGGTGGTCGAAGGCGGGTGCATCATGCAAAGTTTGCAACGGGGCCTGTTACACGGAAAGGATCCTTGGGGCTGTCTTGTGGGCTGAGGGGTTCCATGTTTATGGACCAAGAGTTGGTTCAAGTTGGGGGGTCTACTGAAACAGGTTCTGGGGGGCTGGGGAAGGATTTGTGGTAGGAGTGTTTTCATTTCCGGGCTGGCTCGGAGGAGATCATATCCTTGTCTTAGGATCCTGTTGATGGATTCTAGGCCAGGGAAGTAGCGGGTGACCAAAACTGGGCTTTGGTTGGTTCTTGATGGTTGTGGGGTGTTGATGGATTGTGTCGTTACTGATGTGGCTCGTGTAACTTGTTTATGAACTAAATCTGGGGGGTAATTGCGGGATATTAGGGCTTCAGAAATGTTATTAGTGTACTGCTTAAGGGACTGTTCGTTGGAGCAAATGTGCCTGCCCCGGATTCCCAGGCTGTATGGGAGGGCGCGTTTGATGTGATTAGGATGGCAACTGTCGTAGTGGAGGTATTGTTGTAGATTGGTGGGTTTTATATGTACCGAAGAATTGATGCCGCCATCAGAGAGGGACAGGTTGACATCCAGGAAAGTGGCCTGGGTGTGGGAGTGATTCCATGTAAATTTCGAAGTGCTGGCATTATTGAGGTTATTGAGGAAAATGAGAAGGTTGTCTTCCCCGTGGGTCCAGACCATGAAAATATCGTCAATGAATCTGACCCATAGCAGGGGTTTCAAAAGGGCTGCAGCTAAGAAGGACATTTCTAGGTGGCCTAAGTATAAGTTGGCATGGAATTACTCCCACACCCAGTTCATAAACAAGTTACATGAGCCACATCAGTACCGACACAATCCATCAACACCCCACAACCATCAAGAACCAACCAAAGCCCAGTTTTGGTCACCCGCTACTTCCCTGGCTTAGAATCCATCAACAGGATCCTAAGACAAGGATATGATCTCCTCCGAGCCAGCCCGGAAATGAAAACACTCCTACCACAAATCCTTCCCCAGCCCCCCAGAACCTGTTTCAGTAGACCCCCCAACTTGAACCAACTCTTGGTCCATAAACATGGAACCCCTCAGCCCACAAGAAAGCCCCAAGGATCCTTTCCGTGTAACAGGCCCCGTTGCAAACTTTGCATGATGCACCCGCCTTCGACCACCTTCACCAATCCCGTAACAGGGGAAAGCTTCTATATCACTGGATCGGCTACCTGCGTAACTTCTCACCTGATCTATCAACTTACCTGCAACCACTGCCCAGCCTCCTACATAGTTCTGACCACAAATCCACTGGCCATCCGGATGAATGGACACAGACAATCGGTCTGGACTGAGAACCCTGACCACCCTGTTTCTTTCATGCCACCACTCATAACACCAACAATTTCAACACCTGCTTCACAGTCCGCGCCATCAAAGTACTCCCAGACAAAAGCAGCATCGCAGAGCTGAGAAGGTGGGAACTGGCCTTTCAGTACCAACTGGGGACCAGACAACCACCTGGACTAAATTTAAGATAGCTCCAATTTTCCTCTCTCCTCCGACCTTTGCCCCTTACCTGCCATCATTTCCCACAAAACCATCGCTCACCAGAGCTTTCTCTTTTTGTACTTAGATCTATTGCAATAAATTTTTTTCTGTCGTGTGTTTTATATTATTATATTTTTTCCGTGTGTAGTATTTTTTCGTGTGTAATATTTTCCATAATTTTGCGTGTGGAATAATTTTTTATGGGGGCACTTATAGATCGTTTTCAGTAGATTCCACCCCCCCCCCCCCCCGTGTTTTCCTTGGTTTGTTTTATGCCAGTGACCTTATGACCGCAACCGCGTTTCCACTGTGCAGTCTAATTATCATTTTCGGGCTTAGGTCCTTCCACCCCCACCCCCGCCTCCCGCCATGTTGTTTCTCCCCCCTCCCTCTCCACCCCGACCAGCCGACCATGTGCACCCCGTGTGGTCTCCTCAGTTGGTTGGTAGCTTCCGCAGGGCAGCCACCTCATCCTACAACCTGATGAAGAGCTAAGCTCGAAAATTTGTATTATGTTTGTGTTTGTGTGTTTTTTCATGTTTTGACGCCACTGGAGCCCTCATCTTTGGTAAGCAGTGGTTTTTCTCCTATCCCAATGTCTAATATATCCGCTCTCAGCGCCTTTGTTTCCAAACAATCTATATATATATATATGTATACAGATACTTTACTTATAGGTATGTTGATGTGGTGGGGGTTGTGATTGTGGGGTGTGTATGGATGGCTGACTCGTGGGTTCTATGGGGTATTCCCTATGATGGCCTATGACTTTCGCTGACTATCTTCATGTATCTTCTGCTCTTGAGCTTTTGTTCTTCTGACCGATCCTCTTCTTTTCTTGTACTACTATTAAACTACTGAAAGAAATGAGCATCGAGGGTTGGGCTTGCATCTAGGAGAGGGAGCGGACAGCTAAGGGTTATTTGAATCATTATCTACAGGAAAATTCATTTAATCTGTACTAAACTGTAAACCAACTACAGCTGATGATGTACAGGATAGAGAGGTGCGTAAAATCTTCTCGAACTGACTCACTGAGAAAGATTACATTTGTTCATCAGGATAGAGAGGTATTCCGTAACCTGTGCTACTGATCATAGGTATGAGACATAGCCGTACAGTATACAACTAACAGGGAATGCTAAGGTTGGTGCAGCAACTAACTATTCCGAGGCCTAGGTGGTAATTTGTTGCCCGACAGTGAAGAAGTGAGAGTGATCCAAATATTCTGGCTTGCTGGTAAAATATTGGCTTGTGTGCTCAGCACCGACATGTAACTTACAACTTGAACTGTCAATCAGCGGAAAGTCAAACAAATGGGACATGCTAACTCGATGTCTGGCTGCTGTGAAACCTAACAAACTGTGTGATGTGCGCGCACGCCATGTGCCGCATTCTGCCGTGTCGTAAAGTAGCGATGACTGCCGAGTTCGTTCTGTAGTCAGTTTATGACAGTGTGGGCTGTTAAGAATGTTGTTCCTCTAACTGCTAACCTGCAGTCTTCGAATTATCGTCCGATGCCTGACTTTTTCTTGTAATGCGGGACTGGTGCTGGCCTGGAATCGTATGTTTCAAATAAACAGTTCAAAATTGACCTTCTGCGTATTAACAAACTTTCTTTAGAAGTAACTAGCCAGGGACATGTATTTTCTCTGGCAATCCTGATTATCTTCCCGAATCCCGGGAGGTGACTGTTCTTGACTAACGAATCTGTAAAATCCTTTCCATAGCCAAACAGTATCTCAATTCCTACCTATCATGATCCACCTCCATCACCTCTTATAAATCTCAGAACCATATTAAGGCATGGAAGAGTGCTGGCCGAAAGGCTGAACCGGAGTAGCGACAAGTATGTGGGCTGGCTACAAGTAGCAGTACATATACCATACCAGTCCGAACACCTACAAACATTCCGTCGTTACAACTTGTAAAGAAACACTTGGCCGAGTATTCAACTGCAACATCAAAAAGGTCTGTAAAACTGCTAAATAGAGCTACACATATAAACAGCACCTAAAATGCTGTTCCAGACTGCCATGTGAAGATTATCACCATACCTGTAAGTACAGTGAATAAACATGTGTATAATAGATAATGATTTGTATTGTATTTAATAATTGGTGATACATGTTAAAACATGCATTTACATCCACTTATGATGCCCATCACCATAAAGGCATCTGTAGAATAAAAAACATTCATGACAACAGTTGCTTGTAGACAGTATTTTATATATTAAAATTTATTACTAACCAAGCAATAATGTGGTAAATACATTAAGTTCTGATATAGTCAGTATCATCCTCCCCCCTTACTACACAGCCTGTGCTTATAGATTATCTACTAGCAGGAATTCTTTTCTTAACAAACCATGCACTCATTTTCTGTTTTATTTTTTTCTATGTTATATTTTTGTCATCTACTGCAATACTTTTTTTTTTTACGTGTTATCACCATTGTCACTTAAGTTTTGTGTCTCACCATTAAAATGTATTCTATTTATTGAAATCGCATTCCTCATTTAAGCATTATTTGTTTAATTTCCATAATATGTAGCATTTGTTTTCTTCTTCTGTGACCAGAGTGGACTGGCCACCAGGAAGGGGGGAGGGGAATCCATGCACAGCTTATTCTTGTTCCATTCAAATAATGTTTCATTCAGGCAATTTTGATTAGGATGTGGCATTCACCCCTATCTTTCTGATATTTCAAACTCTGAGGAGAGATAAATACAAATTTTTAGGCAGCTTCTTTTATGATTGTACAGATCCCTCACAGTTTTCATGTAATTGTTGTTGATGTTTTATTTCTTCCAAATATTTTCAAATTGAAAAATCCTAAATGTGTTTCATAGTTGTGGGCTAGACATATAAGTAATTATTCCAATACAAAATTTGTGACCCACATAGGATTTGATAGCTGTGAAAGACTGATGTTGTTTCTACAAAAATCTTCTTATATATTTTCTCTTAATTTCTTTTTCACAAAATCAGAAAATTTTCTGCATGAAAGTATTTATATTCCATTTAAATCATCACTACAATAAGATGTCATTACAATTGTTGGAAACATTTGCTGGAATTGGTTAGGAACTAATGGCATTGTTGTAGATACGTTGGTTATAATCTTTGGTAAAAACTTCATAAGACTAAATTTTTATTTTACTAACGGCATATTCATATAAGAAGGTATGTTATCATGTATTACAGCATTTGTTAATTGCATGCTGTATCTAATTAATGTCACTCATTATTTATATAAAATAAATTTCACTAACATTTTGCATATTTCATTTATAAACATGTATTTATAATTGAAAATTAGAAGTTAATAATTAATTAAAAATATAATTTGTTAAAATAGGAGGGTTATTCCAAAAGTAAGGTCCGGTTAAGAAAAAAAATAAAAATCAGAATTTTTTCAAAAACAATTGTTTTATTTACATTCCTTGCATATTTCTCTATTTTTCTACATAATTTCCATGCTTATTTAAACATTTGTCACATCGTTCAACAAGCTTTTGAATGCCTAAGTCGTAGAAATCGGCCGCCTGCGAAGATAACCAGTTTTTAACTGCTTCTTTCACTTCATAATCTGTGTCGAAGTGCTTGCCACCAAGAAACTCCTTTAGGTAGAGGAACAAGTGGAAATCACTTGGCGCCAAATCTGGGCTGTATGGTGGGTGGTCAAGCTGTTCCCATCCAAATTTCTTGATTAGAGCTTGCGTTTCTTTCAAAGTATAGAGTCTGGCATTGTCATGCAACAACAACACTCCAGACGACAACAGACCACGTCGCTTGTTCTGGATTGCACGTCGAAGTTTAGTCTGGGTAGCGTAGTAGGCTACTTTATTGATCGTTGTCCCTCTTTCCATAAAGTTGACTAACAATACTCCATGTCTATCCCAAAACATGGTCGCCATAACCTTGCGTGTTGAGATTGTCTGCTTTGCCTTGACCTTGACTGGGGATGATGTGTGACGCCATTTCCATCGACTGACGTTTAGACTCGGGGGTTATGTGAGAAACCCATGTCTCATCCCCTGTGTCTAAAAGACTGTCACCTTCCTTATGATATCGCTCAAAAAAAAACAAGAGCGCCATTCTTTCCATTTATTGGGACTCAGTAAGCAGCCTGGGAACCCAACGGGCACACAATTTGTGAAAATTCAAATGTTCATACACAATTCTGTACAAAGTCGTTCTACTCACATTCGGGAAGTCTACTCGTACGAGTATTTCGAGATCTGAAATAGTGAATCGTCGATCTTCACGAATTTTTTGGTCAACTGCATTGACCAAATCTGAAATCACTGATGGTCGCCCATACCGTGGTTCATCATGCACATTTTCCCGTCCTTCATCAAAAGCTCACACCCACTTGCGCACTTTACTGTCACTCATTATGTTAGGACCGTAAACTTCAGTAATCTGCCGATGAATTTCTGCCACTGAAACGTTTCTTGCGGACAAAAACCGTATCACTGCCCTTACTTCACAATCGGTGGGCCGATAAATTGTCTTAAACATTGTGAACTGACACTACAAACAGCACACAGCACACAGCAACAGTAACAACACTAATGGCGGCACTTGACGCGCAAGGCATGCCGGGAGTCGGTGCGCATGCGTGTTTTGTCCTTGGTGCCCGATTCAAATAGTTACAGTGAATCGGACCTTAGTTTTGGAATAACCCTCGTATATCTTTCCATTAGTTTGGATTTAGATTAGAGTATGCATTATGTGAAAAGTTTACCTTAAACCCCATTGCTTCTTCACAGAGTGCTGTCTGTATCCTGTCAAGACTTTGACTTATCACTATCTGATGGAGGTTCGACAACACAGCCAACAAAGGAAGAGCACAAGGCACCAGAACGCTTATCATGGGCATCACAAGTTTCCTCTATAAAAGAGAGGTCAGCTAATTAATTCTCATTCACACTTATTAAGCAATTAGTAGTTTGTGATTTTAGCAAAAACATATCATGTAATGACATGAGGTACTAATAATTAAGAATTGCTGTCGACTTGATTGAAACTTAGAAAGGATAGGGAAATAAACCCTAACATTTACTATAGATGATGGCAACTGGGAATGATAAACATATGTAACACAATATTTGTTGCTTAACCTTATTATTGGAAGTAGATGAGACGCTTGGTGAGGTCAGACATGATCACATCGTCAGGGGTGTCAGGAGTGGTGACAAAGGGTGAGCCAGTACAGAATGATTAATTATTTATATGGAAAGGATAGATAAAATGTACCCAACACTCACCAAAGTTGAAGGGAGGAGAGCAGAAGCAACACAAAACAACACAAAAAATATACAATATTTTGGGTTTATCCCTTTGTCAAGTAGAAAGTGGGTGGCTGAAATCACACAAGCCTTGCGCTAGATGCAGGAGCTTTCCATTTAAATATTGCCTCATGGCAATTCTTTCTTTCCATTGTTACCTGAATAATTAATGCTGGAGATATACTAAAGTTGGGAAACACCACCAAGCTAAATAATGCGAGAAGATGTAAATATAATTTTAAACCCCCCCCTTTAAGTATGAATATTAAATGCAATATCTATAAACAAGAACAAGTAATAATAATAGTGCTGTATTTACGGAAAAGCTCTTATTGGAGATGTGGCCTAGGAGGAAGTCTGGTGTCATGTAAATGTTAATAAGTTAGTGTGGAGTTCTGAGGAGATTGTGGTATCACAGAAAACTCTTGATAGCCCGTAATATAGGGAAAAGTTATCAGTATACACTGTTTGCTTGTGGCCATTTATTCTGATGGCTAATGAGTTAGTGATGAAGCCTATATATGAACTTGCACAGTGGAGGCAGTAAGTTGATTAACTTACTAGTCTCATGACCAGGAAAGAACTGGGTGGTGAAAGTGGGGCTGGAATTAGTGTTAAGAGGTACAGTATTGGACTAGTTGTGTGAGATTGGGTTGTAACACAAGAGATTTGTTTCTGTACCAGATCAAGGGGGGCGACTGCAGGAGGTGAGAGCTGCTGACAGGTTTTGGGTGTATCTGGAGACAGATGGATGGCCAAGCTGTAAGTAAGGGAACATTTGGTGTGGGAGGGATTGCAGCATTTGAAGTGAAGTTATTGTTGGGGATTTGTAGGTTTGATATGAACAGAGGTACGAAGGACAACATTTTGTAAGGAAATGTCCATATTAAGGAAGGTGACATTGGGTGTGGGAGTAATCCGGTTAAAGTTGATAGAGTGACTATTTTTTAGGGAGTGGAGGAAGTCTACTAGACGATTTTCATTGTGGGTTCAGATCATCCAAATTTTATCTATGTATCTGAACCACATGAGAGATTTAATTGAGATTTTATTTAGTAATTTATGCTCCAGACGGCTCAGGAATAGGTTGGGGCTATGCGGGTATCCATGGCAGAGCCATGTATCTGGGGATAAATTTGAGAGCTGAAGGAAAAGAATTTTTAATAACATGAGATCTGCCAAGGAGGGTACATTACGTCAATAATAATGTGTAACAATTTGTGCATAGGAATGGATATACGGGATATGGGAGGAGGTGCCCATGGGCTATTTTTAGGACTCATACCAACATTCGTCTGGAAAGGTCTGGAAAAACCATGGAAAACCCAGATCAGGATGGCCGGAGGGGTTTATAGATACCTACTCCTATCAGAATCTAAGTTCTCTCACTCGATAACTCCTTCCTATTCCACTCCCTAATTGCTGAAAAAAAGAGGATAGAAATGAATCAATGGGTGATTGATGATGGATATTTGGCGATGCTGTCAGGGGGCTGTATTTCCAGGAAGTGTTTCAAGGCATTGGGGCTCTGATAGTGAAGGATGTTAGTGTTCAAAGATGTGACATCTTTGGAGACATGGAAAGAGTCTGGTGGTACGGGAGTGGGGACTGTGGAAAGACATTCTAGGAAGTGTGGGGTGTCTTTTATGAATGGGGTGAGGTTATGCTTCAGTCTCCATTCTTTCAACATGCCTACATAGAATTAATATCTTCTTTGTTTATCATTATCACTCAAAGCTTGGAATAATTTCAATTTATATAGCTTAAATTTCAGACATTTCATTAAAATCCCCCACACTGGTGTTAGGGGAATCTGCAATTCTAAGCTGGCACAATTATTTGATTTCTATGGACTGCGGGCATAGGTCTGACCCACTGCTTTGATGTGTTCATCTGAAGTTTGCGGCCGACATTGACATGGGTTCCTATGCGCAACACAACCAGTTCCAAGGAAATCACTGTACCAAGTTGTAATAGTTGACCCTTGAGGTGGTTCCTTGTGCCTTCAACAGCAGTGGCCAATCACAATTAATGAAACCACACACAACAATGAGCACGCTCCACGTCGGTATATGAATCCATGATTATTAAATAAATTTTGATTGTCATTTGAAACATAAAATGATGCACTCTAACAGATGTAATGTAAATTTGAGGAGACATTGGAAAATATGAAACTCACTAGACCAACTAGTTCAAAAACTATGGCAGTTTACTTTGTAAAATTAAATTAGAATAACCCTGTATTTATATCCTCTCATCTTAATTAGTTTGGTGATGTTCCCCCACTTCCAACAATAGTATATCTGTAGAATTATCAATTGTTGATTCAGTACTGGCTTGTCCCCCTCCATCACCATCCCTGATGCCCAGGCCATGCTACCTGAGTTCCCCATTCACCAAGTGGGTGATGATGTGATCACATGTTATCTCACCAATTCTCATCTATTTGCAGGAATATTGCATTACATGTGTTTATCTCTTTGTGCTGGTTGTTCTCAACTGCTGTTGTCTATGGTAGATGTTGGGTTTTTATTTCCCTTTACTTCCTTTGTTTCAATGCCTCAAAGCATTTTCCCGTTCATTATTGTAGTTGAATTGATTGATTTGAAATAGTCTGTTGTTGCAAGTTTGCAGCTTATATTTGCCATACGATATTGATTCAGCAAAAATGATCCAAAATTGTTCTATGAAGTTATTTGCACTAGCTGGAAACAGAGATTATAATTTATGTTCCTTCTCATTAATCATTACTCACAGTGACTAAAAAAGATGATTGTGTGGTGAATGATGTCTCCTTCACTGCTGCTGTCAAGTGATTTGCTGTTTGGATGCCCTGTCTCATATTCCTAGCATACACAGTTTGGGTATGGCACTGGGTGCTGGGAGAAAGGAAATTGATCTCATCATTCTGCTTCCCTGGTTTGCAGTTGGTGCATCATATTATATTAGTGGTCACAGTAGGTCAGGAGAGGAGGTAGAGCTGGGAAGGGGCAAAGACTCAATTGCTTAGTTTGAGGCACTCTTCCTACGTCAGTCTGCTGATGTGTGCCCTCAATCACTGGAGTCAAGACATCACTCAGCTGAACTACAGGGTTAATACAAAAGAATTATTCACTCCTGACCATGTTGTTTCAGGTCTTTTCTTTAGTCTTTCCTCCTAGTCAACTTGTAAATTTTTCATTAAAATTATCTCTGCTTTCGATATGTAAGTACCTTACAATTTGGTTAAATTCTACTTTTCTTGGCTATAAGGCATAGGGAAGGGGATAAACCTTCTAGAAATTGTGAAATCTTTAACCTTGTAACTACAGTATATGTGAGGAACGATTCATATAGAAGCTGATACTGCAACTCATCTCAGAACAGAAAATGTTTTAAAAGGCAGAAAAGTCATTAAACATATAATAATAGCCACAAGTCAACATTCAAGAACAGTTAATAATAGTAAACATCAAGTAAACTTACCTAAATAAGTGAAATCCATAGTTATCCAAATTATAAACAACCAGGTTTGGTTACGTGATCATATCATTATTTTACACACTTTTCGATGTGGTAAAGCACTTTTATAATAATAGTCAAACCAAAGAAAGTAAAATTCACTAATAATTTGTAGTTTCACATAAGATAAAGACATTAAACAGGTTTTTTAAACAATCCATGTGTACATGTCGATAAAAGATTACAACATGGCTAAGTAATTTCCGATTTTAAAAGAGTAGTTTTTATGCCACCAAATAATATTCTACCAAACATTTTTTAAGTTTCAAACAGTTGCGAGTCGCCTAATGAACGATATAAGTAATTTTAAAGTAACAATGTAGGGACAAAATGTGGTCACTTATAAACTGAAATTACGAACTTTTTAAAGCCACTTCAGTAACTAAAAACACTTGTAAAACGCTTAAATAAATTAAAGAAAAGCTCTGGAAACAACACCTTTGCATGTTAAACCTTAAATAAGAAAATAGTAATTTCAAGCAGAACCGAAAGACAAAAGCTTCCACCTTGGATTTTTGAAGTCTAATAACTTTTGAAATACACAACAGATCTGAAAGATAAATAGCTTTTTGGAAAGAGCATGTGTGTGGGAACATTTGAGTAATAGTTTAAACTAAATATTCAGAAATTTTTAAATAAATACTCTCTAGTCAAAATAACTGTACAACTTCACTGACGAAATAAATGTTTTACGAGGATTTGAAGAAATTTAGAACTAATACCCACTGACCACGAAACACTTCTAAGGAGACTCTCTACACACAGTGATTTTCTGAGAGCCCTCCGGTGACATATTTTTCTTTAACACTTTTTGATGTTGGTGGTAAGATGCCATCCTCACAAAAGGAAATGCGAGCTGGCATCTAGGACACTCAAGTGGGAACCTTGAGAGAGGATGGACGTGTGTCATTCAACGAGTGCGTGTTGAGATGCGGGGCATGTTGGATAGTTACAAAAGGAAGTGGGTCAATGGCGCTCTGCATGGAAGCCATGTTAGAATTTTGAACAGTACAGAACATGTGGACTAGTAGGAGGAGAGCATAAATTTTCTGTTCGGGGTTTGGCAGTCTTGTTTTGCTCCATTTCTTGCAGTCTACGTTTGATGAATAGTCTGATGCCTTGGCTAATTGCAATATGTGGAACTTTTTTCAAGAATACATTAATTTCTTGATCTGAACTTTAAAATTTTTCATTTCTAAAATAGCACCCTCCTTTCCTAGGGTTTATTTAGAATTGTGGCAACCGATTTGATTGTGCAGTTACTAATATCTGAAGGTTAACCACGGTTTTTGAACATTTTTTAGCTTTATCAGGCAATGTAAATGTGCAACAGTTTAGGTGAAGAAACCAATACATCAACCCCCGTATGAGGTTTCATTCCGGACAGATATCGTTTGGAGCAATTCCTGCTAATTTGAGGTCTTGCTTGATTTTGCCTTCTAATATCACTGTGAATGTCTGCATATTGTTAAATTTCCCGATTTCTTTTGAGTCTGTATTGGTCTCCTATTAGTTTTGGGCCCAAAATTTGCCTTCGTTGCTGGTTTGGGACAGTTTAAGAGCTTTTTAAAATACTCTGTGAGCACTGTACAATTACCCTTATTATTTAATACCAGTTGTGTATCCTCTTTTTTAAAGCAGACTTTGTGGTTGATATCCTGTGTCTTTTGTTTTGAAGGTTTTGTAGAAATTGTGTGTGTTGTTTTTCTGAAAGTCTTTTTCAGGTTTAAGCAGTTGCTCATTTTCATATTTCCTTTTGGCTTTTCTGATTAATTTTGCTATGTTTTTATTTAAATAACCAAGATTCATAAAAATAATGAATTATGACTGGTATAATTAATATTGTAAATATAATGCATTGCTTAGTGTAGAGGAAGAAAACACCAGTTATCATGTTTTTCTGCTAATGAAGATTAATAACTATAGCACAATTCTGACCTTGTGATACGGACAGTTATTCTGCTGGAAGATGCCCATGGAAGACATGAAGCATGAAGGGAACAATAATTTTCACATAATCCACAGCTATCATGGTGCCTACAGTCACCACAGTCCCATGAAAGCCCACATATCATAATACTTCTTCCACCAGCCTGCATATTTTTAGCAACTGTTCAGCTGGAATATGGAGTATCCAGACACGACTAGTAACCTGTTGTTATAAGAAAAATAATTTATCCAACCAAGAAACACATTTCCATTGATACATGGTCCATTCTCAATGATCTTGTACCCACTGTAATAGTAATTGGTGAATTTTTTTGTGTCAACAGGGGAACATTGAAGGGCCATTTGCTGCAACGCCCTATGTTCATCAATGTGCACTGAATGGTTTGCTCCAAAACATTTTTCCTGCAGCAGCATTATAGTCTGCCATCAGATCTGCCACAGATTTCCCCCTATCATGCTTTATAAAGTGGGCAAGCCTAGCTTCCACATGGTGATGGTGCATGGTTTCATCGTCTTACAGCCACTACACTACAGTAGCACACAAACAGCCAACCAGCATCACTGTTTACAAGATAGTCATTCCCATACCATGCCGTAACAATCTTCCCTGTGTCAAAATCAAGATATCGCTGAATTTTGCCATTTTCCATATGTATTGCCACTAGAATGACTCCTCATTCACCCCTGCTCTGCATATATACTTACTTTTTCACATAATAGACCTGCAACAGTAGGTGGTGGTGGTAATAATGTTTTGGCTTATCAGTGTATATTTTTTCATTTGTCTCAGGGAAATTACTGAATGCTGTGTTTATTTTGATTCAGGTACCTCAAAAAGAGAGGTGTAGATATTGGACAGACTGCAGTATTGGTTCATGCAGCTCCTCTGGCTGGCATTAGACATATCTTCAGCCAAGGTACTGCCTTCCTCCAGAAACAGGTAAATTGCAAGAGGTTTATGATTTTGAACATGTGTCAATTACGTCCTCATCCTAGAACTGTTAGGAGCTATAGATTACAAAATAGAAAAAAAGGAAAAAATGAACCATTGCTTGCCACAGGTTGTGGCAATCAGCATTGCACAAAAAACAGTGTTTAGAGCAATAATAGAAATTTCAGGTTTTAAACCTTCATCAGAACATTAAGTGCACTGGTTGGGAGTCACAGTGCAAAGAAATAATTCTATCTATGAAGTAGTTTAATTAGTAAATCATTACTTAGTGCTTTTTATACCACTTTATGAAGAGTTTTCAGATATATTCTGGCTGCCAAGTAGTTTATGCTTCCACTAAAGTATATTACTTAGCATCTTCACCTTTCCAATGGCAGGTACCCTCTGAAACAACAATACCACTAATAAACTGATTACTTGACTTTTATTTTCTTGAAACATTTCAGGAAATACATACAAAATCCTTACTTCAGCCTTAATTTCCTGATTATTAAATAACATTACAATACACAAATGACATAACATTCTTTGAGTTGATAAAGATAAAGTTACAGCAAGCAAAGGACCTTTGTATTCTTCGGATACTTATTAATGAAATGAGATGGGGATAAAAATCAATGAATTATATGAATGTTTTTATAACTTAAATAGAATAAGTGTGAAGGTTGAAGCACCAAACAAGTTAAAAATGGGACATTTGTCCCCGACGACCTGAATCAAGGCTACAAAAGAAAAGAAAAAATACAAAGTCCAATACCGATAAGACCGACAACAAGAAGTAAGAAGAACAATCATAAAAATTCAATATGTTCTGGATGAATGTTGTTTGTCTGTGGCCATTATTTCTGATAGCCAGTGGATTCCAGGTCATTTTCCCCATGGCTCCAGTTTATGAAAGTTTCTGTTAATTGGAGCCACAAGAGAGGTGTCTGGGGGACCTAATTCAGAAATAACTGTTACAGGTGGTTTACATAAGAGGGAGCCATATGGGTACCCATGCCAGTGCCACAAATCTGAAGATAAATTTTTCCTTAAATGAGAAAAAGTCATTGTTAAGTATCAGATGGACCAGGGTGGTGAGGGAGGATGTGTTGGAGTAGCTGTTGGAGAGTGCTGGTCTAAAAAAGTGTTCCATGGTGCTAAGTCTGTGGCATTGGTGAATGTTAATGTGTAAGGAAGTCATGGAAGTTGTTGCTAAGATGAAGTTGGAGGAGGGAAATAATAGATAGACGGAGGATGAAGTGTTGTGTGTCTTTGATGTTGGAGGGAAGCTGGCTGACAATTGGTTGTGAGTATTGATCCACCAAGGCAGAAATACATTCAGTTAGAGAACCATAAGTGGCAGCTTAGGGGCATCCTTGGTTACGAGTCTTACAGACCTCGGGGAACAGGTATAGAATTGGGGCGTGCAGGTTTCTGGGGAAAATGTGCAAGATACATTGAGGGGTGAGGCCTTGGAGGGGTCTGTAAACTGTATAAAATCCTCAATCCTCTTGTTCACAACGGGTGTGGAGTCACAACTGTGAGGCAGTAGGTGTTAGTATTGGACAGCCACGTAATCACAATGATTCAGGACCACTGTTGTTCAGTCCTTATATGCAGGGAGGACGATCAGCTTTGGATCTATGGAAAACTCCCTTATGGCCTAGGTTTCTCCTGATTGGCATCACTTGGTAAGGATTTCTACGCAAAATTACTTACCTTCACTGCACTGCTTCTTACACTGGTCTCGCCACATATCATCTGTCCATCAGGAAGAACATCCACCGGCAATAAGTTTACACTCCAAACCCATACCATCTCCTGACAGTCCATGCCAGCTCACATGACTCAAACAATATCAACACCTGTTTTATGGTTAGAGCTTTCATAGTTTTTCCAGAAATCAGTATCTTTCTTGAACTCTGTAGATGTGAACTGTAAGGAGAAACTCTGCACCCGGGTTAGTGCAAACAGTTAACACCTCAACTATAACCGTGTTGTTCGCCTTGGATATTAGATTGTTCTAAAGTTCTCGGTCGCCACCAATTTGAAACTCTCAAAAAGTGAAAGGAGGTTTTTCAAATAAAATCACTAATTCAAAGTTCAAAACATTAATGTATTCTTGAGAAATAATTTATAAGTTTGAACAATCTATAGGCAATCGGAAATCATCACCAAATAATGTGACTGCAGGTTAAGATAAGTGATTCAAACCAGACCAAACCCCATTACTGAATGATAATCACATGAAGATATTTGAAAATGTTCTGCCGAACTCCACAAAAATTTTAAGATAGCTACCTTCATTTCCCTATGCCATGCTTTCACTTCTGTCTTCTAGCCTAAAGTGTTACCAGACTGACACACATCCTGCTCCAGTGGTTTCCAGCGAGAGAGAACAGCTAATCCCCATTCCTCCTATAAGTAGCCTACTCCTGATAGTCTGTATTCTTCCACACTTTCAAGCCATGTGACTTCCCAAAGTGTGAAAAAGATGTATCACTGCGCATCTGATTGCGCCATACTTATACTTTAGTGACTCAAAAATTCCTATTGGTCTAAAATTTTGACAGTAGCTAGGTTGACTAAAAAATGTTAATTCTAATGCTTATAACAATTTTCGTAACTTTGGTAGTTTGGCCGTAAAAAAATTATTTTCTGTTCAAATCAAAAATGCTTCTAACTTCCACAATTTTACAGCTATGAAGCTGAAATAACTTTTAACTCTCTTTTAACGCTCTTTTGTTTGGTATAAAATTCTACATTTTTACTATTTTCTAACAGGTTGAACCAAAATTTTGTGCAATCTTTGCTTTTCGAAACAGTATATAACTACCTGACTTCTGTGAATCATGTTGTAAATGATTCTACATGTTCTTATTTATAAGGTGTGTAATTTTGAATTCGATATCTGATTTCTTCTATTTATTATGAATTTTGTAAAATCCTCCACTTGTATGTTGTCTATCCTAGCCATCTTGCAATTGCATCTTTGCCGCTAAAATCTTCCAAAAATTTACTTTCTCTTATCTTGACCAACTTTTTCATAAATTTAACTAAAATTTACTGAAAACTGTTTGTATTTTATTATGCTTTATTTTAAATATAGTTTTCTCAACTGAATTAACTTATCCTCTAAACTGGTTATTTTGACCTTTTGCAAATTGCTAAAAAATCAACCTTTAAACTTTAGTGAATCTTGCCGAACTTTAATATATTGCATAAGCCAAAATTATGCTCCTTTCCTGCTATAGGTCTTCTAAAATTTTAAAATTTGTGATTGCTTCTTAACTTTACATACCGATTTGTGATTTTCAGCTCTTTAGTAGGATTTTATGGCTTCAAGATTTCTGTCATCCTGTTACTAGTTACAATTCTAAATATCTCTACTAATGAAGGCAATGTCTACTTTTACAAAATATTCTGAATCCAAATACCAGATATGCTAATCTTATGTTCTGATTTTCTCTAACTGTTTAACCTGATTTATGACTTGAATTGTCTAAGCAAAAATTGCTTTAAGCCAATGAAATTAAGTAAGGATAGGTGTAAGCTACCTTACTCTCTATTTTCGAGATTCAGTTAAAATCCGGCAAAGTTTGAGGTTAACAGTCAGTACATGATACCATAGTTTAAACCGAAATAACAACAGTTTGCCGGCCTCGGTAGCGTAGGGGCTAGAGTGCTAGCTCCGCGTGCCGAAGGCCGCCGGTTCGAATCCGGCCGCGGGCATGGATGTTAAGTGTTGTGTGTCTGTGTGAATGTCCTGTCCGTCCTGTGGCGTCCATACATTGGAAAAAATACACTTTGAGCTGGCTGTATGGCCTCCGTTGCCGAATGCCATTAAAAAAAAAAAAAAAAAAAAAAAAAATAAAAAAAAAACAACAGTTTAAGTTCAGAAAAGTAAACAAACAACACATAACAACCATAAATAAGAAGTTTCTAGTAAAATATAAACCATAAACTTACCTAATGAGCGTAATCCATAATAATCCTGAAGTAAACAGGGTTGTTTACACAACCACAACACTAATATTCCACTAAATTAAACACTGTAAAGCACTTTAATAATTAGGATTTCACCATCTGATATTAAATTCATTAATAACTCGCAGTTCCAGACCAATTTAAAACAGTAAATATGAATTTTAAAGCACCTCCACATGGGATTTTTTTCGATATTTAATTCCACCACATCTAAATAGTTTCAGAGCTGTAAAAGTAGACTTAACCAAGTAAAATAACCAGTCAGTCAATATTCTTTAAGTTTCCGATAACCACCAACTAATAAAAAGAAGTTATAAATAAATAAAAGTCAATTTGTTGATGGCGTCGTAGCAACGAACTTTTAAAACTTGATTCTCGCTGACTAACATATTTCACGGACTAAAAACTTTTCTAAAGTACTTAAATTAAATAAAGGTTTGATCTAAATTTAGTTTCAGGCCACAATAGACTTTAAATAAAAAGTGAAGTTTCGGTTGCAAAATCTGGGAAAACAGTAAAATTTAGAAATTCTATAACTTCTGATAACCTGAACCTATTTGAAAGATTTTTACACCACTGGACTCTGCAGGAGCCGGGGAACACTTTGAAAATAATATTAACTTGAGATTTTTAAGCTTTGCGGGGTCACATTTTTCATGTGACGTATGATGACGTATCGCAATACTCAAACAAATGTGCTTTTAAATTAACCAACTTTCAAAATTCATTTTCACCGGTCTGGAAGCTCTAAAAACAAAACCAAACACACCACTACACTTTTCTCATTACGCTCTTCATCTTGGAAGTTTCCGGGAGCACTCAGTCAACAGATTCTTTTTCTAGATAGACTATTGTCTAGGTCAGTAGGCCGTTTTGATAAAAGTCAGCCATGACAGGATAGGAGAGCAGTTCATCAGATCGGTTTGAAGTGACCACACGTATCTTATGGTTTCTTAAGTTCGAGAAGGCCTGGGGTCGCGGTGGCTTATGGGTAGGGCGGACCATAACAGTATGGCGGAACGGCGCCATTTCTAAAAGGGCATGGCCAAACCAGAACTCTAAAACTTTCCGACATGTGTTCATCTTAACCTTCAATTTCATTCGGGGTGGTGCAGTCTGTTCTGTTTCATGACTTGTGATCTTCGGCAAATGATTTCTCCGATTGCCATTGCTAACTGTGATTTTTGTAACTTCTGTGAAATTTTTTAAGAATATATACTTCAGTTATCTGGATTCAGACTTTCATTTCTACTTTAGTACCTTTCTTACAGGAGGTTAATCTGTAAGTGGCGACCGCATTAATTATTACAGTTAGCATTCTACAAGGTTTTACACGGTTATAGAACTTTTTCCGAACTTTGACAACTTTTTGGATGACTTCAAGCTTAGGTGGACAAGCCGATACTAACCCCGGTATCCAGCTTCGACCCTAACATAGGGAAGTGAGACCTAACACTTCCCAGACATGATGGTGGTTGGGAATGACAAATACCAAAATACAAACACAAGTCACTCAATATTTCGGTGGTTAACCACATTCTTGCAAGAAGTGAGACACCAATCAGTTTGTCTAACTGCTTACGAGAATAAGGTTAACAACTGAAATATTGTTTCACTTGTATTTATCTTTTTGTGTTTGTCTTTCCTAGCCATTGTGTCTTATTTTCTATCCTTCCTTTGTATGTATGATTTCTTTAACAGATCAAAAATGTATTTTTAGAAAATTTATTTCGTTTGACTGGTTGTCACGGAGATTATACTTTCCTACAATTATTGCTGGTCAACTTTCTCCCCCAAACACTATTGCAATTCCCACCCTTCCCTCTTGATTTATTTTTGACTTATGAATGTGATAGGTCTGGATGAGTAAACATATTTTCCTTGACTACATCTCACCTTCATTATGAGTAAGGTAAGTCTTTGAAATATTGTGAAGTGTGTATGTGTGTTCGTATTTTTTGTCCATGTGGCTCACCTACTGTCATGTGTGTTGCATGATGCGTTATTTTTCCTATCCTTCCTTATTTTCATTGCTTAAAGGCTGTTTAATTGTCACCATTATCTAACAATTATGTTAACAATATAAATCATACAAAACTGTTAACATATATTCAATGCTACTTCAGACCATCAGAAAACTCTCTTAAATGACGTTATGAAATATTTACAAACATTTTATAGCATATTTACCATATTAAACATTTATAAACAGTCAGAATCTCACTAAAACATATTTATTGACTTAGTATGACCAATTACAGTTCTTTTGGTTAATATGCTACATACTTTACTGCTTTAAATACAATTCACCCACACGAGTTCATGATTCATGTGGGAGGTTGGGGTGTGATCACATCTTATCTCCTGCCATATGTCTCGCTTCTCACGCGACTAAGGTTTCTTAGTAAAATATCGTGCAAGTGTGTTTGTTTTTGTGTTTTTACCTGTTCATCTCGCCTTCCTGCCTACACCTGTGGTAAGTGATGGCTTATTATTCCCTATCCTATCTTATTTTTATGTACCGGTATTTATTATGGCACATTCCACATTCCAGAGGCTCTTTCTTTGTAGGGATTTATGAAACAAGAGTAATAAATAAATAAAACAAATAACAAAATGTTATGAATTAGGAGAGATATCAATCAATAAAAAAAAAATATGTCATCTCTATGCATTTGAAGAAATATGTATATTCATGGATTCATGGAAAGCCTTACATCACGTGCTTCAAAATTACATTAATTTACATAATAATAATGAAAAAAGTTAAAGAGATGTTAGCTGAATGTTAGTTTTGAATTGAGGAAAAACCAGAGTAGAAAATAAGCAATTGTGATGTTAAGGTTAATATTTGAAGTCCCATAAATAATTTCCCAATTCACCTATTTTTGCAATATAAAAATTATTTTACTGTTTATTTTGAATTGTTCAGCACATCTTTCAATAATGATCCACCTATCTACACATCCCCAGTCTCTTCACCTGCCTCATGTGCTCCAATAACTCTCAGAGGATTTATTATATCATTTGTTGATTGTGTTCAGTGGCTATTTCCACTAACAAATCTAGCTGCTCTCCTATGTACGAGGGTGGTTTGAAAAGTTCTCGGAATGTATTAGAATTAAGTATCTTACCTCGGTGGAACTACTTTTATTTTTCAACATAGTCTCCCTGTAGACTAATGAATTTGGTCCAGCGATGTTCCAATGACTTGATCCCATCTCGAAAATGAGATTCCTCCAGGCCTGCAAAATACCTCTCCAATTTGGCTGTCAGTTCTTCCCTTGTAGAAAATCTCCGTCCACTGAGGAAATTTTTCAGCTTGGGGAATAGATGAAAGTCTGATGGTGCCAAATCAGGTGAATAAGGTGGATGTGGCAACAATTCGTACCTCACTTCATGAAGTTTTGCCATGGCAATAACATTTTTGTGCGGTGGAGCGTTGTCCTGATGAAAGATGACGTTTTTCCTTGGCAAACCAGGCCTTGTTTCACGTATCTTTTCCTGTAATTGGTCTAGGAGGTTTACATAGCATTGCCACGTGATTGTTTGGCCAGTAGGAAGATAATCTATAAGCAGAATGCCTTTTTGCATCCCAGAAAACTGAGGCCATGACCTTTCCGGCCGAACGCACTGCCTTTGCTTTCTTTGGTGGTGGTGAATCAGCATGTTTCCACTGCTTTGACTGCTGTTTTGTCTCTGGGGTATAGTAGTGGACCCAAGTTTCATCTGTAGTCACAAACTGGCGCAAAAAATCTTGTTGGTTGCTCTGAAAACGGGCCAGACTTTGTTCGGACATTTCCAATCTGGTGCGTTTATCGTCCAGTGTCAAGAGCCGCGGCACCCACCTTGCGGATAATTTTTTGATACCCAATTCTTCGGTTAAAATATAATATACCCGTTCAGAAGACATCCCTACAGCTTCAGCAATCTCCCGTACTTTCAGTCGACGATCCTCCATGACCATTTTATGCACTTTTGCGATAAATTCTGGGGTCGTAGCACTTTTTGGCCGTCCACTACGTGGATCATCATCCAAGCTCTCCCGACCAAATTTAAACACGCTGGTACACTTGGCAACAGTTGAAGATGAAGGAGCAGAGTCCCCTAGTGTGTTCTGAAAGTCGGCATGAATTTCCTTTGCTTTCATACCTTTCTTTACAAAGTATTTAATCACTGCTCGAATCTCAGTTTTTTCCATTGTCACAAATCACTACGCGGGAACAGTAACAAAGAGTCGTCACTACCACACTCCTGCAGCTAGAGCACTGATGAGCCACGTGTTCACTCACAAAGTATGTGTGATTATTGCGCGAGAACCTCGTTGCTCTAGCACTGACATCTAGCGGTGATTCCGAGAACTTTTCAAACCGCCCTCGTACCACCTTCATCTTTTGTATATAATACTCATAATGTGGGCCAAAGTCTGTGCAACATATTCATGCAAGTTTTTGCTACCAGTTCTCTCACTACTCCAGTGCAAGCCCTAATCACCCTCTGTAATGTAATAATAGAAGTAGAACTTTTAAACCTGTTTCCTCTGTGATGTGACCTTCCAAAAACTTTGAAACTTACTACTCCTCTTATGCGAGCTGCCAAACTGAGCTTACCATATAATAACTTTGATGCCTTCAACAAAAAATCATCTCTCAACTGTAAAGTCGTGTAAAATCTTTAGTTCTGTGTATGTAGTAAGCTGTCTATTTAACATTTATGTTTCTTCCCTGTCGATCTGCCAAGGAGATATCCTCTCCATATCTGTCTATCGTAGTTCATAATCTTCTCCCATTTCAATACCTTTTTTTTAAAATTGATATGTGACATCTGCAGACATCCTAATTTCTGTCTAAACCAACACCACAATGATTCATTTGAATAATGAACAGCAACTAACCTATGGCACCCCTGTTCTCACTTCCAATTCAGATACTGTATTCCCTGCATTCTCCTTACTTCATCTCTCCTAAGAATTCATCCATTTGGCAAGAAACGTCTTGTTCCACCCCAATTAATTTAACCTCATTCATCACTGTCCTGTTTATTTATCGTCTGATAATTTAACAAGTTACACAATAGGAAATGTACAAATAACAAGCTTGTAAAATTTTATATCTCTAGATCTGATGTTTTAATCTAGTCAACTGCACTGATCGATGCATCATGTATTTCCGCTATTGTTCCCTTGTAGGCCCGAAGAGGACAGTTGGAAACAATATGATCGATTGTCTGTAAGGTGGCTCCACAGTCACAATTTGCAGAATCTACCCAGCCCCATTTGTGCAATAAGTAGCACATCTGCCTTGTCCTGTTCGAATCCGATTGATGATTCTCCACTGCCGCTTGGGGAGATAGAAACCTTGTAACCTTACTGAGGAGTCCTCATCTAGATTTTTATTGACTGCTCCCATTGAGTTGTCCACAGCTTGTTGATGTTGAAAGAGGACTCTGTAAGGTTGAATACTGTGCGCCATTGTGGTTTTCTTGATTTCAAGCGTTGGTGTTTTGCTTGAATAATGTCTTGATGTATAGGCAGCAGATGGTTCTTTAGGATATTTTTGCAAATTTTTAAGAGCTTCTGATCTTCTTAGTGCTGGGGGTGAGATGTTGCATAGCACTGGAAGCCATATGGTGTTCGTACTGTGAATACATCCCGTAATTATCGTCATTGCCTGATTAGAGTTCTGCCCAGTGTTATACCAAGATATTTTGGTGTGTCGCAGTATGGCAAGAGTTGACCTCTGAATTTAACTTCTCTGGTTTGTAGTGCGATTGTCTGTTGCGTAAATGAAATGTTGAAATATCTGTTTTCTGAGGATTTAGATGGAGGCACCATTTCTTGAAGTATTCATCTTTTCCAGATCAGCTGATAAAGTTGTTTCTGCATCAGAAAAGTTGGGGTTCTGGTTCACCAAACAAATGTCATCAGCATAAATAAATTTTCTGGAAGATTGTTTCCGGTAAATCATGAGTATAGAAATTGAATAGGAGGGGTGCTAATACAGATCCTTGTCGTAAGCCATTATTTAGTATAAATATTCTGCTTCTGTCATTATCAGAGTATATCTGAAAGTATCTATTGCTCAACATGTTGTTAAGTAGTTCCGTAAGTTTTCAAAATGGGATAGAACTCACATATTTCAAAAGTAGTCCTCCTCGCCAAACAGTGTCATAGTCAGCTGACAGATCCATTAAGACAGCCACACTTACTGATTTATTCTCAAACCCATTTTCAGTACGAGAGGTGAGGGTGAAAACCTGGTTGATGCAACTTCTCCCTTGCCTAAATCCTGTTTATTCTATGGGAACGGGGTTACTGATCACTTCAGAAATCCTATTGTAGATCAGGCGCTCAAGGAGTTTGTATGTGACACTTAGAAGTGCTATTGGTCGATAGTTTACCACTTTTGTAGGGTCCTTATTTGGTTTCAATGTGGCTAATATTTTTGTTTTCTTCATTAACGATGGGAGGTTTCCAGTTTGTAGGATATTTGAGAAGAAGTTGGTAAGCCATCTTACTGTAGCTGGTCCACAGTGGGCCAAAAGTTCAGGATATATACCATCAAATCCAGCTGCTTTTCCCAGTTTCATTTGTTTGATTGAATCTTTGGTTTTTTATTCTCGGAATGGAATGAAGAATTCAGAAGTTTGTAGGGCTGATTTTTTCATGTTGCGTAATTTTAATCTGATATCTCTTTTAGTTTACTCATATTTTGTGCTCTTAGAAACTGATACTAGGCGTTTGGAAAAATCATTCAGATTGATGGCAGTTTTTGATCTTCTGATCACAGGATTTCAGCAGCCTAATTTTCTAATAACAGGCCTGGCTTTTCTGCTAGAGTGGGTGTAATCCAAGGATTCTACTGTGCGATGCCAGTTATTTCTACGACCCTCATCTAGTGATTGAAGGAGGCATGTTGCATTATCTGACGTTGGATGTTTCTCATATTTCATTAATAAATTCTCACTTTCTGGGTTCCAACCAGGGATGTACACTTTGCGATATCCTCTGGGAATACATTGTCTAGCTACACCTTTAATGACCCCAACAAACCTGCTGTAATTATTGTAGGTTGGTTTAATCCATCTGATATTGGAGTCTGTTTGCCTTGCAAATTCAATCCAATTGGCTTTCTTGAAGTTCCATCTTGGTGTAGGGTGCGATCGGGTTAACCTCTAGGATAACAGGTCTGTGTTGACTATTGGGGAAAATCCTTAACCGCTGATCGACGGAACTTGACTGATTGATCTCTGGAGCTGGATTGTAAAACATAAGGTCTGGAGTGTATCCTCAGGACCATTGAGCTGAAGTGAAAGGTCGGCAGATCCTTAGCATCATAAATTAATTCCATACTATCAGTTTCCATCCAGCTTTCAAGTATTTCACCATTGAGGCCATTCTTGCTATAGCCCCATAGGTGATGTTTACTGTTAAAGTCACCATGTACTATAGTTCTAGGGCTCACTCTGACAAATTACTTTGAGAAAGCCAGTGCTGCACAGACACCATTGTTTGTTTCACCTAATGTATCTTGCACATAGTATGCTAACTGAGATTCACATGAATTACCTTTCCTAAATCTACGTATCTTTCTTAAGAGAGATTTCTGCGTTATGTGAAAAAATAATTTGTTTTTATTTTTTTTATGTGCTGTATATGAATGATACTTTCTTGAGCTACTAAACATGACATTTAGGTTATTTTATTCTTCTCACCTTGGTCAAGCATAATTTCACTCATAATATTAGTAATCCAAAAGATTTTGTTCTTTGCTCATATTATGTGGTCTCTATTAAGTTGGCTGGCAATTACGTCAATCTAATCATTCTGTATTTCTATAGCCTTTTTGTCTTTTCTCTTTATGATTTACATCCATCAGGTTTACTGCTAATCTCCTGTCTTCTTATTAATCTTTTCCAGTAATGGGCATTTGATCATCTCTCTGTCTTATACCTGTCTGAATTCATAGGATTTTGAGATATATCCTTAGAATTTAATTCTTGTATTTGTTTATTAAATTTTCAATTTGTGATCACTAGAGATCGGATTATATGCAACACAAAAAGCTAGAAATATGCATGAAAAATGCTTAAAATATTCATGAAAATTGTCAAAATATGCAACATTATATAACATAAAATAGTAATTTTTTTATTTTTTTATTTCTAAATCAGCATGAAATTAGTAAGTTATTCAACATGTTTATCAATTCAGTAATTAACAATCATTTAACTTTTTTTTGTTAACTTAAAGAATTGGGTACTGTTCCAAAAATTCAATAGTAAGATTGCTTCTTCGATCCCTCTAAATATTTTTATAAGTGGACCATTCCACATTCACTGATGTAACTGGACAGTATTTGAAATTAGGTGCTGTGTTAGCAGTCATTGTTTCTGGAAAAGTTCAGCTGTCCCATTACTAAAACTATCAATTTGACACAAAGGTTCAAAACCTGGGTTATTGTTCAAAATATTTTCAAACTTCACTTTATATAGGAATACCTCTAGCAATGCAGATTTTATTCGTTAATGGAATAGATTCATTCAGTGTCAAACCTTTGAATTTCAAGCTTTTTAATACTCGAAGGTATGTGGGAAAAATGTATGCACCTATTAACCTCTGGTTTTAATAACAGGATTGTTAAATGCTTCCTTGTACTGACAAACTGTCATAGCCTCTGCACTATCAAAGTCATTTACTATACCTTTAATGGCCTTGAAATGTTCACTGTAAAACAGTACAGTTTCAACAAACGTCACCCATCGAGTTACCACTGGTTCTGGAGGTAAAGACAAATTAAAAAAATTAAAATAATAATAATAATGTAGGCCTTAAAGAAACGTTTTCTTTTTTGATGAAATCTGTTTATTTACATTCTCAAACGAGGGTCATAGTTCTTCAGCGAGTCGTCGTAGACTAAGAGCTGTGGGTTTTGCCGGCTACAACGTAAGATTTTATTTATTAACTAGGTACACTACCAAAAAACATCATAAATATAGCGAAAATATGCATCATCAATAGGTTTAAAATGGGTTTAGTATGCAAATGCATATGGAAACATGCAAATGCATATAATCTGGTCTCTAGTGATCACAGTTGATTGGTCATCAGCTTTCATCCTTATAACTTAAGCAATAGGGTTGAAAGTTTCTGTCCTAAGACATTTCCTTCCATACTAATTTGTGGTGATATGGTCTTTTGATTGATTTTTGTCTCATAAGTGCAGTTTTAGTTCTTCTTCCTAGGGCTGTATCAGAATCATTTGTGTTCCTAGAAAAGTCAATTCCTTCCCGTTCCTAGCCCCAACTCCTGTCCTGCCTCTAATGACCTCGACGTTGACATGGTGTAAAGCCTGAAAATACAAGCATCATTGGCCTCATATGTTCATTGCTGGCTACTTTGTATCCACCGAAATTGATTGACTAGTTTGCTGGCAGAGCAATGTCAGCATCATCGACTGTGACACTGGGACAGCTGGTGAGCATATATGAGACTCATTTCAGTCCTCTGTTCTATAGCACTTACAGCCTTCTCAGATGGCAATGGTTCACGTACCCCCACATGAGAAAGCCTACTCTATTACTCATCTCACTAAAGTGTAACAGATGACAGCTCCTTGGTAAGATGCCAGTAAACTCTCTTTTGTGCTGTCAACATGTTCTCACCATGTGCTAGGAAATTCAACTTGCCAAGATTAATATTGAGGTTAATCAGCTGTTAAACCCCTGGAGAGGTGTCACCTCAAATGCAGTTTTGGCCCAAAGTTATTGTCTGTGTATCTATGGCATTGCATCATCATTGGTTGTCTGTGTTTTGGTGGTGTGGATAGATATCCATTACAGCCAGGCCCAGGCTTTAATCCACAGGAGGACTTCCTGCATTGTTTCATAGGTATTGTTTGGAGAAGGTATTGCCAATCCAAAATTCTTCTTACGGGTTAGAATTACTTTAATGTGTCAAATGATGTTTCTTTGCTGACCAAATTATAAAGCTTTTCTAAAATCTGGAAACATTACAAATATGTCTAAGGCACTTATTCTTCTATATTTGACTATTAATTTAATATTTTGTAGTTGTTACATGCAACATATTCTATTTCTAAATCTCCTGTGTTATTTGTCCATTTGACTGTGTAATCTGCTTTGCAGTGTTTTTGGGAAGGGATGTATGTCTACAATTAACAATTTTTTTAATTTAATTTTGATACATAGATTTTTATTTGTGTTTTATTTGGATTTATCATTTCTATTTTTGATCTCACCATGTTTCCAGTCTCTCACATGGTCACTGTCAGTGGACATAAGTTTTTCTCTGGCTTCCACCCTGTGCATTTAATGTTCTTCAGTTGAGAAGCAGTTTAAGCCTAGAATTTTTTAAATCATTCCATGTTCCTTTTTTATCTCTTTCCTTTTTTCCTATGTCATGCTGCTGGACCTGTGGTAAACTGATCTCTCTTTCTTTATTTACATTTAGTAATCAGCATATTTTGTTTCCAATCAAACAAGTTAATATATATTTTGATTCACTACAATTTTTAATCTTAGCTTATAATTACATGTTTTGAATGTGCTAATTTGAACAATAATTTCTGATTTATACCTGTCACTGGCTCTTTGTGTTCTTTGACGTTATTATTTTTTCCTGGACATTTTTTTGTTGGCTTTCTCTAATAATTCAGTGTACTGCTTAAATTATTATCATCAAAGTTCTTGTTTCCTCAAATCTTATTTACTTGTATCATAGAAATACTTTAAATGTGTGTAAGTTAAATGAAAACTGTAATTTACATTGTACGGATCTTTGTATTTAACATAGTACAGTAAGGTTATGTTAAATCAGTTTTGATTATTTACTTATGAACCCCCCAAAAAACTGTTTCTTTTAATCATACTTTGTTGGCAGGTTCTCTTTGAATTCAGGAATTTTATGAAACATGATAGAAAACTATCATTAAGATAATGAAAGAAATACATGTTAGTTCCAACATACACTTTATATCATTAGCTCATCCTGTTATTGATGTGATGTTCAGTATCAACTCTTCTTTTCTTCTCGTTACTCAGTGGAGTCAGAAACCAGTGGCATATGCATTGCAGACTACAGTGAAAGATATAAAGACACAGGACTCAATGACTGAAGGTCCTGTAATACGTTCAGTGGAAGAAATCTTTCCACCAGGCTCATTCTGCTTTGTGCTTGGTCCTCCACACTATGGAGCACGGGGAGAGGTATGTATTTTTTGTTGAAATTAAGTTATGCATTATTGGTAACAATGGAGTAAAAGAGCAACTGTGAGGTGATATTTGTACCTAAAATAGAAATAAGTTTAAACATTGTCCTATAATGAATATGTCATTTCAATGAATACATCTATAACTAAAGAAAATATACTGAAGAGCCAAAGAAACTGGTACACCTTCCTAATATCGCATAGAGCACCCACGAGCATACAGAAGTGCCAGCAGCACGACTTATAATGGACTCGACTAATGCTCTGAAGTAGTGCTGGAGGGAATTGGCATCCATGCATTCTGCAGGGCTGTCCATAAGTCCGTAATAGTACAACAGGGTGGAACTCTCTTCTGAACGGCACGCTGCAAGGCATCCCAGATATGCTCAATAATGTTCATTGTCTGGGGTGTTTGGTGGCCAGCAGAGGTGCTTAAACTCAGAAGAGTGTTTCTGGAGCCATTCTGTAGCAATTCTGGATATGTGGGGTGTTGCATTATCCTGCTGGAATTGCCCAAGTCTGTCGGACTACACAATGGACATAAATGGATGCAGATGGTCAGCCAGGACGCATATGAACAGTGTCACCTGTCAGAGTCATATCTAGACAGTATCAGGGATCCCATGTCACTCTAACTGCACACGCCCCACACCATTACAGAGCCTCCACCAGCTTGAACAGTCCCCTGATGACATGCAGGGTCCATAAATTCATGATGTTGTCTCCATACCCGCACACTTCCATCCACTCGATACAGTTGGAAATGAGACTCGTCAGACCAGGCAACATGTTTCCAATCATCAACAGTCCAATGTCAGTGTTGACGGGCCCAGGCGACACGTGTAAAGCTTTGTGTCATGCACTCAGCAAGGGTACACGAATGGTCCTTCGGCTCCGAAATCCCGTATTGATGATGTTTCATTGAATGGTTCACATGATGACACTTGTTGATAGTCCAGCATTGAAATCCGCAGCAATTTGCGGAAGGGTTGCACTTCTGTCACATTGAACGATTCTCTACAGTCGTCATTGATCCTGTTCTTGCAGGATCTTTTTCCGGCCACAGCGATGTGGGAGATTTGATGTTTTACTGGATTCCTGATATTCATGGAGCACTTGTGAAATGGCCGTACAGAAACCCCCCCCTCATCGCTACCTCAAAGATGCTGTGTCCCATCTCTCATGTGCCAACTATAACTCCACTTTCAAACTCCCTTATATCGTGATAACCTGCCATTGTAGCAGCAGTAACCGATCTAACGCCTGTGACAGACACCGGTTGTCTTATATTGGTGTTGCCTACCGCAGCATCGTACTGTGAGTGTTTACATATCTCTGTGTTTAGCATACACATGCCTGTACCAGTTCCTTTGGCTCTTCAGTTTAGTTCTTATGAAGAACTGCAGGTGAAACTAGCGAGCACTTCTGTAATTGAATTTGATCAGCTTGGCGGTCAGCTACTTTGTCATTAGCAAATTTAGTACAGTTTCACAAGAAATAAATTTTTTGTTATGTATTTAGTCACTGTCCTTCAATACAGTTTCATCTGGGAAGCCATCTAAATATTTATACTGATAAGAAATTACATATCAACAATATTTACAAATAAGTATTTAATTGCACTTCTAGTTGTTATTGAAAAGTCATATCGAAGATGCCTGAAGCTTATGTTACATTTATTTAAAAAGTAATTTGAGGAACGGTCATTGTGGGAAAGTTCTTGGACATGATGCATGTTCCTGAAATGGTCGTGACATTTTCTAAATTATGGCTTTTCTCAAGTATGACTAAATAAAAAGAAAAAAGTTGTGGTTTTAGAACTGTATGTATCTAAAACTAAGGAACGAATTATGGAGGGAAAGAAACAAAAACTAAAAATTACTAAAGAGGTATCTATTTCGATTTACAATTTGAGAGTTAAAAATTTAGTTAGCAAGAGAAATTCCAGTAGTGAAGACAGATTTATATGTTTTCTATTACTACCATAAAGTAACGAGAAATCTTAAAGAAAGTTTAAACTGAAATGTTTTTTTGAAACGTAATTGACTTTTCTGAAAATGTTGCGTAGTTAAACTTTTAAGATATGAGGGCAAAATGGAATAAAATTTTTTAAACTGGAGTCCAAAGATATTTGATATGTTCTATTTGAAAATGCAATTCAAATATACCCTTGCCTGTACTAAAATCGAATAAAGCTGTCAGTATTAAGGTATTACTTTAAGAATAAAATTGATATTTTCGAAAAAGCCTAATTTGTGTATTTTATTTCTTTTGATATGTAGATAACTAAATGAAATAAATATTTTAAAATGTAATGATGCACAAATTATTTTACTAAAAACCATTCAGCATTTATTTCACCATTTTCGGAACGTGATTATCTTTCCGTGATGCAGAGTTAGTTACAGTAACATCTTATAGGGGGCAGAAATCAATGTAAGTGAATGATTTTCTTGTCAATCAATTTAAAAAAATTAAAATATGTAATAATTTCATTCTATGTGAAGGTTTCAACATGAAACAAAATGCATAATTTATCTGAAAGAAACTTCTATGTTATAAATATGTAATCTTTGTATAGATTGACTAATTTTATCAGTAAATCTTAAATGCATACAGTCTTCTAGATATTATTGATACCTTGAGATTAGCTTATACCTAAAATACACGATTATCAAAATTAACAGCAATTTCATTTATTAATATATTGTTTATTCAGTTTTTGAAAACGTTCTTGAAATGATGATATCTACGACATGTTTGATATAAATGTCTTTGATTCAAACAATTAAAAGTGTTGTGCATGCTACTTATAACATTTAATTACAAATCTATTAATTATCTGAAATTAAAGCATAAAAGTATTTTTATTAAAAAATTGACCTTGGAATTTCCCACCTTGGTGATTTTGTGCTATAAGCTTTAATACAAGACAGATTGTTTCAACTTGAGTTGCGTCATCTTAAGAATGAAACCTTTAAAGAATAAGTTGGTGTTATTGACATTAATTCACATAAAACTGATTGTAATGTGATATGGAAGGGCTCTTAATATGAAGGGAATAGAATCACAATTGACAAGTGCAAACTGGAATAAAATATTAGTAACATTTTGTCTTAAATTTGGCCCTAATTCATTGTTAATAAGGAAATGTGTTTTATTTTAATAGTTGAAATTTTTTCCAATTGTAGTCAAAGACTTATAAATTTAAATATGTTAAAGGAAAAAATCATTTGAATGTGTAAGTGTGCTATCTACTCATTGCCATAAAAATTGGCACACCCAGAAAGAGATATGAAAGGAATGAAAGTTGACACTGCTCATAGGAAGTGATACAAATTACTGACTATAATATCAAGCCAAATGAGTCATTTATTCAGGCAGTTTGGAAGTAGCTTTAATACCCTGTTACACCATCCATATTATGGATACATAAGACTATTTGATGTGGTGTGTGTCATAGAAACAACTAATATAATTTCATAAAAGATTGTGCCATAGTTGGTGTTACTGCCACTCCAAATCTGGTAGATCTGTAGATGCCACAAATCACGATCACCGCTTGCCCCAGATGTGTTTTTCAGATCGCAAGTCAGAAGGCAAAGTGTCAAAGCCCTTAGAAATTCATTCTGTATGTAGTAAGGTGTTATCCTGTTGAATGATGGCCCATTATACTGTAGTTGCACAATGGAGAGAAGCACACGACACTGTAGAACCTGTTGGTCACAACAATTTCCTGTCATTCGTTAGTTGCTAGAGGAGACAGAGATAAATAGGAGATCGTCCCCACACACCATGGCATTGCCAGTTGTTGCAGCATGTTACTCAACAATGAAGTCTAAACTTGTTTGCTTTCCAGTTCCCTTACATACCTGAGTAGTGAGATCATCAGAGCCCAGAAAAAAACTTTGTTTAAGCTATCCTCACTTCTTATACCATTTGTTGATTATCAAAAACCTTTCTCTGGCGAATATGTTCCCTCATAATTTTACTGCTCTGAATAAAACTGCCAGAATTGTGCAGTTGTTGGGTAATTGGTCAGGATGAGTACCCTACCTCCAGAAGTCCAATATCTGCCACTTCTCAAACTCTATAAGTCATGTAAACTAGGATTGGAAGTATTTCTGTGGGATGCTAGCTATTCATTGGTGATCACCCTTTAAAGCACATTGCATACACTGCACACAGATTCATCCAACAATTATTCATGTTACCAGGATTGTAGTGCCCCCTGATGGTAGTTCTATTCATGAATTGAAGCTAAACTGATATCAAATGCACTATTGCTTGTGATGTTGTTGTGTGTCAACTTTTGCCCCAATAGGATAATTTTTTTCTGGGTGTACCAGTTTTTATGACAGTGAGCAAATTTTTAAAAGATGTACAAATTATTTACTTTTATTCACTTATGTATGTGACCCATGTTTGCAGGTGAAACAGACACTATCAGACAACCGCACTGTACGCTTGAAACTGTTGGTGTCGGTGCCAACAGAGCCAGATCTTTCATTACCACTTCAGGTTCATAATTCCTGCAGGATGTCTTATGTCCAGGGTGAGCACAAGCTAAATGTAAACTGAATTTTATCACATTTTTTCTGAAATAAATTATAAAGTGCAGTGGCAGGTATGTGATGATATATACTCGTAAGTCTTTGTTTTTTTTTTTTTTTTTTTTTTTTTTTTTTTTTTTTTTTTTTTTTTCTTCTGTTCTGCCCTGTAACAGTTCAAAGCCATGTTTTTCATTTACTTTCATATTTAGTTCCTCATTTCATTCTTTGTCCTTTCAAGTTTCCCTTGCACTGACAGAACTCATCTTCTCCATCGTATACTGGTTCACAAACATCATTTTTAAAATTAACTGCGTAAACATTTTCAAGACTGATAGAAATAAGGGCCAAGGATTTAAATCTATACTACACCATATGGTACAGTGTTATTACAGTTTTTGAGCCATTTGTAAAATCTGGTACGTCTCCACATTCCAGGTGAAAACATAGTCATGTTACATAATTTTGCAGGGGGCTAAACCTGTTACATTTCAGTTTGTTCTATTGGTTTAAAGACCGGGGGGTTGTTGCCAGAATGTAGAATCTCTATAAAAAAGAAAGATAGTAAAAATGTTTAATTTTTTAAATAATATTAACTTTTAGCAAACAGTGCAGTCCAAAACATATTTGCTTAAATTGCCCTATGAATCATATGCCCTTTCTCTTCCCACACATTTTCCTAATGTATTTCACACTTAGAAAATAATGTTGGTACAATAGGTTATAATAATACAGTTTAAAGTTAAGTTTACTTTTTGCTCTACTCTAAATACTTTTATTATGATAATATAAAGGTAATCTTGCATAGGTACATTAATTTGACTGATAAGTAAATTGGTTGAAGTTGGTATAAGTTTAAGCACTGAAAACTTGCTTTCAAACTAGTCTCAGATGTCCATGATTTCACATTCAGTGGATTTGCAGAAGTCTTTTGTGATGTTTCATTGAAGCTGTTGGTTGGGGGTTTGACCATGCCTATGATGAATCAGATTCTTTCTGAATATAATGAGTCAATTAATAACAGATTTTTTTTTCCTTAAAAGGTGTTGTCATCTCCTTAAAACACTTTACTATTATAATTTGATACTGGTGCAATAGGTACAAGTGATAAACTAAAAGTTCAAAAGAAGAAATTATGTTTCAATGCATTTATTACAAATCAAACAATGTTTATTGCTGGTATCAAGTTCCTCCATAGCTTAAATCTTGAAACTAAATCAAGTTCAGTCATTCGTTGAAGAATCATGTTACCATCTGTGACAATCGCACAACTAACAGCTTTCATTCACTCATAAATTTGAATCAGTACTGCAAATCAAACATTGTTTATTGCTGATACTAAGGAAAAAGGAAGCAGCTGTTTGGTAATATAACTAGCAAAGGATAGTGAACCCCTGTGATTCAGTTTACAGTCTCTGATGATGCAGCATGTGTAGCTATAGAGATACTACCGTACATCAACAAATCCTTCTAGAATGTTCTATGATTCATCACATTTGCAGCCAAAAACTTTGTCAGAATTATTAACTGATCCGTAAACTTCTACCAATCTTAACCAGATTTCGCTATGTTATAGATTCAGTTATTTTAAACATTTTTTGTTTTATGCTATTTTCCCAAAGTAAACTTTAGTTTTGACCTGAAAATTATTTAAAGTCAATTAATGTAAACTTTCCCTTTACTCTCTAAATATTACTTCCACAGTAACTCTTTTGTATGTATATTCATTTGGACCAGCTAGGACCACAATAAGTCTTCGTTTGCCTTGAATTTGCTTTTGGATACAGTGCCCTAGGTTATTACTAGAGGGGCCTATAGTTTAACATGCAATCTGTACCATGGAAGCATACTGGTGTACTTCACATTATACAACAAGTTGTTCCAGAGGTGATTTGTTCTGTTGAAGTCTTATAAAAATCCCCACCATGATAGAGATATGAATTAGGAACTTTCCACTCTCCATTCAGATGCCTTAACCATTGAGTCACAGGTTTGATTCCTTTAAATTCTAGCTTAATTCAATATACAACATTTTCCTATAAAAAAAACTGTAATTGTGTAATATTAACCAATTTACAGTAGAACTCCAATTATCCGAACTCCGATTATCCGAATCGCTTAAGGCAGTCACATTAAGATGTACAAAGAATAAGTTGAAAGGCATATACACTGAAGAAGAGAAAGAAAAGGAGAAAAAGTAAAAAAAAAACTCAACAAAAGGAAAGGGAAGAGACAGGAGACGATGGGGATGACGTGTCACTTGAGGAATTCAGAAACATTCTTCTGAAAATTCTTGGATGTACAGAAGTTAGTGCTGAAAATTTAGGAGACTGGGTGGTGTCTGATTCGTGAGACCCTGGGTGTGAAATTCTAAATGATGATGAACTTATTGAAAGTGTGAGAGAAGAAAGTGTCGAGGAAGAAGATGACCTTAACGTCGAAATTGAAGCAGACACGGTAGCATCAGCTAGTCAAGCATTTTCCAGCCTTGAAACTGTGTTGAAGTGGATGGAGCGTCAGCCCGAGTGTGACCACATGTGACTTCTCACTGTCAAGCGGATGCGCTACTTGGCTGCCCGAAAACGGGTTAATACAGTCAAACAGCTTACTTTGACCAAGATGTTCAGCAAGCAATGACTTTTATTTACAGTGCGGCACATTCATACATACTAATGTACAGCACTTGTAAGTGCGTGTAATATATAAAAGTGTTGCCTTTTAATTTAAACAATTAAATTTTTTTATTTAAAAATAGTTTTTCCCCCCATTTTCAACATATACAGTAATTTTTCAGAAAAAATCCAATTATCCGAATTTTGATTATCCGAATGGGGTCCGGTCGGGTCCAAATTGATTCAGATAATTGGAGTTCTACAGTACTTGTTTTTCTGAGAGATGGTAGAAAGTGGAAACAACTATCTTGGATTGGCACAAGAATGCATCTGGTAATCAGAATGTATTGATAGGCCACGTTCAGGGGAGATGCAACTAAACAAATGACAGTGCAACTGTAATTAAAGTTGTTGCTGTTCTTAGTATTATTTGTAGCAACAATATGGCCTCGATTTTGAGTGGTTATTGTTTCCGAAAGACAGTTGTTACCAGCTGTTTTAGGCCCATGCTTGAATTTTTTCAGTGGCTTGCAATATTATCTTCCCTAATAAAGAGATTGGAATTTATTGAAGAGGAGCTGGCTGATATTAGAGCACTTGCCAAACACTTCCAGGAAGGACAGGGAAGAGTTTTGGGGCAAGGATACCTTTTTTTTCCTCCGGTGGGACTGAGAATCAAATCATTGTCGTTGGAGATCCTTGCCAGTTTCAAGATTAGGAAAAACTTGGTAACTATGAATAAAGTGTGGTTGTTATTGGATTGAATTGACTGAGATTTAGCTTGAGAAAATTACTTATGTATTGGTATGGGTGGAAGATTCCAAGATATTAATGCTTGAAAGATTTTATAGCAATATTATGTATGAAATCACTGTTAGAACAAACTTGCTTGCCACAGATGTCGAAACTATACAAATTTTAAAGCAGAGGCATTGCTGAAGATAAATTGCTTTGATGTGGATAGGAGTATTAATATGTCCTTTGGAGTCTCACAACAATGTTCAGGAAGTTGCTTCGATTCTGACAGTCGGGAAAAGGGAAGTTCATTGTGTGATAGAACTTACGATTATCAAAAGGCTGTTTTTGCATGTTTTAAGACATTGAAATGGAAGTATTATTTTGAGTTGATTATACTAGAGAATTAATTAATAAAAAAATTTCTTCAACCCACAGTTCATGACTGAGAGGAATATTGATATAAAGGTTGTAGGAGACCAGAAAGTTGAGGGGGCAGAAGATAGATTGGAGGGAGCCTGATGCTCTAGGAATTTCTGATTTTTTTTAGTGTAAAAAGAATTATTGATATTAAATTGAAGATGTTGATCTAAAAGGTTTGTGATTTGCTCAGTGTTTCAGTAAGAAATGGGTGTGTCCTGGGTTACGAATTTTGTGGAGCAGATAAGTAATGAAGTTGGGACTTAAATAGAAGCAGGCTGGGGAAGATTGTCACAGACAGACAATGAGGGGCTGTAGGTCCTGATGCTATCTCCCTGTCTTACTTTAAATTGACAAAATTGAGCATTCTGTTTCCTTTCATTCCTGAAACACTGACTGGAACTTTCCTGATTATTAGTTACAAAAATAAATACAAAAATTTTATGTTCAATTATAGGCATCACAATATGTTTAGTACAATTATTTATAAGTCTTATAAATTTTTTAAAAAAATCCCAATAAAATAATGATGATACCATTGTTATAAGTTTATTAGAGTATAAGAGTCTTTCTACTTCTATTGTTTGCGAGTTTAGTTATTTTAATTTGTTAAACTAAGAAAGATACAAGATGTTTATGTGGGCAAAGTTATGTATAAAAATATTTAGTTAATTGAAATTGTGGGTAAACATATGTAGTCCAGTGTTGTGTTTTATTTTCTGCCAACAGTACATAATTAAATATCATCATCGACTGATGACAGATATGTGTATGATCTGTTATATCATTTCAATTTCAGCTGGTCAGGCAGCACAGCGCCTTAGCTTGTCTCCCCACCTCCTGTCACGCATTACTGGCACTGTGTACGTAACAAGAGGTTCAGACAAGGCTAACCTGGGACTCAACCTTAAATTTAACAAGAAGAATGAGGAGGTATGGTCAGAATATATGCAGTTGACTTGTATCACATAGTAGGTTTGGAACTTGTTGATCGATGTTTCCAGTCTTTTGCACAGAAGCTATTTTCATATGTCATACACTTCCTTCATTACAGTTCCCACTATTACCAGTCTCCTCTCTAGGTTCCACCAAAATCACATCTTTGCATCTTTCACTACTGTCAGGGATCTCAGTGCTCTGGAACATTTTCTGGATGTACTACTCTTCCCCTTTCTCCCCCCGCCCCTACACACACACACACACACCCGCGCACGCACCCAACTTTCTCTGTGCATCCTTTCTTACATCATTAGTTCATTCCATTTTCTCCAATTACTGCTTCACTTTCAGCTCCCAAGTGTTATTACCAGCTATGCAACTTACCGCGTGTACCTGTATGGTCCCATCCTGTACCAACCTACTCATGGACCTTCTGGAGAAACAGTTCCTAAATGACATCCCATTCAAATCCCTTGTGTGGTTCAGCTCCATAGATGATATATCTATGACATATGTACACTTGACAACTGGCTTTTAGACTTCTTCAAATCCCTTTACTATAGCCATTCCATCAATTCATCTGGACCTACTCCCATACTAATGTCACTCAAACTGGACATTTTCTTACGGAATGATGGCCTATACATCTCTGTTCTCACAAGCTCATAAATTTGCAGGTACTCTGAAAGTTTCCACCCCTTCCATAACAAAGATTCACTAGCTTTAACCCTTTCCATCCATCTGTTCTAATGAAGAATCAATACTATGGTATGAAAATGAATCTCTCATGCTACAATCCATCTATCACATAACTACTGCAACTTTAAAAACTTACTGTAGTCATTACAGTAATACCCCGCTGTACGCAAGGGATACGTTCCACAAAAAATCGCGTTAAGTGAAATTCGCATATATCGGGGTTTACGATTAAACATAGTCAAAAGTTAATGCAAAAAAAAATCATTTGAATCAATAACTTTAATTCTAAGAACACTTTATGCAGTATTACATTTTTTTTTAATGGAAAAACGTATCTGTTGTCTTTTGGGTAGCGTTTCTTTTGCCTTCTTGTAAAATACGTTCATAACACCCAATGCTGTTTTTAATTGTTTCACACACAGTCATAATCACTATCTATGCTTTGCAATATATCCAAACCTAAATAAATTTTTGAAAGAGCATTTTATATTCCGCTTGAAGACAAAACTCTTTCTTCTACTTGTTCTTCCTCATCGTTTATGGCATTATTCTGTAACTCTATCAGATCTTCATTGCTGAGAGGTTTGTCGTGAGTTGCTACAAGGACTTTAAGATCTTCCACCATGACATCTTCAAGTTCAGACTCCTCAATCATTGCAGAAATGTCTTCAAGCACTTGTCTGTGCATTTGGACAATTATTCTAGGTACTTCCACTACATCTGGCCAAAGATTACGCCACACCCCGTTCATACAACTTTTTTTAACTTCATTCCAAGAATCGTCTATGTTATGAATAGCCTTCATGATGTTGTATGACTTCCACCACTCTCCCATAGACTGTCTTCCTTCGCTGTCAGTTTCATGAATTAGTTGGCTAAAAGTGCGGCGATGGTAATAAGCTTTGAAGTTTGCTATTGCTCCCTGGTCAATAGGTTGTAATATTGACGTAGTGTTTGGTGGAAGGAACTTCACGTACACTTTTAAGTCTCTCGGCGTATCAAGTGAGGTTGGATGTCCTGGGGCATTGTGTAAGAGTAATATAACTTTACGTTCAAGCACATTTTGGTAACAGTAGGATTTGACTGAGGGGCAAAAACTATTAGAATACCAATCTTGAAAAACTTCCCGTGTATTCCACGCCTTTCTGTTGTACTGCCACACAACTGGTAGGCTTGTCTTGTCTGCACCTCGCATTGCACGGGGTGTTTCTGAATGGTAAACCAGTAAAGGTTAAAGGTTTCAGTTTGAAATCACCAATGGTAGAACTGTTAGTCGGTCTTTCGCAGCTTTTAAACTGCTGGCTTCAAGTTCTTCTTTAGAAATGAATGTTCGAGATGGCATTTTTTCCCTGTGAAGCCCGGTCTCATCAACATTGAAGATGAGACAAGCAGGAATTTTTTCTCGTGCTACAAAATCTTGAAACGTGTCTGGAAACTCAGCAGCAGCTTGAGTGTACGCGCCGGCGGCCTGACCTGTTATCTGGATATTGTGAAGATTGGAACGCTGCTTGAACCGTTGAAACCAGCCTCTGCTGGCAGCAAAAGTCGGATTGGAACTCTCTTCACCTTCTTCTGTCTTTAACATCTCGTACAAAGATTTTGCTTTTGTACATATGAGATCTTGACTCAGTGGTGTGTTCTTCTTATTTAAATCTTCGATCCAGACTGCTAGCAACTTCTCCATTCATTCTAGGATTGAAGATCTCGAACGAGAAAGTTTTGTTGCACTTATTGGTGTTGAACTTTCGCAGGAAAGTTTAATTTTTTCCCGATTTTTAAAAATCGTTCTCACAGTCATTTCTGACAGACGAAAACCTCTGTCAACAATTGTTACCTTGCCTCCATTTTCCATTCTTCTTATCACCTTCAATTCCAAACTTACGCTTTTACGCTCTTTTTTTCTTCATAGGCGGTATTTTTAACGTAGTGTTAAATTATGTATCTCCACCAAACGTTAAAACACGACTGCCAGCCAAGATAAACGTATGGAACAAATGAAACAAACAAGGGAATCCCTATAGAACAAAGTCGTAGGACAGGGAATCCCCAATTCTTCGATCAGAATGGTCAGAGAAAGCGGAGATTCCCACGACCAAAGAGAAGCCAATGACTACATTATGTACACACTTTATCATTATTCTTGACCGCCGCTGAGTTTTCTTCGAGATGCCTGCTCTACCTGGAGTTTATTAGGGCAGTCTGTCACCATCTTCAAGCTAGATCACTACAGAAAATTATGTTATTTTCCAGTGAAGAATATGGTTCTGTGATATAGATTCTCAAATAGTAACTATTACAATTATTATTACTCTGTGATTCATGCTGTCTGCCACTCAAAAACTTTGGTCATCTTCTATTGTGATTTTCAGTTTATAAATTTGCATATCCACATCCTGCAAACCTTACATGGCAATACTGAATCAATTCCCTGCCTTTTGCAGTATTCACCGAAAATGATGGTTACGTGGCAGGGATAGTCACTGCAGTGTAATATTTTACTGAGAGGTGACAACATGTAGTTAGCTAGTGAATCTCATCTCACAGCGGTATCTTCAATACGATTGTCGCTGTAGTAGTGAATTGCAGGAAGCCATCAGTTTTTTTGTGTGTTTGTTATTTTTTATGTTTTTTTTTGGTAGTACTTATATGCTGCTTGTAACTGCAGGTTCCTGGGTATACCCGCAAGGATGGTGGCGTGTGGCTGTATAGCCAGCGAGCCATACAGCTTGTTGCTGACTATGTCTGCAAATTTCCAAATCTTTTTGACTACCTGGCTGCTAACACTGGTAATGATTATTTTCCTGCTAGTGAAGTATTTCCAGAGAAGGGGTAAGTAATCAGTACTTCAAGTTTCTTGAAAACATCAAGTTTTATCATTTATTTAAAATAGACCCATTGTAACTCAGCAAAATACTATAAGTGGTTATAAAATGAGAGAATGTGAACAACTGCAGTGTGGTCTGATTGAGATATCTAAATGGCAAGGTCAACATTGAATGAAATAAATGCAAAGAGGAGTTATTAGATATACAAGCAAGAAAACTAAAGTTTGTTTATGATGATAAGGTGGGAAAGTAATTGCTTGTTGAAGACTGAAGTGTAAATATCTGGTGTAACATTTGATAAAAGAACTCAATTTGGAAGGAAACATTGGCCACATGGAAAGAAAGGTTACAGAATCCGTCATTTATTGGAGTGATGAGGGAATGCACCAGAAATCTGAGGGAATTGGGTTACAGAACTTTCCTCAGACCATTGCTTAAATACGAGGGTGTATTATGGGATCCACATTTTGGGTACCAAATTTTGGAGGTGGGGGGGGGGGGTGCAAATCAGGGCAGTTACATTTGTCTGTGGAAATTACTGCAGCACACAACCAGTAACTGATATGATAAAGGAGCTGGATTATGATTCATTGAAACACAAGCTGGATTATGGTTCATTGAAACACAGGAGAAGGATGAAAAGATTGCCTACTTTACAAGGCATATTTGGTGATGGGGATTGGAAAGATATTGGTGGAAGAATTAAGAGTAATGTTTGGAAGGGAAGAGATGACCATGACCACTAGCTACTAAATGGTTTCATACATATACTGGAGGGAAAATTGTCTTTTATGGTTAAGGGAGTTAGGGAATGGAAAAAATTACCAAAGAAGATGTTTGATAATTTACTAAAAATGCTGAAAGAATTTAAAATTCAGATTTGTAAACGGAAAAAGTAATTTGGTTTGGGAATTTACAGTCAAAGTATTTCAGATAATAAAAAATAATAAGAAGAAGAAAGGGGTAAATGGATGACTAGAAAATTGTCACCCAAGCGTGCGTTTCACTGCAATTAAATTAAAGCCCAGAAGTTTGAAATTCTTTAATATACATCTTCCACTAACCAAAGAAAAGCACAAAATTTCACAAGGTTGGAATGTGACATTAATTAATCATGTGGAGGTTTTTAGTATTATATTTGCTATTCTTTTTGCAGGAATCAAATTGCTTTCTTTCTTACTGCTTTATTGGAAGTTAGGTGTAAATGAAACATCATGTATACAATCAGGATGTACAGTGGAAAGACTATTTATTCTGTACTGTTGCTATCATAACAGAAGAAAACTAAAAGGCTAAGCAATTAAATGTGGATTTATGTTCTAATGATATTGTTTTGCATTTTTTACCTTTAATGGTTCTGCTTTCCCTTTGTTCTAATAGAACAATTATTTAAAAGTTGACACAAACATCACTTTAGCTTGTAATTGTGTTGTATTTACTCTTTTATTATGATCTTCTACAAATATTTTGGTAAAACAATCTTCTGAGATGCTGAGTCCATTGGATGAGCTTTAATACTAAGAACTGGTATTTGGTAGGATATAGGTTCTGTCCATCCTATTTACAGTTTTCCGTGGTTTCCCAAAATAACTCCAGGCGAAAGCTGGAACATTTCCTTCAAAAGTCCATGGCTGCTTTCCTTCCATTCCTTGTTCCCACTATTTTCTACCATTTTTATTTGTGTGTTGCAATACTGCACCATGGTGGAATCAAATTAACTTAATTGTTAAAATTCATGGTTTAAGCTTCAAGTTTCGAAGCAGCCAGGAATTTTTACAGGCTTTGCTTTATTCATTTGGGATACACGACAATGAGCGATGACTCTGATTCTATGTTATACTCTAGATCCAGTCACGACACGGAGAATGCATGGCAAATTAAAACTCTTGTCACGTGGTGGCTCTTCCAGCCAACAATGCTAAAAATATTTACTTTCTTCAATTACAGCACACAGTGCTTTCAAAATGTATTCTATTACTAAATACTGTCCTATCTCGAATAGTGTAATTCAGCTTGTGTTTGGGGGCCAAATGATAAAAGGTTCATGTAACATGTTAAAAAATTGACACATGTGTGAGTGAAATTTTTGATCTTTTGTAATTTATTGATATTAATGTGATATGTATCACTATTCATCCTCTATGAACGTACGGTGGAAAAGAGAAACTCAATTTAAGTTACTAGTTGTGAGCATAGGAGGACGACGAGTAGTGATGTTTCGTGATGTGCTCTATAAAATGAATTGGAAAGAATGAATCCATAGCTCCCCAAAACAATATTGTCAAAGTGATTGAGGTGGTAGGTAGGTTGGCAAGCATGTGGGCGCATGGTTACAATTGTCTCAGTCTTGTTTATTACAATAAATACCAAATACAATACAACCTTACACAACAATATCAACAACTTCAAACATAAGATTTCCACACTACATCATGTAATAAGCTTAATTACTAATCGGTTACTTAAAATTCCCCCAAGATATACTTATATTAAATAACAACAATACTAGTTGACCTTAATGATCCATGATGGCCCCAGAGTCCAAGGATTTACACACTTAAATTTACTTATGTCTAAACAACAATTTAATAATGGTAGAATATCCGGTGCTATAAGTTCCTAAACAGGATTTCCAAAGATCGAGCTTCTCAAGGCACTTATATCAGTTGAGCTCAACCAACACTGGTCTGTTTTAATGTTTCAGCACCCCTCAAGGGTACAGACAAACATACATACACTGTTTCCCTCATGTGAAAGAACAGCCATTAGTGACATAGATTGTCCCACACAAGCACGAACACCAAACAGAAAATCTCCAATTACACCGAGGAAGCAGAAAATACAACGAAGTTGAATTGTCTGAATACCACGAACTCTCTAACAGTCTATCCACTCGTGGAACATGAAGGCACAGGTTGCTCCAGAAGGTGCCAAAGCGCACACTTTACGAGGACACCCCAAACTGCCATATAGTCTGGGCATGTGAGGCGACTACACAGTTTACGGCCACTCAGAACTGCTTGTCAGACCAGGCACCGTCAATAACCCCTCGTCGACGGCCAAGTATCACGTTGCTCCGCCTAACTGCTGCCCGTGCATGGAGCACGTCGCCTTCTTCAACTGCCGCTTCCGACACCGCCACTTCCTCCTCAGACTGTTCACTTCCTAGCCGAGACTGACCGCAGAGACTCCCCTCTTTTCCTGACTGGGTCGCCCCTTAAATCCTCTCTACTAGACCGATAGAGGGCACTCACATTCACAGCGCTCTCTATCGGCCGGCGAAAGATGACAATCGCCACCAGATGGCCGGAACCTGGTCGCCGCGCGCCCTAGCGGAGAAGTTAGCGATATGAAACAGCCGCCTAGCGACAGAAGCCGCGCACGGCTCAACCTCCCCCGCCAAAGCTAGACCCCGGGAGATCAAGAGATTACGGCCTAATCTTGCACTTAACCTGCGACAGGTGTACCCTCATTTCTTCTGGATTTGAAATCTTGAACTAGCAGGTTAACGGGCGATAATATTCTTCGTATAACGCAAGGGCCTATGAATCTGTAGGCCAGTTTACCAGATTGCCCGCCTTCAACGCCGCCTTGAGGATTTAGGTTACGAACGAAAATCTCGTCCCCGACCTTGTAGTTAAAGGGGACCCGACCCGTGTTATACCTTTTACGCAGACGCTCGTGGGCCAACTTAATATTCTTATGAGCTCTATCCCAATTATCTTTGACAGTCTGTGAATTAATCCTATCAGGCAAGAGTTCCCTAATGTCCCACAAATTGGACAGCGGGGAATTCAACGGGAAAGAAAGCATCAGACTAGCGGGCGAGGCCTTCAAGACCTCATGACGAGCAGAATTAAAGGCTAAGTTAATCCACGAGATGGACTCCTCCCATTTGGAACGCGAATTAGCGTGATAAGCAATTAATGCGGCCTTCAAATTACGATTCACTCGTTCTGCAAAGGAAGGTTCAGGATGATAGGGGGTAGTGGTGACATGTTTGATACCCTGAGAAAAACAAAACCTTTTGAATTGGTGAGAAAGAAATGTAGAAGCATTGTCACTCACCATGACTTGAGGAGGTCCAAACCAGGCAAATATTCTTTGGAGCTGACTTACAGTACACGAGGTGGAGGTAGTCCGAACAGGAACAAGCCAACAGAAACGAGTAAATGCATCAACCACCACTAAGATGTACCTATTTCCCAGTTTAGTACGGGGAAGTGGCCCGACATGATCGATGAACAGTTTATCCATAGGGTTTTGTTCCCGCAGAGAGCACAGATAGCCTTTCTTGGGGCCAGTGTCCGGTTTAGACATATTGCAAGTACGACACTCCCCCACCATTTTGCGGACGTCCTTTATTAATCCAGGCCATGTAACACATTCTTGAATCTTGTGTATGGTCTTGTGTACGCCCAAGTGGCCCCCGGCCAAAGAATGATGAAAATAATAAAAAACAGACGAGATTAACTCACTAGGAAGACATATTCTAAGTTGCTTTCTTCTTCCTACCTGACGACACAGAATACCTTTATTCAAGACGAAACCTGGCGATGGTTCACCTTTACAAAGAGTTTGATAAATGGGACCCAGACAGGGATCAGATCTCTGTTTAACCCGGAGGTCAGAAAACAATAAGGGAACTTCAGTCAAAACGCCGCCTGCCAGGTCACAACCCTGATTACTGCTTTCCGAGGGCCCTTCCGGCTCCTCAAACATGCGACTAAGCGCATCTGCGACGCTGTTATCAGCCCCCCGAATGTGTCGCACCGAAAAGCGGAAAGCTGAGATCCGGACGGCCCACCTCGCTATGCGCCCAGTTTTACGGGGACGCGCCAGGACCCAACTTAAGGCTTGATTATCCGTTTCCAGAATAAACTCGCGATGTTCCAGATAAAATCCAAATTTCTCCAAGGCAAAGAGAACAGCAAGAGCCTCACACTCGTACACTGAGTATTTACATTCCGGACCAGCCAACCTTCTGGAAATGTAAGCCACCGGGGATCTCCCCTGATCACCGTCCTGCAAAAGAACGGCCGCGATGCCAGCACTAGACGCATCCGTCTGTACCACAAAGGGTTTGTTAAAATCCGGAATGGCTAAAACAGGTGGATTGGTAAGCGCAGATTTTAGCGCGTCAAAGGCAGCCTGTTGGCTAGCTCCCCACACAAATTTGCAGCCTTTCCTACGAAGTTCATTCAACGGGGCAGCGATATGGGCAAAATTAGGCACAAAACGGCGAAAATAATTGGCCATACCAATAAACCTAGCGACACCCTTAAAATTACGAGGGGGGGGGGAAATTTCGGAGGTCTTTGTTACGATCAGGATCCACTCTAATGCCATCACATGACACAAGATGCCCCAGAAAGGAAACCTGCGGGCAGGCTAAAGTAATTTTTGAAGGCTTGACGGTCAGACCAGCTTCCCTGAACCTAACTAGGACTTGTCTAAGATGATCCATATGTTGCTCAAAGGATTCACTATAGACCACCACGTCGTCCAAATAATTATATACAAATCGAAACTTAAGATCTCCTAGGACCCTATCAAGGAGACGGGATAACACTGCGGCCCCAGTGGCCAAACCAAACGGAACACGGTTAAACTCAAACAAATTCCAATCCGTGCAAAATGCAGTAGCTGCCTTCGAATCCTCACTCAGGGGAATTTGGTAATATGCTTGGTTCAGATCCAACACAGAAAAATATTTGGCGCCGGCGAACCAGGTAAAAGCATTGTGAAGATCAGGCAGGGGCACAGATTCTAAAACGACCTTCTGATTCAATGCCCTGTAGTCGACCACTGGGTCTGTAATCCCCTTTCTCAGGTTTGGGAACCAAGAACATAGGCGAAGCATAGGGTGAAGTGGAGGGCCTGATAACTCCCTCCTTGAGCATCTGATCGATCCTTTTTCGCAGAAAATTCATCTTTGGGGGAGACAAACGGTAGGGCCCCTGCCTCACCGGCACATCATCGGACAGGTGGATTTTATATTCAATAAGATGAGTTACTCCCAATTTGTCCACCAAAACATCTCCAAATTGTTCCAACATTTGCAAAAGCTGACGAGCTTGATCCTGAGGCAGATGGCCCACCTTATAGTCACCTACTTGAGTAAGGACGGCATTTACCCGTGACGAGACACGACAAGAACAAAGAGCTATTTGATGTTGTGGATCAAATTTAAAATGAAAAGTGCTCGAACTACAATCCATAATTAGACCAGTGGCTCTGATAAAATCAACTCCCAATATAACGGGTATTGATAACCCCTTTGTGACGACCAGATCGCAAGGCCAGGTGTAATTACACACCCGCACCCGAACGCGACACACTCCTACGAGACCCAACTTCTGACCATTAATCGTACGACATCCCTGCGGGGGGGTTCTGAGTGCAGGCAAGCAACAGATGTTACGAAATTCCAAATACCAGTTATAATCGACCAGAGAGAAGGAACTCCCTGAGTCAATAAGAACGCAAACAGGTTCATGATTAATAGTTGCACAGATAAAGGGCAGATGAGACGTGTTAGGAATCACAATACGTTTATGAAGGTCTTTAAGACGTGAATGGCTCCTTTTATATCCAGCTAAACTCCCATTCAATTGACGCTTGGCCGCCGGGCACTCCTTTGACCAAATGTCGACCAGACCCACAACGAAAACATCGCTTAACAACCCCACCTGGACGAACACTACTGCACCAATACTTATTACCAGCGGAACTTGTCCGCTGAGAGGCGTTATGTCAGGTATCAGCTCGTCGCCACCGCTGGCACTCGGCACTGTTTGACGAAATGATCGCCAGCGCCACAACGAAAACACTTGCCCGCAACATAGTGATCATTAGCACGCAAACCCCTAGAATTCCTCTCACCTTTCTTAATAACCTGTGCTCTGGCTTCTGTTCTCTGCTGATCGACAAGTCGCAAGGCCTCAATCGAGGTAATCAACTGATTAAGCTGCAGAAAGGACACTGGTTTTATATTAAACACAGCCCTAGCCCTATCCTCAGGGCGAAGACCTTCAACAATATTGGCAACTATATCCTTTTCAGAAATATCCATTTGCAACGCTGTAACGGCCATACGAACTCTCTCCACAAATTCTCCTAATGACTCTGTTATGGATTGCACTCTCTCCAACTCTCTCAGTGCACGTATGGGTATTTTTTCACGAATTACCCTCTGTCTTAAATCCTTCAATGACCCTTTTACTTGCACAATCTCTGCAAGATAATCTGCCAAAGGACCTTTGGCCAGAGGATACAACAAGGCTAAAACACTATGTTGAGGGACCTGAAGAGCGTCGGCGTGCCTCTCAAACCTAACTGTAAGCCATAATAAATGTTCAATTTGTCTCATATCATCCACTTAAAGTTCCTCGACTTCTCTTAACAACACACCCAAAGGATTAGGCAATTTGGCAAATTGATTCGAAATGGCCTGATACTCGGGAACCACTTGGGGTGTCTGAGGATGCACCGTTTTTACTGCTACCTCTTCTACCGAATCACCACAAGTGTCATTCTCTAGACCCAGGGAATTAACTTGTAGTAACAATGTTTGTAATTCGGCACTCAACTGGTTTACACAAGAAAGTTGATCTTTATCTAATCTCAAGGTTTTTAAATCAGTCAGACGATCGTTAAAATGATTAAGCTGGGCTTGAATTCTATAAATTTGACGTCTGGTTGGGCTGCTCTCCTTCAGGAAGGCCACATTCCTTCCGAGCTCCCGCAACCCCACTACACAAGCGGAAACAGCATCACAAACCTCCCCAATCCGCTCTGGCGGAACGGTAACCGGAGCAGGAGCGACAGTACGCAAACGTTCAATAATTTCTGTTACACCACCATCGTCAGACAATCCCCTAATCCTGAGCTCATACTGGAGCTGCTCTTTCTTAAGGTAACTCCACCCTACAAAACGTGTGCCTTCCATAGAGAATCCAAAGCAATGAAAACAACAAGACTTGAGACTACCCAATGCAACCACGCTCTGCTACCATTTGAGGTGGTAGGTAGGTTGGCAAGCATGTGGGCGCATGGTTACAATTGTCTCAGTCTTGTTTATTACAATAAATACCAAATACAATACAACCTTACACAACAATATCAACAACTTCAAACATAAGATTTCCACACTACATCATGTAATAAGCTTAATTACTAATCGGTTACTTAAAATTCCCCCAAGATATACTTATATTAAATAACAACAATACTAGTTGGCCTTAATGATCCATGATGGCCCCAGAGTCCAAGGATTTACATACTTAAATTTACTTATGTCTAAACAACAATTTAATAATGGTAGAATATCCGGTGCTATAAGTTCCTAAACAGGATTTCCAAAGATCGAGCTTCTCAAGGCACTTATATCAGTTGAGCTCAACCAACACTGGTCTGTTTTAATGTTTCAGCACCCCTCAAGGGTACAGACAAACATACATACACTGTTTCCCTCATGTGAAAGAACAGCCATTAGTGACATAGATTGTCCCACACAAGCACGAACACCAAACAGAAAATCTCCAATTACACCGAGGAAGCAGAAAATACAACGAAGTTGAATTGTCTGAATACCACGAACTCTCTAACAGTCTATCCACTCGTGGAACATGAAGGCACAGGTTGCTCCAGAAGGTGCCAAAGCGCAAACTTTACGAGAACACCTCAAACTGCCATATAGTCTGGGCATGTGAGGCGACTACACAGTTTACGGCCACTCAGAACTGCTTGTCAGACCGGGCACCGTCAATAACCCCTTGTCGACGGCCAAGTATCACGTTGCTCCGCCTAACTGCTGCCCGTGCATGGAGCACGTCGCCTTCTTCAACTGCCGCTTCCGACACCGCCACTTCCTCCTCAGACTGTTCACTTCCTAGCCGAGACTGACCGCAGAGACTCCCCTTTTTCCTGACCGGGTCGCCCCTTAAATCCTCTCTACAGACCGATAGAGGGCACTCACATTCACAGCGCTCTCTATCGGCCGGCGAAAGATAACAATCGCCACCAGATGGCCGGAACCTGGTCGCTGCGCGCCCTAGCGGAGAAGTTAGCGATATGAAACAGCCGCCTAGCGACAGAAAGCCGCGCAGGGCTCAGTGATATAAGTAGATATGATGTTATGTTCTTTCAATTCCTGCACCACCAGCATCTCTACTAAATTATAATAATTTTTTCCCTAGGGAGAGAGGAGAAAAAAGTTTCGATAAATACTGGCTGCAAAATCACTTTTTTGTGTCTTATTAAATTTTGCCTCTATACATAACTGATACACTGCAAATCATTATTTCCTTCCTTTGTAACTAACATATAGCATGATTTATATAGGTTAGTACTATTTAAGATTGGTACTTTTGAGAAAACATCTTAATATAATGCAACATAATGTTTTAGATTGTTCCTTCTGCAATTAATAGGAGCAATGCAATATATAGCCTTGAAGAATCTAAACTAAGACATGACTATTTGTATTCCTTTCCAGTTTTTATTTTTTAGTCATATACCTTTCTTCTTCTCATTTATGGCCTTGGTATATTCAACAGTTGGGACCAAGTGAGTGAGGTGTGTTCTTGGATCCGCTCACAGTCTCACTGGAATGCTGAACGTCGACCATGTGGTATGCAGTGTGTGGAACCAGATGTAGTAACTGCACTAACGGCAGCAATTGAACGATATAAAGAATCCCAGCCACCTGCCAAGATGGTCAGCATGCAGGTCAAGCCACATCTTCTCTATAAGGTTAGTCTTAAAGATTATGTCATTTACTTGAAGGTTTGAATTTCTGAGACATTAGGTTAGTTGGTGACTGAATGCAATGCAATTCAATACATTAATTTTCCATTGATCCCATTGATGTCTCTGTGATTTGCAAAGTTTTCAATTTACAGATAAACAATTGCATAGCAAAATAATTCATACACCACGAGATGTACAGTCATAGCACACATCGTACATTAAACAATTACACAACAAAATAATTCATACACCAGAAGATGTACAGTCATAGCATACATGGTAGAGTAAACAATTGCATAGCAAAATAATACATACACCACGAGATGTACAGTCATAGCATACATGATAAATCACATTTACACAAGCTACTCACAGTTCTATTGTAGATACCTTAGAAATAAATTCTTCGACAGAGTAGAAGGAGTTGTCCCAAATAAGTGGCCTACCCAAGCTTCGCAAGAGGTTTGAACAGCTTGCAAGACAATTTTATGCCAATAATAAAAAATCTATTAATCTGCTGATAACCGCTCTAGGTGCGGATCCAATATATAACAACACTCTCAGGTGGCCAAAGAAACTACTAGACCACTAATTATGCACTAAAATATAAGAACAATGACAAAAGCACCGGATACGACAAATCGAGATAGAGACGAACCGTTTTGATAATGACAACCAATAAACTGGAAGGAGATACGCTATAGTGCAAAAACTTCCCCTCAACCTGGGACTTAGGTTTTCGCACTAAGGGTTGTCACAAGGAGTTGTCAATTAAAAATTCTTTCAATTTTTTTCCTGAATATATTCTTATCATCTGCTAGACATTTAATATGTGTTGGGAGCTTATTGAAGATATGTATCCCTGAATATCAGACTCCTTATTGAACAGATGACAGTGACTTATAATCCCTGTGAAGATCATTTTTACTTCTAGTGCCATAATTGTGTATTTTACTATTTGTTTCAAACAAAGTATAATTTGTGACTACAAAGGACATTAATGTGTAAATATACTCAGCCGCCAATGTTAAAATCCCTAACTTCTTGAACAGCTCTCTACACGTAGTTCTATTGCTAACCCCACACATAATTCTTATTACTCGCTTTTGGGCTCTGAACACTTTCTCTCTATGGGTAGAATTGCCCCATAATATTACTCCATATGACAATAAGGAGTGAAAATAAGCAAAATAAACTAGCTGCCTCACACGGAGATCACCTATAGCTGAAATTGTACGAATTGCAAATGTGGCTGCAAACAATCGCTTTAGTAAGTCAGAAACATGTACCTTCCAATTTAAATTATGGTGAATATACAAACCTAGAAATTTCACACACTCTACCTCTTGAATGGACTGGCCTGCAAATTTTATTTCTGTATCTGGTGTTAATCTGTGTGATGTACTGAATTGCATATACTGAATTTTATCAAAGTTTAAAGACAAGCCATTAGCTCTAAACCATTTATTAATAAGCTCAAAGATATAATTTGAAATATATTCTGTAGATAAATCTGGAGTATTTTTAATTCCTATGTTTGTGTCATCTGCAATTTGGACAAATTTTGCGTTTTTAGATGAAACACAGGGTAGATCATTTATATATATTTAAAACAATAGTGGCTCCAATATAGAACCCTTAGGTACTCCATATCTGATTAATTTCCACTCAGAAAACAGTGGACCTTTTAAGGCAGCCTTAAAATTCTCCATTGACACTTTCTGTTTTCTATTTAGAAGGTAAGAACTAAGCCATTTATTAACAGTGCCATCTATACCATAACACTTTAATTTCTGTATCAGAATTTTATAATCTAAACAGTCAAGTGCCTTAGATAAGTCACAAAAAATTCTCACTGAAGTTAATTTATCATTTATTCGTTCTAAAATATTGTCATTGAATGCAAATACAGCTTGTTCTGTTGAATGACCCTTTTAAAAACCGAATAGTGATTTATTTATAATGTTATTATTATTAAGGTGTTCATAAACTCTGTTGTATATTTCTTTCTCAAACACTTTGGAGATGGCTGCTAGTAATGAAATTGGTCAGTAATTCGTTACAGCTGCCTTATATCCTTTTTTATAGAGTGGTTTAAATACAGCATACTTAAGCCTTTCTGGAAAAGTACCCTCAAGTAAAGATATATTAAACAGATAACTTAGTATATTACTTAATTCTGTCGAGCACAATTTAATTAATCTGCTGGAAATCCCATCATAACCACTTGAGTATTTGCTCTTAAGGGACCTGATAATTTTTCTTATTTCTTCTGGAGTAGCTAAATTTACAGACATAGAGTTAAATTTTTCTTGGAAGCCTGTTCTGACAAAATCCATACTGTTTGTCACTGAGCTATTAGCAGTCAATTTATCAGTAGCAGATAAATGTTTATTAAATATATCAGCAATTGAAAAATTAGATTCTACTGAATTTTCTTTGATAAAAATATCATTATAAATGAATGCATTTTTTCTCGGCATTGTTTATTTATAAAAGTTTCTCAGTTTGTTTCCCGAGAAACGTTTATTAAAAAAAAATATCATTACTTGTTTGATTACTTTTTCCTATTTACTTTTTTTACAATGTCCCATATTGTCTTAATTTTATTTTCAGAATCATGAATTTTATGTTTATAGTACATACTTTTAGATTCTTTAATAACCTGATTCAGTATTTTGCAGTACTGTTTGTAATGTGTTTTAACATTAGCATTCTGACTATTCCTAGAGGCAATATATAACTTCCTTTTACAAATGCATGAGGTTCTAAAGCCAATAGTTATTCATGGTTTTTGTTCTTTTCGAGAAGCGCGACACTTTTTCAGGAACAAGCAACTTTCAAAGTAATTTAATACCCTGCTACTAAAAATGTTGTATTTTTCATCCATTCCTTGTGCACTTTAAACATGTTCCCAGTTTGTGGTATTGAGGCATTTTCTGAAACAAGTAACTGACTCATCATTTATTAGACGCTGAAGTTTAAAGACATTACTCTTAGTGCTAGTTCCTATTGAAGTGTTGATGGTTAATAACTGGGCATCATGATCCGAAAGTCCATTGTGGATGTCTTGATGGTATAACTGAATTTTGAGGTATCTAGGAAAACATTGTCTTTAGCTGAGTGACTGTAATTCATTATTCTAGTTGGAAAATTAACTATCTGAGTTAAATTGAATGAAGTGACTAATGATCCTGACATGACTTTACAGAGTAAGTTATTTAGAAAATCTACATTAAAATCACCACATACGACTATGTTAACTTGTTTTCTGCTTAAAAATGTTAATAAGAGTTCAAATTTGTTCAGAAAAATAGAAAACTTTCCCATTGGTGCTCTGTATACTGTTACTATTATGAAAGTTTCATTATTGAAATTTAGACATGTAGCACAGACTTCAAAATGTTGTTCAAGACAGTACTTGCTAATACTTATTTCCTCAAAACTATAACCATTTTTAACATAAGTGACATTGTGGAAACAGGAATGATAAGGAAAGTAAACTCATTGCTTACCAAAGAGCCAAAGATGAAGGCAGGAGGGCAGCTAAGACCATAAAAAAAAATTCTTATTTATGCAAAGATATGAGACACCTCACGAGACTCAGTCTATATGAATCTGATTCTCTTATCAAAGTAATTTCTCTGTATGGATAGGCTTCATACCAAAATATTGTGAACTGTAGTCTTCTGTTTTGTGTATATTACTGATATCCTGCTGCCATTTCTGATAAATGAGAGGTTTATTTTTCAAGTCACCTAAATGCTGTTTTCTTCTCTTTATCATCTGAATAGAAATTTTGCTATGTAGTAGGCCAGAATGTAAGCCATACGCTTAAAATTGTTTGGACATTATTAAAAAAATAATAAATTCTTCTTGGGTCACTGGATAAATGTTTCTATTCAAACATTGAGTAGTCTGTTATAAATTCAGTGCTGTTGCTTGTAGTTTTCATTGGATTATTTTCAGAAAACAAAATACCAGTGTCACTGTTAATGCCTTAAATGAGAGATTAAATTTTATACTGCTCCTCATATTTTGATCATAGTTGGTGAAAAAATTACATCATCAGGATATCTCCGCTTCTGCTGTCATTTGTTAAAATTAAAATGTCCCATAAATAAAATTGTAGTTTGGATAAAGGAAACAAAGAAACTGCCGCCAGGCACTAAAAATAAGATAGGATAGGGAAAATAAACAGTTACCCGTCACTTACCACAGATGAAGGCAGGAGGGCGAGACACGTAAAAACACAAAAACAAACGAATTGCACAATATTTCGACTTTAGTCTTAGTCATGTGGGAGGCGAGACATATGGCAGGGGGAAAGATGTGGTCACATCCCAACCCGCCACATGAATGAAGCACAGGCGGAAAACGCGTGGTAGTGGTAGAATTGCCGGGAGGGGGGGAATAGGCTTGACCAGCGATAAAAGTGAAACAAATCAATATAATCTTTGCATAGCATAATTCAAAAAGTTATAATTGAAAATAAAGGGAGATAGAAGAATTTAAATATATATATATATATATATATATATACAGAAAAAAAATTGATGTAATGTACATATAAAAATAACCGACTGTAAAATGAAATGAGAGATGGCAAGTGACAGGTTTAACGTAGGTTTAGGCCAGGGGTGTGTCTGGTGTCAAGGATATGTTGGTAGGCTAGTTCCCATCTGCGGAGTTCTGAAGGGGTGGTTGTATTAGGGAAAACTCTAATAGCTCTAACTGTGAAACAGGTGTTGAGGTTGTTTGAATTATGGAAGTTCGCATGAATTGCCACAGGATGGTCTGGGTGGGAACTATAAACAGTTTGCCTGTGGCCATTCATTCTGTAGGAAAGTTGTTGAGTGGTGAGACCAATGTAAGAGGCAATGCAGTGGATGCAGGTGAGTTGGTAAATATTGTGCAATTCATTTACGTTTTTGTGTTTTTACGTGTTCGTCTCGCCCTCCTGCCTTCATCTGTGGTGACGGGTAACTGTTTATTTTTCCCTATCCTATCTTATTTTCAGTGCCTCGCGGCAGTTTCTTTGTTTCCTTTATCCAATTGTTGCCTTACAGCTTCCTTCTTGTTTTGTCCTTATTTGTTCCTATCTCGGTGTTCTCCATCTTTTTATTTCCATCCTTTGCTCTTTGTGTACCTGTATTTGCGTATTCCTTCCTTAGACCTTCGTTTTAATGTATATTTTTTCACAACATTCTCAAGCCTTTTAAACGTACACGTATTTCCGTTCTATCAGTAACTTAAGTTTCATATTAACTGCTTTTGCTTACATGTAAAAAAAATTTCGCATTTTTTTCTTAATATTTATTTTCTTCCCGCTCTAACGGTGACCGCGTGCGTTTCAATTCTCAGTCCGTTTCATTTCCCGGGTATTGTTGGCGGTTGGGATACTAAACTATACACATATATATTTTCTTATCCTTATTCTGTGCATTTCCAGGAATTAGTATCAATACTGCCGGCGCCGTTCTAACTAACCTCACTTTGTTTTTTGTTTTTATCGGCATTTCAGTAAACACACTTTTTCCACCATTTTCACTATCTGCCTGCTCAGTTTATTGGCGGTGTAGTGACCAAGCACTACATTTCTTATTCTTTACTGGTTTTATAATTTTTCTTAAAATAATAATAATAATAATTATTTTTATTATTATTTTCTTTCTTTTCCCATCGATATTTAGCACCGCTTAAATAAAATTAATTTTTCTGTTGTGCCTGAGGCCGCTTAAATTGAAATTTCCAAATATTCCCCCCCCCCCCCATTTTTATTTTTATTTATTTACTTATTTTTCACCCTCTTCATTGTGGCTCTCTGACCTACTGACCATTATCTTCCTAATTGGTCGTGTGCTGTTGTTCTTTCCATAAACTTCTCTAAAATCATGTCTTCAATTTACCATTACTTGAAACAATTCCGTTTCCATGCCATCCACCTCACTAGACTCCACTCCCAAATACTTTTCCTTCAATCATGCCTCTCTTTCAACATGGCCTGACAATAAAACTACCAGTCTCCGGTTGCCACCCACAACTCCACCAAACTCTCCATGCTTTTAGTTTCACACAATCGCTTACTCTCACCAATATTGTTCTCCAGCAATATCTACTAAAAGCCCATCAACATTTGAATCAAATTTCGCCTTTCCACAAGATTCTTTGTCTAATGCATCCCTCCCCAACTCAACATCTTAAACTTATTTACCAACTCACCTGCATCCACTGCACTGTCTCTTACATTGGTCTCACCACTCAACAACTTTCCTACAGAATGAATGGCCACAGGCAAACAGTTTATACTTCCAACACAGACCATCCCGTGGCAATTCATGCGAACTTCCATAATTCAAACAACCTCAACACCTGTTTCACAGTTAGAGCTATTAGAGTTTTTCCTAATACCACCACCCCTTCAGAACTCGGCAGATGGGAACTAGCCTACCAACATATCCTTGACACCAGACACACCCCTGGCCTAAACCTACGTTAAACCTGTCACTTGCCATCTCTCATTTCATTTTACAGTCGGTTATTTTTATATGTACATTACATCAATTTTTTTCTGTATATATATATATATATTTAAATTCTTCTATCTCCCTTTATTTTCAATTATAACTTTTTGAATTATGCTATGCAAAGATTATATTGATTTGTTTCACTTTTATCGCTGGTCAAGCCTGTTCCCCCCTCCCGGCAATTCTACCACTACCACGCGTTTTCCGCCTGTGCTTCATTCATGTAGCGGGTTGGGATGTGACCACATCTTTCCCCCTGCCATATGTCTCGCCTCCCACATGACTAAGACTAAAGTCGAAATATTGTGCAATTCGTTTGTTTTTGTGTTTTTACGTGTCTCGCTCTCCTGCCTTCATCAGTGGTAAGTGACGGGTAACTGTTTATTTTCCCTATCCTATCTTATTTTTAAAATTATAGTTTAAAAAACTAAAAACACGCTTTCGTAGTAATGTGAACTAAAAGGTTAAGAATAATCTCTAAATATAAAAATTTTGTTTATCAGCAGTATAATGTCCCACAATTCAGAATAAATTAATTTTTTGAATAATCTTAAAGAATAAAGTCACTGATTACAAATTTAACTTTAATGTAAAAAAAAAAATGTGTGGGGTACCATATCAGTTGCCTTATTTTTTTTGTCACTGGCTGTTTGTATAGATAGAGTGATTGCCAAAAGTTATGTAGAGAGCACCCCACGCCTGTTTTACAATACCCAACTGACTCCCGAACGATATTCCATATCGATCTATCGAATATCACAGATTCGATACTCACTTACAAACCTAATACCGACTTCCTTTATATGTAAATACCTGCATCATCACTCTGTGGTGTTACATCCCCCCCCCCGGGTCTCTCTTTGGCGAAAGACGGGATTGACAAAGCCCAGGTTTTCGTCACCAAAACACAAAACCCTTATTATACATCTCAACAGCTAGACAGAACGTATACACTCATTGATTATAATACCCAAAACGTAGTATCTGGTGGTCGCTTGGAAACATTGCATCATACTCCAACATGGATTCCTTAATTCTAAATACAAAATGCACACATCAGCACAAACCAAACATGAAACTCAAGATCAGAAACAAACATCAAAATCAACATCAGAAAATCAACATGAGAGTCAAAATCACGTAATTGGTTCCCTTCCAATATGTCTTTCTCAAAGTTATTAGTTATGAGAAACAGATAGAATCGCATAAATACCAAAACAAGTAATACAAGACATTTATAACTTTACTTTACATGTGCAGTGTAGACACACTGCTAACATAAGCACACATTCCCTAACTTGGATCTGTACACCAACAACTGCACTTGGCACCTGCCTGCACTTACTCAATCACTGCGCAGGCACAAACACGGCACACGCAACGCTAGGCGCAAAGTGACATTGTGTGCATGCACTGCAAAACTTGTATCTAGCTTGAATATTAGAAAAGATAAAAATGGTAATAAGAAGTTTGCTAACCTGCATTAAAACAAAGAATATTGCCATGTGTGCTATACGAAATGTTGCTGACACGGGCAAAGTATTGTATCATGTGACCATGCGAATATGGGGTTTAAAATAAGAATAATCGGTACATTTCACCCCCACCTAAAGACTTTCACTTCCGTACATTACTGCCCTCATCAAATAATGCTAACCCCCTTTTTTCTTCCTAATCTTCGAATTGTCTTTCTTCTTGCGCACACTCTTCCTTTCATCAAATGAAATTACACTTCTTTTTCTCTGATACTTGCACCTTGCTTCCTTCTTTATCGTGATCAGAATTGTTTCCTTTTTTTCTTCATCAAAAATACCTTTTCTTCTATCTTCTTCACTTTCACCCTGATAGTTTTCTGACAAGACCTTAGAATAGCTATGTACAGGAATATGAATCAACTTGCTGTATTCTGTGCCACAGCTGGATTGTGATCATTGCCGGCTGCGAGGCCTATGACCCCTGCGACAGCTGACAACAATTTAATTCCTTCCTGTTTCACCTCTTCTTGAAAATTTTCACAAATTGTTTCGTCAGCCTCCCATACCTCCATTTCTTCCCTATTTTCTTCAATTCATTTTTCTTCAATCCTTGTTCTGTCATACTTTTCCAGCATGTACTTCGCTAACACCACCTCAACTAAATTGATTTCTATCATTTGTTTCTTCTTCCGAAGGCCAGGCTCCTTCACTGTTTTCATTACTTCTCGAGATTTCACACTCTGTAGTGTCATGTAGTCTCCTGTCCCTGCCGAGGCTGAAGCAGTGACAGGTACTAGTTTACCTGCGGTGCACTCTCCATAACGGCTACCTGTGCCTGATTTACAGAATCTTCCAGTGACCAATAACCCCCAATCACCCCACTTCCAAATCCTCCTCTCTGTCCACAGTTATTGTATCCACCTCAATTCCAGTTATCAAAATGTTGGTAGCTCTCCTGTTGCTGCTGTGAGTTATCTCTCTGCCCTTTCGATTGCGACTTCTCCACGAAATGTGTGGGTGGCCTCACCCCATATTCTTTCGCTCGTATACTATTCTCTTGTTCGTCCAGCCGACCCAACATCTTTACCGCTTCATCAATGGTACATATATAATGGCTGACAAATACAAGCTGTGTTGACTCGGGCAAACATGCACTAATCATTCGCACATATTATCCTTCACTGAAAGGTGAACTTAAATGTTTACAAGAGTTAACACACTTCAAGAAAAAGTTTTGCAGAGTGCCACTACCTGGCGAGTATGGTTTCCCCGTCATTAAATTACACCGTACTGCAATTTGCCGGTCTATGGACCAAAAATGTTCCAAAAAGCTGACTTATACTCGGCAAAAGTCTTGCAGTTATCCGCAAACCATTCTCCCCACATTCGGGCATCCCCTTTGATGTGTTTGCTAATTATTTCTATCTTCTTCCCCTCCGCAGCCCTACAAAAAGGTCCAAAATTTTCGAACTTCTTTACGAAATCGACAGGGTGTATCCCACCGTTGTCGCAAAAGTTCTCCCAGTCCACTTTCTTTTCCACCATGCACACAGTGAACGCATTTACATTTGGAATCACTTGACATTTGGCAACCTCTTCACTCACTACTTCTGCAACTTGCACCTTTAGACTTCTTTCAACTTGCTTCTCTTGTACCTGTAACCTTTCATTCACCCACTTCGCCGTGGAGGCATGATAATTATTCCACGCTTACTGCTAATTGGTCAACTTCTTCTTTCAGTAAGGTTCTCTCCTAAATTCTCCACCTTCGTCAATCTTTCATCATGGCTCTCTTCTATCAACTCGACTTTTTTCTTTAGGGACTCCACATTCTGGTGCAAAATGCTACTTACCTGTTCGCTATCTGAACAATACTGGGTCAATTTAGAAGATATTTCAGCAGCCTGCTGGGTAGAATGTTCCTTATAATGGGTCACTTCTTCCCTAAAATGTCCTAGTCACGATTTAAAAGAATCTCGAAGACATTCAATACTTTCCTTATTTTCACTCAATTTGGATTCAAGAGAAATACTATTTTCATTTAATTTAGATTCAAGGGATTCATGTGAAATACTATTTTCATTTAATTTGGATTCAAAGGAAGACCTAGTTTCATCTAACTTTGATTGAAGGAAATGATTATTTTCAGTTAACTATGATCTTAGGTAAATATTATTTTCATTTATCTGTGATTGGAGGGACTGAATTGACATGACAACTTGTTTCTGGAATGCACGTAGCATCTCCGTTATTGACACGTCATTATTTTCCATACGCTCTTCTCGCAACATATCAACTTCTGATTCACTAGTCATTTTTCAAACACTGTACAATATTAAATGATAATGATAAAAAAATCCAGACAAACAAATGCCACAGGCCATGCAAAACCATCTACTTCCTAGCTACAAAGCATTTTCTTCAAGCATTTCAAAGGAAAAATCAGGCTACCTCTCGAAATGAAATTATTTCCTTGTTGGTTTATAGTTGACAAGGCTGACATGTCATCATGGATGACAAGAAAGCGAAATACAAGATGAAAACATAATTCATGAAAATTTTTCAAAATAAAATTTCAGTAAGCAACTACAGTCATTTTGCGCTAGCGAGAATAAAATAATTTTCTCTTTCCTTTCTACAAATCACAACGGCTTCCTGCTCTGCTGCTAACCACGATGTCGCCGCGTCGTGCCGCCTGCGTTGTTCCGCTTCCGCTGCGCCGCTCTCCGTAGTTCCGCGTCGCCTACATGTGGTGTCATTGCATGGATGGTGACTCTTGACAGAATGCGTCACTCGGTTCCGGTCATGAAAGCTTGTGTCCCATCGTTTATTGCTTTGTTGTACTCGCGCCACGTCTCAATAGATCCACCATCGTCAATTGTTGTCTTCCCACACTACTAACTTTTCATTTCACGACTTATTATTTCTGGCACATTTTATATTAATCACTGTTCATAATTAACAGTTTTAGCTGCACTGTCCTGTACACGCTGAGCCATGTAACGTTATTATTTTATATATATATAGTTAATTAATGTTCGTCGTTGCAATTGTTCAGCTATGTTGCTTTACACAACTATTCAGTACTCCCTTTTACCACTCTTAGTTTTAGTTATACTATTTGATTGCCATGCGGTCGCCAGTCTGGTTAGCTTTACTAATTAAATACATTAATTGAATAACATTCAAAAGAACATGTGGAAAGCTATTGAGAAATCACACGAACTGGTTTCCACAGTTCACTAAGATTTATTCTTCAGAATGTTACATAAACCAAAGCAAGCCACCAGACACAAGGAAAATTAGACTTCGTCACCAAAGAAGTTTCGAGGATAAATAAGTTCGTGAATTAGTTAGTCCAACTTCAGTAATTAATTATTCAACCATCGATGTGGCACAACTCCGAGCAGTTCACCAAACAAAGTTTATAGAACATTATATTGCCGCATGAACGCCAGTGTACCGTCTGCCAGCATGGCGCAGCGGGTAGCGTCACGAATTGCGGTACCGAAGGTCGCCGGTTCAATCCCGCCCACTGACAAAAATTATTTAATTCTGTTTATTATTTCCAGAAGATTCTACATGTTTCCTAAGGTCACTTGTAACTTCTACACATTTCATTTGTTAACTACTCTTGTAATCTCTAGTACGTTCTATCTGTGTATAAATAGAAGAGCATTCTGCCCAAGAGGCAGTCAGTGCTGCGTGTATGTTTGAGTTCTCAATAAACCTGTTCTCAGTTTAAGTGCTGTGTTCATTGACAAGTAACCTTCGAATTCACACCTGCCCCGGTTGCAACGCGACATAGTTTGGTGGAGGCGCCGGGTACCCTGTGCAACAGCTGCATCATCGTGGCTCCGATTAGGCAACGTAAAAGTCGCCGCCTACACGGACTGGAACCGGACTACAAAGGATATACTCAGTACGTCCTTCCGAAAGTCCGCGTCATTAGGAAACCCATGGCGGCAAGCCAGCTGCACATTCGACACCCATCGGTGTTCTCTGGAGACGCTGGACAGGATCCCTAACAAATGGCTAAAAGGGTTCGACCGAGTCGCCAAGTACAACAGGTGGGATCATACCATGTGCTTGGCAAATGTTTATTTCTATCTGGACGGAACCGCCCAGCAGTGGTTCGAGAACAACGAAGATAAACTGAATAACTGGGAAATGTTCCAGACGGAACTTAAGAAAACGTTTGGGGACCACCAGCGACAAATCCGCTCGGCGGAAGAACAACTGAAGAACCGGGCCCAACGACATGGGGAGCCGACGCAATCTTACATACAGGATGTTTTGGCCCTATGCAACGTAGTCAACCCGAATATGACTGAAGCCGACAAAATCACGCACCTAATGAAAGGTATTGCAGAAGACATGTACCAAGCTCTTCTGATAAAAGACGTCGCTACGACGGAAGAGTTCATCAAGTGGTGCCAGCGGATTGAGGAGATGCAACAAAGGAGGGTTGGGCGAAAGAAGTATGACAGACTTCCCAACGTAGTCCCTATGGCAGTTGTGGAAGACCAGCACGACTTTGCGTCTCTCATACGACAAATTGTGAGAGAAGAATTACAACAGTTCATGGCAGCTGGGACTCTTGAACCGAGTGAGCATCAGATCATGGCCATGGATGTAAGCCCAGTGGGTCATGAAGGAGCCGACGCGGCGGAAAAAGAGGTATTTCAGACAATAGCTCCTGTCTGCCGAGCCAATCGCACTCGACGTGAAGAATGGCCTCGCCCTGATATGACGTATGCTGCAGCTGCCAAACGGCAGCCTAGGAACCGGCCGACACGGCCACAACCAAATCCTCCGGCACCTATGACGTCCCGCAGACGAACGGACGTCTGGAGGACAGAAGACAACGCGCCAGTATGTTTCCACTGTGGGCGCCCTGGACATGTCGTACGATACTGCAGAGAGAGAAGACGAGTATTTGACGATTATTTTGCCGCAAGACGTCCGCCATCAGAACAGTTCTACCCCAGGCAGCCACCCGCTGACGAGTTCGGTCGACCTACGGGAAGAAGCCCATCGCCGTACCCTAGACGAGGTCGATCCCCGACGCGCCGCTGCCGTTCATCGTCGCCGGACAGAGCTACCAGCCGCTCCCCTAGCCGCCGCACGCAGGAAAACTAAGCAAGGCGACCATCTACGGAGGTGAGGCCGCCGCAGATGAAAATCCTCCATGGATGACAGTCACTAAGATGTCGGGAAATCTCATCAACGTTATAATCGACGGCCAACCTGTCCGGGCGCTGGTTGATTCAGGAGCTTCTTTCTCCGTATTGTCGGACAATTATCGTCGCACACTAAAGAAGACAATGTTCCGTGATACGGGGGCAACTGTGCTAAAGGTCGCAAATGGAAAGTACGTCCAGCCAGCTGGAGCTTGTGTCGCGAGAATAACCATCAACAACAGGACCCAGCCAGTTGAATTTGTCATTTTAACAGAATGTAGTCATAATGTCATCCTTGGATGGGACTTCCTTAAGGCATCCCAAGCTGTCATTGACTGTGGAACGTCTGAGCTGCAAATTGAAGAAGTCGTTGCGACGGGTACACGTAACACAGAATCTTCTGGGAAGTTATTCGCCGTTGACAACGTGACAATCCCGCCGTTCGCAATGAGAAGAGTCCCAGTCAAAAACACGGACGACCGCAACCTTGAAGTGCTTGTCGATAGTAGAAAGTTTATTAGGCTCACGAAAGAAATCTACATACCAGCGGCTATCATAAGCATTATCGGTGGTCGAGGAGACATTTGGATCACCAACTGTCACGAGCAGTCACAAATTATCCCCAAGGGAATGTGCATAGGGACAGCTGAACCAGTCCAGGAGGGCGAGCTCAACGTCATTAACGAAGATCCATGCTCTGTTACTAGTACCGACAACACGCTGGAGGAAACAACTATGGAACTGCCAATAGGGTCCGGCCTGACCAAGGAACAACACCACCGGGTGTTAGCTATACTACGCCAATTCTCTGGTGTATTCACACCCCAGCAAAAAAAAGGTCAGACGAAACGGCCCACGATAAAGCATCGTATCAATACTGGGGATCATCCGCCCATTAGCCAGCGCTCGTACCGATTGTCACCAGTCGAAAGGCGAATAATTCGAGAGGAAGTGGAGAAGATGTTGCATAATGACATTATTCAACCTTCGGAGAGTCCTTGGTCATCTCCGGTGGTCCTCGTAAAGAAGAAGGATGGTACGTGGCGATTCTGTGTCGACTATCGGCGGCTGAACAAAATCACAAAGAAAGATGTCTACCCACTGCCGCGCATCGACGACGCCTTAGACTGCTTGAAAGGAGCTACATACTTCTCAACCATGGACATGCAGACAGGCTACTGGCAAATCGAGGTTGACGAAGCTGACAGAGAAAAGACGGCTTTTATTACACCTGATGGCCTCTATGAATTCAAAGTAATGCCATTCGGATTATGCAACGCTCCGGCCACATTCGAACGCATGATGGACAACTTACTTCGACACCTTAAGTGGACGACGTGTCTTTGTTATTTAGATGACATTGTTGTTTTCTCGAAAACATTTGAAGAACATCTGAGTCGCCTGTCAACGGTGCTGAAGTGTGTTCAGACTGCAGGACTCCGCCTCAATCCGAAGAAGTGCCTCTTCGTCGCCAGAGAGATAAAAATCCTGGGGCACCTGGTCAACGGAGATGGCGTCCGCGCTGATCCAGATAAAGTAAGGGCAGTCATGGAATTTCCAACTCCTCAGCACATTCGTGATGTGAGAAGCTTTCTTGGGCTGTGCTCATACTTCCGGCGTTTCATAAAAGGATTCTGTAACATGGCACGTCCACTGCAAGAACTTTTGCAGGGAGACGCCAAGTTTTACTGGGATGAAACTAAAGAAAGATCTTTCCAGGCACTTAAGGAGGCTCTAACTTCCGCACCAGTTCTAGCCTTATACGACGAGAATGCAGAAACTGAACTTCACACTGACGCCAGCGGTTATGGGATCGGTGCAGTGCTTGTGCAAATTCAGGAAGGTGCTGAGAAGGTGATAGCCTATGCATCAAGAGTATTCTCTAAGCCCGAGATAAACTACTCTACAACCGAGAAAGAATGCCTCGCAGTTGTCTGGGCTATCAACAAGTTTCGTCCGTATTTATTCGGCAAACCTTTCACCGTCGTAACAGACCACCATTCTTTATGTTGGCTAACCAGCTTGAAGGATCCATCAGGTCGACTAGCAAGATGGGCACTTAGACTTCAAGAGTACGACGTCACGGTGGTATTCAAAAACGGACGCAAACACAAGGATGCCGACAGCCTTTCAAGGAATCCTTTAATAGAACACAACAGCATGAATGGAATTTCAGCCCTCGCTGAATTAGGTGACGTTGCAGCTGAACAGAGGGAAGATTCAGAGTTATTAAGAACCATAGACGCCTTGGAGAAAGGAGAACCGGCCAAAGGAGGGTTTCAATTGATAGATGGGACATTGTATAAGAACAACTACGATCCACTAGGCCCCAAGTGGCTTCTGGTCGTTCCAGCTCATCTCCAGCCAGCTATTCTCAAGTATTTCCACGACGCTCCAATATCCGGTCATCTGGGATTTGTGAAGACCCTGGACCGAATCAGACGCAGGTATTACTGGAAGGGTCTCTACCGATCTGTCAAGCATTATGTGAGTCACTGTAAAGAGTGCCAGCGACGGAAACATGTGCCGCAATTACCTCCAGGTCATCTAGTACCAATTCCACCTGCAGCAGTTCCATTCCACCGAATTGGGATCGACCTTTTGGGGAGGTTCCCGAAGTCGACAACCGGTAACCGATGGATAATAGTCTGCACCGACTACCTCACGCGCTACGCTGTCACCAAACCTGTGCCGACTGCAGAAGCTCCAGAGGTTGCAAAATTTCTAGTAGAAGACATTATTTTGAAGCATGGAGCACCACGTGTGATGATATCCGATCGTGGAAAGGTATTCCAGTCAAGACTAGTATCAGAGGTCATGTCAAGATGCGACGTTGTCCACAGGATGACAACTGCATACCACCCTCAGACAAACGGTCTCACAGAACGCTTCAACAAGACATTAGCCGATATGCTGTCGATGTATGTGGATGTTGAGCAGAAGGATTGGGATACAATACTGCCAGTGGTCACATTTGCTTATAATACAGCAAGGCAAGATACGACAGGCTTCACTCCGTTTTTTCTGCTCCATGGCCGTGAAGCTGAGACCACAATGGATACGCTGTTCCCATTCCAGCCGGACGACACTCAGGATGACTATATAAAACAGCTCATTACCAGGGTCGAAGAAGCAAGACAGCTGGCTCGCATACGAACACTGGCCACCCAGGAGAGGGACCGTCAGCGGTATGACGGCAAGCACCGACCTGTTGCGTACAACCCAGGAGATCTCGTATGGATTTTTACCCCTGTCCGGAAGGTTGGGCTATCAGAAAAGTTACTGAAGCGGTACTTTGGTCCGTATCGTGTCATACGCCGCCGGTCAGACGTCACATACGAAGTCGAGGATTATGAGCCGTCTTCGAAACGACGAAAGCGAAGGGACATTGTTCACGTCCTCCGCATGAAGCCTTACTACAATCCTGACGAGCAGCTAGGCACAACCAGCTTCTTGTTCAAGGACTCTGAGGACGGTTTGGATACTGAGGAAGTCGGACAGGAAGATAATAGTACAAACAGGAGGGGCCCTCCAGAACTGCCATACAGAGGACCCACGACAAGATCAAGATCCAGGACACTTCAGCGTGCCCCAAAAGAAATCTAACAGCGGGACGCTGTTTTCCTCAGGAGAGGGAGCAATGCCGCATGAACGCCAGTGTACCGTCTGCCAGCATGGCGCAGCGGGTAGCGTCACGAATTGCGGTACCGAAGGTCGCCGGTTCAATCCCGCCCACTGACAAAAATTATTTAATTCTGTTTATTATTTCCAGAAGATTCTACATGTTTCCTAAGGTCACTTGTAACTTCTACACATTTCATTTGTTAACTACTCTTGTAATCTCTAGTACGTTCTATCTGTGTATAAATAGAAGAGCATTCTGCCCAAGAGGCAGTCAGTGCTGCGTGTATGTTTGAGTTCTCAATAAACCTGTTCTCAGTTTAAGTGCTGTGTTCATTGACAAGTAACCTTCGAATTCACACCTGCCCCGGTTGCAACGCGACAATATCACTCCGGGCTATATACACAGTCTACCGAAAGTACTCCAGCACTGTTCACATAATAATCTGCCGATTACGTAATAGTACACCGTCCACACGATACATACACGTGCGGCTGCTCTCCGCTCCCACCGTCCGTACTCTTCCGCAGACAATACCCGACTGACTCCCTAACGATATTCCATATTGATCTATCGAATATCACACATTCGTTACTCACTTCTAAACCTAATACCGACTTCCTTTATATGCAAATACCCGCATCATCACTCTGTGGTGTTACAGGGTCTACTGGAAATCGGGATTCCGCCAAAATAACATTCAGTAATGATGTCATTAAACTGCTGTAGTAAATAACAAGACATATTATTTTCAAGCAGTAATTCTGTTGTAATATATCCTGGACCGGCACAATACAGTTAAATGTACTTCTGAAAATATTTCTAGAGGATTCTTGTGTTTTACCGCAGCAATTCCTGGCAGAATCGCAATCTGCAGTAATCCTGATTTATTTATTTTACTTTAAATGACAGAAAGTATAATATCTAAAATGGACAATTGTCATTTATTTGAATGATATATTTTTCGATTCGTACATTTCATGTAAACTTTCTCTGAGTTTTTAATAAACTTCATTGTTTCTTATCTTCTGCCAAAAAAATTCTTAGGTTATGTTTTAATCTAGTACTTATAAGTGATACAGGTAATATAACGTAAACACAGAATACCCTTCTCCTTATATGACTTTTTGCATCTGGTTGTAGATAAATAAAAAGCAATATGTAAATTTAAATGAAGGAACTAATTGTAACTTTGTGACATATAATTGCCTCGCATTATTTTTTTCTCCTGCTCTCCGTATTTCTAATATCTCTCCTCACTGCAATTTTGCGGCAAGAATATCGTTGCTAGTAGTTCACTTATACAGTAAATAGTCGTATCCTTGATGATTTAAATGTAATAAAAAAGTTATCTTAAATCTCATTTAATAGCTAACACATGTATCAAAAACTAAGGGTATCACATATAATGGAAGTTGGAATTTATTCTGGAAAAGCTTATAAGGAGAAAAGTATAAGTCATTTATAATGATATCTTTTGTTATATGAATACGTTACTCTGTTTAGATGATCAGAGTATTTGGTTAGGATTTTACATAAATAAATGCATTTTACAGAGACTATAATTTCGAAAATGGATAACTGTTATTTATTTGACTAATACATTTTTCATTACGTATCTCCAAGTTTTTGATAAACTTCATTGTTTCTTATCGTCTGCCCAAAAAAATTCTTAGGTTATGGTTTGACCTAGTCCTTATAACTGATACAGATAAAATAGCATAAATATTGAATCCCCAACTCCTTACATGAATTTCTGCATCTAACTGACACAGATAAAATAGCGTAAATATTGAATCCCCATCTCATTACATGAATTTCTGCGTATGACTGTACCCTAGCCAATAGCTATAGTAGTTACAGACGACGTACGCAGACTCCAGATAAGCATTTTATATAAGGATGTTTGGTCACCGATTTATTCCCTGCTTTTTAACTGCCTCTGCAGTCCTCATATTTCAATGTTTCCAAAAGAGATGTTGTGTAGAGTAGCTCTTCTATTGTAACCCTCTCTTAAAAGATTGTCTACCTAGTGTAATGTGGGAAACCAAGAAACAGCAAAACAATTTTGTTGTTATATGTTTATATTTGTAGAGGAATTTCATTTGTTGTGGGGATTTTTTTTTGGTTCTGCTTTCCTTTTCTTCACGTACTTATGGATAGGATGAATATATAGTGCGGGGGTTCACAATTTTTTTTAAATCATATCTCCATTTTGTCAAAATAAAAATTCCACAATTTTAGTATTAAAAGAATATATGAAATCGAATGTATTTATTTTTTATTACTTATAAATTTTTTTAAAAAAATAATTTACTGTATATAAGTAACAAAGATAAAATATATAAGTGGGATGATTGAGCTTGCATTTAAAAAGAAAATAAGAACTATATTTCCTCAAATACATACTTGAAAAAAGGTGAATACAACTACAGTATGTGCTAGGGTAAAATACTTGACCGAAAGAGATGATTTATTCATTTTATCAAAATTGCATTTGGCTGCAGAATCATTTTTTGTTTCCAACACTTGCTTTTGAAATGTTTCAGGCAGCATGTCTGTGTTGATACTGACAGGGACCGTTGTCAATCTGTAAATTTTGTTGTCACGTGAGTTTGGAAAGTATCGACTGAATTCGTCATTGAGATGCACCAAGTGTTTTGACATTTGTGTATTAATGTGTTTGCCCTTAAAAACTTGTTGAATTAGTTTTCATCTGAGAATGTTAATAATTTGGGGAAACAGAAGCAGTTATAAGACATAACCAATATTTTATGTTTCCAAAGTTGCATATTCTCAATATATATCTTGATGACATCACAATGATAAATTATATTTGAGTCTCCACTATACAATTTTAAGTTAAGGTTGTACAAAGATTGTACAATTAGTCAAATATATCTGACAGATAAGCACACATTACTTGGCTTTCTGAATTTCATATTTAATTCGTCTTATTTCTATCCTTCCAAAAATGTCATTACTTTGTCTCAGAGTTCAAATAATCTTGCTAACACATTTCCTTCCAAGATCTTCCCAGATCTTCACACAAAGCTGTATAAAGATGAATACTTATCTAATTAATAACTTCAATGCATAAATATAAAACATGGAATTAATGATTGTGTAGACTTCCGCAATCATATCTTGGTTCTCCGGGAAGAGCCATGAAGTAAGAATCTTCCACTCTCACTTTTTCCTTAGCAACATCTTAAATGCCAGCGGTACAGCAGAGACTTCTGTTTCCAGCTGTTGAAGTGGTGCACTAATTCTCTCTCGCTCTTACATATATCTAACAGCTGACAATCCCTACTTGCGTCCACTTTTACATAGGCTACCAAAACTGTTTATGTTCTTTTAATGTCTCTCTTTGAATTGAATTATAATTTATTTAAAAAAAATAAGTGAACAATTTTTCGTAATTGAATTGAAAATGCTTGTGGCTATATTTTGATAGGCAATCTGGCAGAATTGTATTTTTCTACTAATAATTGTATTTAAAAATTGCATTTCAATTGAATAACAGATGAACGTAGAAATCGTGCAGCCGGATCTTGGACTATTTCCTGATCCAGGCATCTATATTTCAGTACAGTTCTCTTTCAACTCAAATGATCCCACTTTTGATGAAATATGAAGTCCTTAAAAAATAATTCCAATTTGGGGGTGGTTTCTTAAAACACATTACATCCATCACCAGTATGTGTAATTATTGTTATGTGTTTTGTCCATTCTGAGATAGAAATCTTATTATGCTGTTATCATAGAGTTAAATTACTTAAGGGAGGTGGTGGAAGGAAAAAAATACCTCCAGTCTGGACATTTGATGCTGTTTCTAACAATTCAGACTTTTAAAATTGTCGTTACACTTTTTATATGACTGGGCTGAATATTAAATTAAATTGCAATGGAGCACAGGCTCCGGTGGCAATATCCCTACACACCCATCTTCCCCCTATCCTGCACCCACCTACATTTGCCCTCTACAAATTTTATCTTTAAATTCCTTCAAAGTTTTGGGTAAATTATTCATCATTTCTCTTGGTAACTCATTCCAATCCCTGACACCCTCACCTAAAAAAGAGAATCTTCCCACACCCTTGTGCCTGAAATCGAGTGCCAGCTTCTGGTCATGGTCATCTTTTCCCTTCCATACATTACTTTCAATTCTTGCACCAATATCTTTCTATACCTCATCACCAATATACGCCTTGTACACTCCCATGACCCTCTCCTCCCTCCTTCTGTCTTCCAATGAGTCCCATTCCAGCTCTTTTATCATATCTGTTAATGATTGCATTCTGTGATAATTTCCAGAAACAAATCTAGCAGCCCTTCTTTGCACCTTCTCACCCACTCAAAATATGGGTCCCATACTTCACTACCATATTCAAGCAATGGCCTGACCAAGTTTTGTAATCAAATTCCTTTACTTCTCTCTTACATCCCCTCATCACCCTCTCCAACAAATGCAGAATTTTGAAATCTTTTCCTACTACCTGTCGAATGTGATCTGCCCAGTTAAGCTTGTTATCAAATGTAATGCCAAGATATTTACATTTCGAGTCTTCAATAGGCAATTCTTTTCCCACCTTATAATTATAATGAACCTTTAGTTTTTTATTTGTGTATCTAATAAGCTCACTCTTCTTTGCATTTATCTTCATCCCATGTTTACCAATCCAACTATATATCCTGTCCAGATCACCCTGCAACTGTTTACAATCTTCAACCGTTTTGATCCTTTTATATAACATTATGTCATCTGCAAACAATCTAATTTCTGGTAGTAAACAATCAACACAACTATTCATTAGAATAGCAATGGTCCCCTGTGGCACTCCCATTTTTACTTCCACTTCTTTTTATACCGCATTTCCTACCCTAACTTTCTGTTTTCTACCTTTCAAAAATTCTTCTATCCAGCAAATCACTTTATAATCCACTCCAATAGATTTTACCTTATTTACTACCATTTTATGGCTCACTCTGTCAAAAGCCTTTGAAAGAGCTAGTGCTACACTATCAATTTGACCTCCTTTGTCCATTTCATCTGAAATATTTTGCATATATCCCACCAACTGAGATTCACATCAATATCCTTGCCTAAAGCCATGTTGCCTGCTTGAAAACCACTTACGCTCCTCACACATACTTCTGATGTGGTTGCATATCAATCTCTCCATTAATTTACCTACCACTGATGTCAAGCTAATTGGCATATAATTTTCGACTCTATTTCTCACCCCACCTTTATGTACCGGCACTACAATCGCACTTTTCCAATCCTCCGGTAAGCAGCAAGTATCAAGACTCAATTTAAATAATATTTCAAGATGAGGTACAATGTCATATCCTGCTATTTTTAAGACATCTGTAGTAATATTATCTTCACCAGCCCCTTATGTTTTTTCAACTTTCTTATTTCCTTCATGATATCCTTAGGATGAATTTCAAATTTTATGCTCATTTCCAATTGTTATGTAAAGCTCATTATCCGATTCAAAACCATCTGTTTCTGATTCATTGTCCCTAATGCTCTCACTAAACCAGTTTCTTAAAATCTCTACCTTTTTCAAATCGTCCGTAACTTCTTGTCTATCCTTATCTAACAGTGTCTCAACACCCTCCCTTCCTTTTTGTTTTCTAACATAGTTTCTTGATGATTCAGTCAGTGGTCCCCCTGCACTGACAATACTCTTCATAAATACATCTTTAGCCACCTTCTTAACTATTATTAGGTCCTGTTTAATTGTTTTAAATATTCCCGACTACCTTGCTGTCTCTTAACTCTGTTGTGTTCTCTTCTTACCAACCTCTTTAACCACCTCACCTCCCTGTTATAGTACACAGGTTATCTACTTTTTTTTATTTTCTGTTTTGGAATACATTTTTCTTCCCCCTTTCTTATTATCTCTGTGAACTCTTCCCACCTAGACTTAACTGTACTTGTGCCTACCTTCCATTTACTGAAACGTTTTTCTAAAATATCTTTTCAAATTCGAAATATGTGCCTTTTTATAATTGTACCTATTTCTCCCATCAATTTTGGCTGCTGGTTCACTGAATACTCTAATATCCATCAGAACTGCTTCATGATCACTTATTCCTTCAGTTACTTGACACCCTACAAGGTTATCATCAGGGTATATTAGGAATATATCTAAAATATTTTGTCCCCTAGTGTTCTGCTCTACCACTTGTGTAAATCCTCCTTCCGTTATTAGAGTATTTGCAAATATCTGTTGCCTTTTTTTATTAATCTTATTTCCTGCCCAATTTACACCTGGTAAAATTAAGACCCCGCCAATAATGACCATTCTATTCTCACCTCTGAAATCTGAGTATGAATTTAATTTCTCCGCAAGAGTCTCATCTTCATCTGCCATTATTCCACTGCGGTAAGCAGCCAACACCCTGATTTTTTCTTTTTTATTACCCCAGAAATCTACCACAAGTAACTCATGGTCATGATCTATGAACACCAGTAAACTGAGATAGGTTTTGTTAACTAGTATGAAAACTCCTCCACCAATTGCTCCCCTATCACTGTGATACACTGTGTAACTATCGGGAAAAACCTCCCTCACTGTCTTGTACTTCTTCTTTTAACCAACTCTCTACCCCTATTATTACTTGTGGCTTGTGTATTTCAATTAAATTTGCAAATTAAATTACTTTGTTCATTTTCTTCTACAGTCCACCAATAAAACCCTTATTACTGGCTGTATATTTTTAGCATTTACCTCCTCCTTCCCAGTTCTAACCCAGTTTATTATTGTTTCATCAAGTTCACCTGTTTCTTTAACATCTGTGATTTTTCTCATTGTGGATCTAGATCATGTAGAGTTATTATCACTTTGATCATCTATCTCCATCCCTTCACCAGCAGCCCCTTACCTAAAAAAGGCACAGTCCTGACATCACAAATGCATTATGCCATGTACTTGCCATAATGCTCTTAAATCTTCCAATCATTTTCCTTACCCTTAATGATTCACTCATTTTTCTAGCTGCCTTTTCTCATGATTTGTGAACCCTTTAAGTTAGAAATTTGCAATTATGCATTATTTAAAAGGATTATAACATAAGATTAAGGAAAAAATCTTCGGTAACAAAAATAATTGAATATATCTTAGTAGTGAGCTGAAGAAAAAAAAATCCATGGATGATCTTCATTGATATTAAATGAAAACTGGCAACCCACCAATTCTCAAAATATTTGGATTCTTCGCTTTATTCCACGATTTGACAAACTTTTTTGGGCAAAATCAATTAAATTATCCAGTTCCCCCTTTTATTATCAAACCGACATAGCTGAAAATTCTTTCAAAATTTACAGTATCTATCTTTATGGAGTTTACTTTTTTTTTTTTTTGGACAACGCTATAGAGATAGTAAATATGTTTTAAAATACTTTCAAAAAGACACCTAGTGATAGATATCTCAGGTTTTTATAAATAATTGAAATAATTAGTCCAAGATACACTTTCAGATTTTGTTTATTTCTAGAGGACATCAGACTCCAAAGATACTGGTTGCACATGTAAACACAAGCTCCAGTGATTACACTCAATACTGCTTTCAAAGACAATACTGCTATATACTCTCACAGTACTGAACTAAAAGACTCCTTGCATATGTAAAAACTGTTATTTACTGTTTTCAAACTCGTCTCTGCCGATCACTTATATAAGTTCCATAGAAAGTTACAGAATATTACAAAGGTTTCTGACAGATGTTTCTCGAACTCTAACAATATTTAAACAATTAACACCATGCGAATGCAGGCTTTCCCGGCGAATAAATGACAACAAATCTTCTAGGGTTTGCAGCCGGATTTTATTATAAAGTGACAAACCCTAGAAGATTTGTTCTAATTAAAACCATATTAAAAACAATCAAAATCAATTTCAATCATTACAAAATGCATAGAAATGAAAATCACACAAAATTGTCCACATAAATATATTTAAACTATCACAAATTGTCGTTTAAACATCATAGCTCACCTTAATACTTGGAATTATAAACATTTAATCAATTTTCCTTGCAGTTTTCTGTCCTTAAACATATTAAACAGTATTGATATAATTTCTTTTCATAAAACAAAGTCCATTTACACCAATTCACAATCAGTTGCAAGGAAAACATACAAAATCATATTTACTCAACCCCGAGCTTGCTACAAATAATTCATAAAATATAATTTTGCTTAAAGTTTGAGGGCTGTTACACTAGGAACTGCTATAAATTTTTACAAAAATATTTTTGTATTTGATTTATGTGCACCATTTGAAAGATAATATTGCAAAATGTATAATAAATTTTACTGAAAAATTATTTGCTGTATAATTTATAACATAAGTTTTAAATTTTTTTACTGACTCCATTTTAAATACAGAATGTGTGTTCAGAACACTGAGTGTACGTAATTCACACTTGATTGATTTTTTTTATTTTTGTTGTGCTCCTTTGTTGTCTGTTTTAGTGAGAGGTGGTTTCTTATTAAATACTCATTTAATTAAATACAATTACACCAAGTAAAATGGTAGTTAAGTTAGAGAAAGTTTATTACTGAAGCCTGCTAAAGAGGAAAATAGCTTGCCCCCCAGTTTGCTTTCACACTATTATTCATAATTTGAGTGGTTTCTTCTATGTTCCTAGGATGATTTACAAGATGGAAATTTATCACCTGATCCTAATGCATCATACCAGCTATTTGACAGAGTGGTCAATGTGAGAGAGGGCTTCACTGTTCCAGTTGGCATGCGGGGGACTGTCATAGGTATGCTTTTCACTGAGTAGCAAAGTTTTGAAAGTATGAAGGTATGCCTTGCATAGTCATCTTCTAAAATTTTGTAATATAATTTTGCTTGTCATCGTTTAGTTACAACAACAATTACTATTTTAAATGCTGGTATACATACAATTAACCAGTATGTTACATTTGTGGGTTACTGTTTAGCAAGTGCAAAGAAAAGAAAAAGAGAGAAAATATTACAGATGATGGCAGGACAGATTTTAAAAACTATGGAAACAGAAGAACATTGGTTCTGGTGGAAATCAAAAAGGAATTCCATTGCTTAGTGGCAGCTGAGTGGGTTGAAAGTGGGAATTCATGTATAAGGATGATGAAAGTTGGGTGGGTTGAAATGTAAAAGATAAAAGATGGTATAGGAACCATAAAAGAAGAAACGTTGAATATATATATAACTTGATAGGTTTAAGCCTGAAAATTTAATCTATTTTCTGTGTTATTTATTTTCTGTGTTCAGTTTCTACCAGCAGAGAAGGAGATAAGAGGTTAAAAAAAATATTTCTAAGTGGAGTGCTGGAAAAAAAAAGAGATAGAAAGGAAAGGTACAGCTATCTCAGGTCATGTAGTGGATACGAGCACCACAAAGTTTACAAGGAAAAAAGTAAAGTGTAGTGTTATTCTATAACAGGCTGTCCAGTTGAGGCAGAGTGGGGACAGACCAACTGTAAGATGGGTTTGAGAATCAAGAAGTGAGTGTGTGTGTATGTGTGTGTGTTTTTTTTAAAAAAAAAAAGAAAAAAAGATGCTTGTGGACTTGGATGGGCATGTTGGGCACCCAAAGATATGGATCCATCTTGCAATGGCCACTTTAATGCCTGTAACAAGACATTACGTGGTGTAATATTCACTTATGAACATAATATTCTCCTACATCACCACATAAAAGGTCATGACACCCTTTGCTTTTTTCCCCCAAAATTAAGATCCAATACTTGTTGAACTCACCTTGCTTGTATTTGCTCACTTGAGAACATTTTCATGAAATTAGAATTCAATTATACTAATTTATTAATTTGGTTGATTTATTTGGATGTTTATTTCAGCAAATAGAATAAACTGTTTGCTGTTCCTAAAAACATTATCTGTTTGTGAATAAATTTAGATATGAAGTGTAGCAGATCGCAGTATTTTAAAATGTTCCAAAAGGGAAATGCATAATTTATGGAAACAAATTATGATTACTTTGTTGATCTCTGAGATGTGATATTATGCTTGTTTATGTCAAACTGGCTCATGAATTTAAAATTTTAAAGTTCTTTGACCAAAATGTCCTTATTCTGAAAAGTTCTTGGCATTGTGTAGTTATGTATTGCTTGTTGATTAATTTTCTAAATTTATTAACTATGTCACATAAATGAGGAAATAAGAATTAGACAATAAGGTGATGATAATTAAATAAAAGCCCCCAAAATTTATCAATAAAAAAAACATACAAACCTCCATTTTACTCTGAATCTGTTAAACAAAATAATTTATAAAAAAGTGCTATCATGACATTTTCTCGATGTCATAACCAGTTGTGTTTTAACTACTTGTTTAACAGTTAAGATGTACATATAGTCAACCCAATAAAAAACTGGGAGTGATAGTTGATGATAGTCTTACTTTCTCTGATTATATTAGCTACACAACTTCCCAAGCATTTTGTGTCCTGAGATTCATATGTAGATCTGGAAAAGAATTTTTTTTAAAATGTTAACACTTTATTCTGATTGTTCTCTCCTTTTTTCAAACCAATACTGGAATATTATAGTATTGCCTGCTCACCATTTACAGATCAACAAATTAGACTCTCACGAAGATTCAGCCTGAGTGCTGTATCTTTCTATTTCATTATCTCAGAGATGAAAGCATACAGAAGTGAGCATTGTCTACCTCTGTTATAACATTAATAGCTTAAATAGTTCAGAGGTAACTGACAGATTTATTCTTCTTTTTATTGATTCACCTGAAATGTTTGAACAATGTTGATTAATTTAGATCTTTGAATGAGAAGACTGCCAGATGCTGTAAAATCTAACAAAACCTACCATGCCTTAGGACCGGTCAACTTACATGCACTGCATATCAACTTCTTTGGTGGATCTGGACTAATTTCTAACATCAAAAGATACCTCTGAGGCATTATATTTTATATTTTACATCACTGTCACTACATAATTGCAATGTATATATAATTACTAGCTTTGCACGGCATGTGTTGCAATGCCTCTTTTTTTTCTTAATTGGGTATGATCATACAAAACAGAAAGATTTACGCATACTAAACAAATGAAAGACATCACGAAAAACTGAATGGTTTCGTGTGTAAATTTTATTTAAGAAGGGTGATGGGTGAGAGTAAATGGGTTTTAGTAAACCTAATGTTGGCTATACATTTCTCTTTGTTATAAAATATACGTGCGCAGTGTTGCATAAAAAATCTGATAAAAGCTGTGAGTTTCCACAAACAACTTTTGAAATTAAGATGGGTGGGAGTAGAGGAGGATAGGGGTTGGACTTTTGTAAACCAAATGTAGACAGTACTTTTCTGTTTGCTTTAAAGTATACGTGTTCAAAGTTCCTTCGAAATCAGATAGAAACTGTAGCTTTGTATAAGGAACATTGACAAAAATTAATGAGGTGGAAAGAATTAGAGGAGTGGGGTTTCTGAAAATTAAATTTAGACAGTATTTTTTCTGTTGGTTTTAATGTATACGTGTGCAAAGGACCATTGAAATCAGATGAAATCTATGGGTATGTATGTATAAAGAATGTTTACAGACATAAGGGGGAAAGGGGTAGGGTTTCTGAAAACCAAATGTTGATAGTATTTTTCTGTTTATTTTGAAGTATACGTGTGCAAAGTTTCATCAAAATTGGATAAAAAATGTGATTTTGTATAAAATTAAGGGCTGTTAAGGGGGAGGGGAGGATGGTTTTTGGGTTTTTTTGAATCTAAGTCATTCTCGAATCAACTTACTCAAACAGACAAAATTTCATAAAAATCAGTGTAGCCATTTAGGAAGAGTTCAGTGACATACACTTGGACAGATGAAATATATACAGTATATAAAGATATACATTTTTAATATTAATTATTGTTTGCCAATTGGCATATAAAACTGTGTAAAACATGGTTTTGTGGTGGCTTGCTAAGTTTTAGTATAAGAAATATTATTTACAATTAAAGAAATTAAATAATAATCATTAGAATATTATTATGTAAACTCCATGAACTATTATCAAAAACCATGTTCTTAGTTTGTTGACGAAAAGTAATTAAACACATCTTTTCCATATTTTCCTGTAATGTTTTACTGTCAACTTCCTCCCATACAAGTGCCACTCCCACCCTTGTTTATTTGTGACTTCAGTCATGTGATGAGTCTCAGTGTGTACACATCTGTTCCCCTTCCCATATGTCTCACATTATTATGATTTATACTGAAATATTGTAATAAATGTTCATGTTTAAGTGTTCATTTATTTTCCTTATCTTTTCTTAATTTCATTGCTTAACTGCATTTAGATTGTGAATTTTATCTAGATCTTTCTTATATACTTTTATACAGGTTTTTGTCCCTCTCCACAAACAGTCAAAAGTATTGAAGCATTCTCCATGGGAGGGTAACTACTTATCTAACCGGCAAGGTGAAATAATTACAATCTGCAAACATTTCACATGACGTAGTTATTGGCTGTATACAATCATGGGCTCACAAGATGATTCCATATTTTACACTTTTAGCAGGTGTTATATTAATCATATATTCCACTTACTTTTCGATTTCTTAATTGTAAGGTTAATTGATTTATTAAAAATACAAAAAAAGATTCGTTTCAATTTAGTCCAAATTTACAAAATGTGTAATTGAATGTACAGTGTTCATGTTTGAGCAAGTGAAATTATCTCGGGGTTCAGAATGGGACAGAACAGTATTACAAAAGTTTCACACCACTTCATTCACTGCAAATAGGTGAAGAATAAGAATTTCTTGTTTCTGCACTTAAGGTGTGAGGTCAGTAGTGTACTAGTTGAACTGTCAGCCAAGAAACTAAAACCAGAGTGTCATAACCAAGGCATCTAGTTTCCTTCAAAGCTAAGTTTCACCACCTCCTTTGTGTGCTTCTGTGTCATTCAGCCAATGCTGTTCATCAGATGGGTTTTCTTGTGCCATGATTTGCAGAATATAGAAAAAATAAACACTTCTGTTAATAATTTTGTCATCCAAACCTGCTACAAGTTGAAGTTTCTCCTACCATTTTTGAGTAGCAGTTCCTTCAAACAAAACACAATAAAAACTGGTCAGGTTCCGTGCTGCAGAATTCTCCTTACCTGATTATGCAATATCCTCCAATCTCTGTTAAGTAACTTGGAACACATTCTGAAACTTTGAAGCAATTTGCACAGGGTGGGGCATAAAATATACAACCCTACCTGCTAGGTATACTAGCATCTGCTACAAACCATACAGTAAGTTTGGCCACCAGTAATCACATCACAAATTTGCACCTTTTATACATCATTAATACCTGCTTCCTCACTAATAATTTGTATGTTATAAATCATTACAGTATGATGACAAAATAGTGGGATAGGATTAACTTAATTTCTTTACGTGAAAAGACAGAAGCATGTTAATCATTATTTAGATATCAGAAACTTCAATTGAAACCAGTTAAAAAATACTTCATTACACAAAATTCATTGCACACTAAATATGTCTGAAAACCTTTGTTGTATATGTTACAATAAGCTTCTTGCGGCAAGTATAATATATGACAGATATTCATACAGAGCTAAATATCACTATCACAGGTATTCACTGAAGATAAAACAGTATAGGGAAAATCAGCCTTCACTTATCACAGGTGGGAGGAGGAGGGGCAGGCAAACACAAAAAACAAACACTCTTCACAGTATTTCAATTTGTAACCTACATATTGCAGGGAGAAGACGTGTTTGCCTCCAACATGATTAAGGTTACAAACCAAAATATTGTGAAGTGTGTTTTGTGTGTGTGTGTGTGTGTGTGTGTGTTTTTATGGCCCTCCTGCCTTCATCTGTAGTAAATGATACGCGATTTTCCCTATTCTATGTTATTTTCAATGCTAACGACAGTTTCACTGTCATCATAATCCAGATATTCACTGAAGTGATCTAAGAATTGGATCTATGTGAAAGCAAGTTAATAAAAGTAGGCAAAGTGAGTTAAGTAATGACTTTATCTAACTTTGACAAGAATTGTCAGTTGCACCTCACATGGGTTTATTCCTGATCTTCTTCCCTGATTTACTGTGAATATCCCAGTAAATACCGACAGAATCATCCTTATGCAGTTCCTTTATGGTCAGCTCCTCCTCTTTACTTTTTCTTCTCTTTTTCTGTTTGGAGGAAACTTTTTCCCATTAATTGTGACATGAGTTAATAATGTTGTTCCCCAATTAGTAGGTGTAACTTTCCTTCCAACATCTGAAACAGATTGCTAAATTCTAGTTGATATCTAACTTTACATAATGGCAAATCATGCTTAGATACTTTTTTCTTTTGCATTTCCCTGCTCACTTATTCATGGACTCACTTCTAACTAAAAAATCATTAATTAATCCCCTGTACTATATGGATCACAAGTTGTCCTTCCAATCCTGAAGCAAAAAATCTTTTCTGTTGCAGGTGTGCGGCAGTTGGGTGATCCTACTAGTGAAACAGCCAGCTTAATTTTAGATGTGTTGATGGATTCTCCTTTCCCTGGTGGTCTCTCAATTCCTGGATGTAGTGATGGACGTGGCTACTCACTACCAACAGTAGCACTAATCAACTTGAGCCATGGCCTGAGGATGGCCCGAAACCGACAAGCTGGACCTGCAGCTACATTTAAACCTACTGCAGTTGTGCCGCCCTCAGGAAGTGAGTGCCAACAAACTGCAGAAAATTAATTGTATAGTTAATTTGTGAACTCGTTGTTATAATAAACCAAATATTGAAAACTGAAAGTTATGTTGAACAATATGGGGGAAGAAGGATGCTTGATAGATAATCGATTGGAAAATAGTAATCAAAAGGAAAAAAATAATCAAAATAATATGAATAATAATGAAACACTTACCTTTAGATGATAGATGTGGGCCCTATCACAGAGAAAAGACAAAACACAACTGATAAAGAAATTTTCGGGATGCGCCCTTTGTCAAAGGATATCATTATTGGAGGTGGGTGATGTGGGAGAGCAACTGTTAGACTCTGCGATCAGGCGCTCAGTCGCTCAGTCGCTCTGTCGCTCTGTGAGGCTGTCTCCCACATCACCTGCCTCCAATAATGTTATCTTGTTGACAAAGGGCTCATCCCAAAAAATTTCTTTAAATCAGTTGTGTTTTTGTCTTTTCTGTGTGTTTGCACCCCACATCCATTATCTAAAGGTAAGTGGTGGCTCATTTTCATATCCTAATTTAATTACTTTTTCCTACTTAGCACCTTATGACTTACTTCCAGCCTGCCCTGAGATGAGAAACCTCCTTCCAAAAATCTTCCTCGCCGACCCAGATCCTGCTTCAGCAGACCTCCAAACCTCAACCAACTCTTGGTCCATAAACACTGGGCTCACCAGTCTAAAGACCGCCCCAAGGCTTGTTTCCTTGCAACAGATCCCGCTGCAAATTATGCAGTACGCACCCACCTTCACCAACCCCGTAACTGGGGCAAGCTTCCTCATCACAGGACTTGCCATGTGTGTATCCTCCCACCTTATATACCAACTCACCCGCAACCATTGCCCAGCCTCCTACATTGGTCGGATAACCAATCCACTGGCCATCAGGATGAATGGACACAGACAATCGGTATTCACACAGAACCCTGACCATCCTGTATCTTATCATTCCACCACTCATGGCACCAACAATTTCAACACATGTTTTGCGGTCAGTGCCATCAGAGTCCTCTCAGACAAAAGCAGCATCTCGGAACTCAGAAGGTGGGAAGTGGCTTATCTGTACCAACTGGGTACCAGACAACCGCCAGTACTAAATTTAAGATAGCACTGATTTTCCTACCCCGTCCCCCTTCCCCCATTCTACCCACCCCTCACCTCTCGCCTTTTCCCAAAGAACCACCACTCACCAGAGAATATCTTTTTGTAGTTGTAGCTTCGAAGTTTGCTTAATTTGAATGTCCACATATTTATTTATTATTATTTCACATGTTTTGCAGTTTTTGCACATACTCCCAAGATGTAAAAGGCTGTTTAGGACCATTAGCTGATGCCACCCATGCTTCTGCAACCAGTTCCTGTAGACTGGTTGACTATCTGTTTATTATTATTTTCTGGTTTATGCCTTTCTACCTCTACCCTGTTCCTGCCCCCCACCATGAGCTACCAGCCTTGCTGGCTAACTCAGTTGGCTGTCAGCCTCCATCATACAGCCATCTCACTCTACTATTGAAGAAGGGTTATAGGCTCGAAAATTTTATTCCATGTGTGTACATGTTTTTTTCCGTGTCTCAAGGCCACAGGAATCCTCCTCTATGGTAAATGGTGGTTTTTCTCCTATCCAAATGTTTAATGTAATATATATATAAATCTAAGGAAGGATAGGGAAATATGAACCAACACTTACCACAGATTAAGGCGGCTGGGACAACGAACACAAGAAGAGCGCAATATTTTGGCATACAGCCTTATTCGTGCAGGTGGAGTCAGATGTATACACAGAGACCGCCTTCTGGTGAATGGCGTCGCCAGAGTGGATTGTGGTGTAAAAGGTGGGGGTGGAGCTGAAATATTTGATCGATAATCAATACTGTTGATGGTATATTATCATTGAAAGTGGTAGACCCACATAATAACTGAGTGAGGATACATATATAAAAATCGAATTTTGAAAAACTGCAAGTAAAAAGTAAAATATCAGAAATATAAGAAATGTAAGTAGTGGAGATAATAAGTGCTGGTTCTGGTGGATAGAATTTATCGGAGATTGAGGCCAGGAGGATAGTCTCCCTCACCACCCTCTCTCCATAATGTTCTCCCGTTGATGAAGGGCCAAGTCCTGAAATATTCATTGTTTTTCCTGTTCTTGTGCATTTTTATGTGTTCGCCCCCATGAAGCCATCATCTAAGGTAAGTGGTGGTCCATTTTGCTATCCTTTTTTTTGTATATAAAATAGCAATGAGCAGAAAAAAATGCTTTAAGGCAATAAAACCAAGAAAGGATAGGGAAATATGACCCAACACTTACCACAGATGAAGGTGGCTGGAAACGACGAACACAAAAAAACACAAGAAAAGTGCAATATTTCGATATACAGCCTTATTCGTGCAGAAGTGAGACACCAGGTGGGGTCAGATGTGTACACAGAGCTGGCCGCATGGTGAATGGCGTAACCGACACAGATGGTTTTGCAGTAGGGATGGGGAGGGGGGGGGGAAGCTCAAATAAAGTATCGATAATTGATACTGTTGATGAGCAGGAAAATGCTTTAAGGCAACAAAACTAAGGAAGGATTGGGAAATATGACCCAACACTTTCCACAGAAGGCGGCTGGACGACGAACACAAAAACAGAACAAATACAAGAAATGCACAATATTTTGGCTTTTAGCCTTATTCTTGCAAAAATGAGACACCAGGCAAAGCCAGATGTGTACACAACAATGCCCGTCTGGTGAATCACTTCATCTGTGATAAGTGTTGGGTCGTATTTCCCAAACCTTCCTTAGTTTTATATATATATATATATATAAATAGACTTGGTTGTCCCTATATTTCATCCTGCAGCCACCAATACCTATTGCAGACCACTGATGTTTGTGCATGGTAGTAACATGGAGTTTCCCGTCATGCAAAACGTTGGTCAAATGGTGGTAGCTGTGGGGGTGTGGGAGATAGGGGGGTAGAAAGTAATTGATCTAGGACGTTTTCATATTTCCCTGTATTTCTCTTTGCTGCCACAACTCCATAGTGTAGACCACTGGTGTTTGTATGTGCTATTAGCATCAAATCTCCCATCGTCAAAAATGTTAGCTGAATGTTGGTAGCTGTGGGGATGTGGGAGATATGGTGGTTGAAAGTGGTCGACCAAGGAAATTTTCGTATTTATGCCAGAGATGTGTGTCATTTTGCTGCCATAACTACATAGTGCAGATCAGTGGTATGTGTTTGTGGTAATAACATCAAGTCTCCCATTGTGCACATTGGTGGTAGCATGTCGTTGGCTATTGGGGCATGGGTGGTCAACCTGGGGCACTTTCATATTTTGACCAACGACATGTTTGTCCCTTATTACACTTTTCAACCAAAATTACCTAGCGCTGGCCACTGGTGTTTGTGTGTAGTAGAAGCATGGACTCACTGATCGTGCATAATGTTGCCCGAATGTCGGTAGCTGTGGGAGTGTAGGAGATATGGTGGTTGAAACTGATTGATCAGGGACATTTTCGTATTTTGACGTACAGCACGTGTGTCCATATTTAACAGTTTATTACCACAACTACATAGCACAGATCACTGGTATTTGTATATGGTTGTGACCTTGAGTCTCCCATCATGCACTATGGTGGTTAGAAGTTGGTAGCTATAGGGATGTGGGATATGTTGTGGGTGAAAGTGGTCATCCTGAGGCACTTTCATATTTCGACCAAGGACGTGTGAGTCCCTAAATTTCACTTTAAGCCAAAACTACTTAGCACAGACGACTGGTGTTTGTATGTGGTAGTAGCATAGTGTCACTCATCGTGAACAACGTTGACCAAATTTTGGTAGCTGTGGAGATGTGGGAGATAGGGTGGTTGAAACTGTTTGATCAGGGGCATTTTCATATTTTGATCAATCACTTGTGTGTCTGTATATATTAGTTTGCAGCCACAATTACATAGTGCAGATCACTGGTGTTCATTTGTGTTAATAGCTTCGAGTTTCCCATCGTGCACTATGGTGGTTAGATGTTGGTTGCTATGAGGGGGTAGGAGATATGGTGGTTGATAGTGTGTGAATGGTAATGTGATGTAACATTGGGGACCCATGTAGCTGAGTACACTACCTCACATGAAAATGTAATAAGTATTGATTTTTTGCTAAGCAACTGCCTGACATACATACATACAAAGATCATGTGACTACAGAATCATAATGGCACATTTAGCCAGTTCCCCCCCCCCCCCCCAAATTGCTCCTCTGTATACATGCAACCAGTTACTTAGACTACTAGAATACCTGAAATCAGATTAAATTTATTTATTTATTATTTTACAGGTCAGGGTCGATCAGGAGTGACAACTTCATCTGGACCATCTGCATTTGCAAGCTGGGCACCTGCTCGTCAGTTACCATTTTCTCAGCCACAGCCTTACCTGCCTGCAGCTGCAGTAAGTTTATTTTCTCTAACATATTATTACAGTTATAAACGATTGAAATTTTTCTCAGCATTTTGTATTGAAGTGAAACTAACAGAATAAAAATGTTGTTTACACATAATATTTTGATGACTGTACTCTCCATTGTCATCTTCAAATGAAATGAAGTTTATAGACTTCCAAGAGTGCTCTTGGCATGATTTAAACTACAGTATGTGCACATACCATGCGTCTCATGTCTATGCATGAATAAGGCTTCATACCAAAATTTTGGAAAATGTGTTTTTATTTTTGAATTCATTGCTGTCTTCCTACCTTCATCTCTCTTTATTGATTTATCTTCATAATTCTATTAAACATTTAGATACATGATTACCTTGTAAATAGGGTATTATTTTTTGTCTACAGCAAAATAATGCAAAAGAATTTACCTCCGTCACTTATTTTAAAGAGACACTTACGAGGGTAAGTCAATTATTATCTGCAATTTAGTTATATTTTTGTTTATATTAGTAGTACTGTTGTGTTGCATAGCTGACACATGCGTGGTTTAATTGTTGTTATGTCTGTGCAGGTTTGAAGCTACTAGGTTAGTTCCATTATCGCTGCCCTGTTGTTAACCATGGCTGCTCTGCTTTCTGTTTGCACCAAAGAAGACAACAACATTCAGTGATCTGTTTTTTGTAGTCGGAAGGTGTATCAGGGGCCTAAACTCATCAAAGACTTTTGGTACAGTACGGAAACAGTGTGTTGCCACAACGGAGTGTCTATGAATGGATTGAAAAATTGAAAAATGGTCGCACAAGTGTTACACACGACGAAGGAGCCAGACGACCGTTTACAGCCACAAATGAGGAAAACATTGAGTGTGCACGTGACATGGTTCTGTTAGACAGATGAGTAACTATTGATGTAGTGGCACACTGTCTGCAAATTAGTCATGGTTCTACCTACGAAATCATCCACAACAGACTTGGGTTTTGTGAAGTCTGTGCAAGATGGGTCCCAAAACAGTTCACACAGTTACATAAACAAACGTGCTTGCACATCTGCCAAAATCATTTGGATCACTATGGTAACTAACATGACATCTTGTTAGACAGAATCATCACTGGTGACGAAACTTCCCCAAATCACTCCAGGCCAATGCCGAGATGCCTCCTTCAAAAGTCCATGGCCGAATTCCTTCCCATTCCTTGTTCCAAGTTCCATTGCACCTCTAATGACCTTAGCCATTGACAAGGTGTAAAGCAATAAGTAAAAAAAAAAAAAAAAAAAAAAAAAAAATGGTGACAAAACATTGATCCATTAATACGAGTCACAGAGTAAACGGTAGAGTATGGAATGGAAACATCCAAAGTTGGCCTGCAAGAAAAAGTTCAAAACCCAACCATCCATGGGAAAACTGATGCTTACAGTTTTTTTGGGGCTCACAAGACCCAGTACTGGAACATTATCAGGAAAGGGAAACAACAATAAACAGTGTGCATTACAGTGAGGTGCTTACTGACAAGCTGAAGCCTGCAATTCGAAGTAAAGGCTGAGAACTGCTGTCGAAAGGTGTTGTGTTGTTGCACAACAATGCACGTCCACATACTGCTGCCCACACTTCTGAAACACTCCAGAAATGTTGATCTTGCCCCGTCTAACAACCACTTGTTTGGTCCACTCGAGGCATTAAGGGGCTGTCGATTTACCTCAGACGAAACAGTGAAAGAAGCGGCTCACTCCTGGCTCACAGCTCAACCGAAAACCTTCTTTTATGAGGGCATCAGGAAGCTTGTGCACCAATGGACCAAGTGCGTTGAAATTCAAGGGGACTATGTTGAAAACTGCTTTACACATAAGTGTCCTATTTGTATTGCGATAAAATTTATAACTACATTGCAGATAATAATTGACTTATCCTCATATCAATCAGTAATTTTACTGCCTAAATCATTTGGGGCCCAGGAGCTGAACATGATCCCATTGTTCCTCCTAGATCCAGTGTGAGAGTGCCTTAAAATGCACAGCCCACTGGTGGGTGGTGTTAGGTATTGTTTTGAATGTTTATTGTATTTTGATGTTTCTGTTATCATGCCATGGTATCAATTCTTTTTCTTTGTTATGTGCACAAAATAAAATCACTGTAAAAGTTTTACTTTTATTTTGGTAATAAATTAATTTTAAGTAATGGGCTATTTTAGCTTGCCATAAGACAAAATATGATAAGATTGATCCATACAGAACCACAGTTCACAAAAAATGTTATTTAAATAGGAAAAATCAAAGGAGTAGCCCTGTTTTATTTTCCCTCTTTCTAGGATACCCTCCTTTACTCATGAATTTAGATGGAAATTAAAATGTTTTAAACACTTTTGCATACATCATTTGTTTTTACCACACTCTTGAAACTGGTAGTAATTGGGAAGATTTTGGCCGTAGATGACTGAGTAGGAAAAAGGGAAGTAGCAGCCCAGGTTTTTTCCTTCTTCTTTTTCTTTCTAGGATATTCTCCCTTCTTTCACAATATAAGTTGTAGGTAAAGGTTTTAAACATTTGTGCACATCATCCATTTCTACCATTCTCCTGAAACTGCCAGTAATTCACAATGGCTGGAGATGACCTACAGGCATATTTCAGCTTGTTCACAAAGTTTTCCAGTAAACAGTGTTCATATTGTCAGTGCATGTCATGTGTTTTGACATGTTGCTTTATTTGTATGTATATAAATTGTGATATAAAATCCCCAATTGAATTGCAAAGTTAATCCTAATTGTTTTTACAATTTAAACTCATTGTCACTGCATATAAAATGTTAATCTGTCAGCAACTAGATTAACTATTTTTTGTATGTATGAAAGTAAAGGCAAAACTACACTGCTGTCACATCACATGAACTAATGCGCTGTCACAATATCATACTTTAACTGTGATATCATCCTTAGAACTACACTACAGTCACATCACATCCCATGAAATCATTTTCTTGTTTGAAGTTTGCGTATGTTTCCAAAGTTGGAAACTCTTACCCCAACTAGCTTTTTGGAATGAGAAGAAGAATTGGAAACTGTGGTTTTTTGGGGCTACCAATGATATCAATTAAAAGAGAGTACAATTGGGTGAATTTCAGTGAATGTGACCCAAATAAGATAAGGTTTGAGACATTTTCATATCTATTAATAGATCAGCAAGGAACAGTTTGATTTCTTGCATGTGGTGATTAGAAACAATATAAAGAAAAAGCATGTTTAACAACAAGAGCTTTTACACTTCATATTTTGTTTTAACGTGAAAAAAGATATGTAACATTAAAAATGTTTGGTCTATTTTATATATTTCATTACCACCTCATTACCTACTAAATGCCAAAAGTTTCATTATGAAGGTGGTCTGAAAAGTTTCCCACCTCAACAAGAAGATGGCAGCACTCGTAAATAAAAGCTAGTGAATTTTGTTGTTTATCTGTTGACAGTTACTCACCAAAGTTTCAGCCATTTTGGATGCACAGTTGTTATGTAACAGTCGTTTGAGTGAGTTAATGTGAGTGTTTTTGTGAAAATGGACAAAATGGAGTATCGAGCTGTCATTAAATATTTGTTTTTGTAAGGCAATACGCCTACGCAAATCAAAGATGAGTGAAATTTTGGGCAGCTGAATTTAAACGTGGCCGTAAGAGCTTGGGAGACGATGAACGTTCGGGGCGTCAAAAAACTGCAACTACGAACGAAAACATCACCAAAGTTCACCAATTGGTGCTAGACAATCACCGAATTAAAGTGAGAGAGATAGCAGACCTTATGAACATTTCAAAAGAACTTGTTTGTTACATATTAAATCAACATTTAGGTATGAGAAAGCTGTCCGCGCGTTGGGTGCCGCGTTTGCTCACATTAGACCAAAAACGTGTTCGAATGAACAATTCCAACGCTCTGTTGGCGCAGTTTAGGTGCAATAAATCCGAGTTTTGGTGCCGATTAATTACTGTAGATGAAACTTGGATACAGTCCAAACAGTGGACTGCAAAGGGGGAACCGGCACCAATATCTCTGTCTCTATGGTACACTCTGTAACTGGCCACTAGTTTTTGTGTGATGCACACGGACAGACAGGCAAAAACTTGAAAATTTGCAGTTGTATGTTAATAATTTGGACAAAAGGTTTCCAATGTGCTAACATATGATATAAATTCTCACTTTGAGCAGTTTCGTCAAAATCATCCATTAGTTTTTGCGTAAAGAGCAGAATCTTTCAAAATGTATGGTTTTGGTTTCTCTGTCATCTAGAATTGTGTTGCCATTGTGGATGCAAAGTATCCTGTATGTTAACCCATCACATAAACTATCACTATGGGCAGTTTTATTAAAATCCCCCCATTTGTTTATGTGTGATATGGTGGGCAGATTGACAAAAATTCCAAATTGTACAATTTTTGCATCTCTGTCATCAATGTTTATATTGCTAGCAATCTTTTTTAAATAAATTTCCTGTATAGACACAAAGTGTGTACAATTTTGTTGTACAGTTTAGTTTATATAAATTGTTGTTTGTTTTCTGTAACTGGTCACTGTGACAACTAAATGCTACTGACACACACAAAATCATGGAAGTCCCTTATCTTACTCAATCACTTTGAACCACCATATAAAATATTCCAGTCTTTCACTTGGATATATTATTTTTCAATGTGGCAGGATACTTATTATGTGTGTCCATTACCCTGTGATTTTACAGAAAGAAGTGAATTTTCTGCAGAATCTAGTAAGACTTGTCTTAAAACTCCATATGTGATTCAAATAGATGAGTGATGCTTTTATGATTTGGAACTCTTCATTCCTACATTTCAACAAGACTAGTGGATGAGCAACTAAGGTTCAGGAAAACATTGGCCCTGTGCCCTGGTCTGGCCATCTTGATGTTGGTTTACCAAAATTTTGGAGAATGCAAATATCACTCAAGGCGAATGCTGGAATGCTTCCTTTAAAAGGTCATGGCCAACTTCCTTCTAGTTCCTTGTCCCAAGTCCTTTCCAGACCCTAATGACCTTGATGTCAGTGAGACGTAAAGCCATTAACAAATAATAAAACAAATACCATAGCTGTATTTCTACCCAATCTATGTTGCTCCAGTCCTCTCATGACACTAATAACCTTGTTATTAATAAGCCATAACATAAAAATATACATCTAGGCTACCCAGAAATGATGCTTTTCTTCCCCAAATGCATTATGCCTTCATTTAAATATATTTTTAATTTTTAAAATTATTTTGTCCTTGCTTTCTTTCTCTTCTTTTATTATGTTCTTTCTTTGCAATCTCTTTCCCAATCCTTTTCCCTCCTTCCTTCACTGATTACCAACCATCTCACTAATTCACGCAGTAGACTTTGCTGTTGATACCCTCTTCGCACTTCTAATTAATTCACTTGCTGTACTTAGGAATTTTACTTTTTGGTGCCATTATTCAGATTTACATTTTTCTTAAAATAAAGAAAGAGCAGTATTGAATTTCCACTATTGACTTTAAAATGTTGCAAGAAAAGAAAATATAAACATGGAACAATTAAAAAAATTTGTTCTTAAACTGTTGATAAGCAGTGGAACAAATAGAGCATGATGTTGTTAATGGAGAGTGATTAACCACTCATTTCCATTTAACTGTGTAAAAGGTAAGGAGGTGGTATTTTCAATTTAGGAACGACAGTGAGAGAGAAAGAAAGGAAAGGCATTTCAGTAATATAAGAGAATAAAGCTGTATCAAATGAAAAGGAAAGTTAAACTTCTATTAGACTCTCATAAAAAGTTGAATAGATAGCAAAAAATGAAATGTTGGCACTGACTTTAGTAGGTAGTTATTTATAGAGAGGACAGAAAAGTTATTAAAAAAAGTTGAATAAGAAGATAAAACAGGAAGGCGGAGGGGAGGAATAAGCTTTAGGAATATCTCAGATTAAGAATACTTGTGTATCTTGTAGCCAGGACAGTGATAAAATAAACTGGAAAATAAGAATTTTGGTTATTGGTATTGTATGTGATGGTATGTAATGCTACAGGATGGTTACAATTTTGGGTGAATACTGTATGTATAGTTGATTGGTAATAAGGTCTATGTATGAAGCAGTACATTTGTTGCAGCATAGGTGGTAAATGACAAGGGAAGTTTTATATGTATCACATACTACCAGGGAGGTCTCTCCATTGGTAGGCTTATGATTCCACAGTATGGTCTGTTTCAAGGGAAAAAATTGTGGGAATTCTTATTTAATGCAGAGACTGGCATTTATCTACTGGGAGTTAGCCAATATTGGGGGTCTGTAGTAGCAAGTTCTTGGAATTATATTATGTACCTTGGAGAGGAGTAGTTTCATTTCAGGGCAGGATTGAAGGAAGTAATGGCTCTGACACAAGGTAAGGTTGATGGCTTGAAGGCCAGGGAAGAAATGTGTAACAAGAACTTGATTACAGCTGGCATTAACAATGATATGTTGAATGTTTTGTTGTGATATTGATGGAGAGAATTGTGATCAGAACCTAAATGTGTGCCTGGCAGATACCAGATCTTTATGAGAGATAGCATTTATTATTAATGCTAGCAGTTATAAAAGTGAAGGTTCTGCTGAATTTTGTGGTTCACAGAAATATTGATGAGAGAGATTTATAAACATCTAGGAAGGTATGCTTGGGGGTTTGTTCAGATTGTTGTATTATTTAGTGCTGTCAATAAACTCAAAATGATCTCTCTGCCATAAATATTTCAGACATGAATCTGAACCATAGTAAAGGAATTTGGTCTATGAATGACCAGTTGAGAAGTCGAAGAAAGAGGATAGTTTATTAAAAATACACATTTTTCCTTAACTGGAATATTTATTAGCAGCCTTGTTATGATCATCTGAGGTCAGTCATGATGAAATTCTGTTATGACAGCTGGGAATATGTAAAATTCAGATGATACTAACGCTTTCTTATGGTATTGTAGTTAGGTTATATTGTATTAGGTAAATTAAACTTATGGTCATTGCCTTTCTTCCCTCTTTAATACAGTAGGTAATATAAGTTTTATATTTTTTGTCATATTTTCTCAGGTTCGTGCTGCTGAAGTATCACATGGTAATCGCCAGAAAGTTACCAATCCAGAATTCCAAGCGCTTTGGTCCAATTTGCAGGTCAGTTTGTGGTCAAATTTACACACCTCTCGAATTGTAACTAAATTGCGGTGTGATTAAATATATCTAATTATTTTTCAGAAGCTTCCATCAAAACCTCCACCTCAAGATCTGAGGCCCTTTAATAATCAGCCTAAGGTTAGTATGTCTGATAAAGCATGTCTACTGAAAAATCACTCTTCAGCTGAAACACTGAAAAGAATTAGAAATCTGTGTAATTGATTTTATTTGATAAATTTTTTATTTTACTTTCTTCATATATAGCAATGCTAGGTGTCTGTAAAACTTTATTAAATTTTAAACTATCTGGGAAATCAATCTGAATACAGCATGAAACCAGCAGCAAGCCTTCTGTGCTATCTGCTATCTGTTTCCTGACTACTTTTTCCTTTGAGTTGTTTTTTTCCCCAATTTCAATATTTATTGGAGCTATTTCCAGCTTACATCCTGTCCACCCCACCCCTTAAAACTGAAATCTATAATGATTGATCATTGTTATGAAACTGTTGCTGCTAAGGCAAATTTCCTTAAACAGATACACAGAATATCAGGATTATGTCTTTCCCTGACAGTTAAATCCCTTATCTAGCTATACTGATTTAATGTGTCCATGGTTTCCCAATGATTGACTTCCTTCTCTGCCATCCTCTCCTGGCTTTACAGACCTTATTAACAAGCTGTAGCTACCCATCTGAAAATAATAATAATAATAAACTTCTATCATCATCAAGGGTTTTCTGCTATTCAGCAGGCTCCCTTTGTTCTGCCAGTCTTTGTCTCTATATATTTCCCATTTATCATGATGTCATCAAGCATTTTCTTTCTTCAATGACCCTTCATTTACAGTCCCCTCCAGATCTTTATAAGGGTTAGATGGGTGAACTCTCGAAAGTACATCTTTGACTACAGCAGAACTTAATGATTTCTGGTAAAGTGATGAAAGTTTATATTTTAAAAGTTATAATATTTTGCAAACTGACAGATCCTTCTTTTTTTCATAATTTCTGTAGCCATTTTGCATTAAGATATTGGCTTGTTTGTAAATCAGAGGTTTTTGTTTGCTCAGAAACGTACTGCCAATTATCATAAGTCCCCACATAAAATAATTAGTATTAAATGTTATGGTGCTTACACTGTGGTGGTAATAGCACCGAGCCTGGTGGGTGAGCAGTAATGCTTGACTCTGTCATTCAGGAGGATTTGGGTTCAAATCCCCATCTAGTCATCCAAATTTTGGTTTTCAATAGTTTCCTGAAATCACTCTACACAAATTCCAGGATGGTTCCTTTGAGAGGCCATGGCTTAATTCCTTCCCTTCCCTGTCCTTTCATCTCTTCCAGTGTCAATGAGCTGTAAAACCAATAGCAAAACAGAAATGGTAATTGCTCTTCATGTCTAACTATCATTTATGCATTAATTTCTCTCATTTATGTTCAGCACCATCATTGACTTCTTTCATAACCTACCTGATTCCATTGCTTTAAATCTGTATGTTATGCATATAATATTATTCCTTAAAAAGTTTTATGGTTTTTAATGATAGATAGTAATCAAGAATTATTATGAGATTCCATTTTGACAATTTGCACATCAATAAAAGTTGGCATCCATGAAATTAATTGTGAATTAAATTATGTCAAATCATTCAAAATACAAGTACTTGTAAGATGCTAGCTTGCAGTGGGGTTCTGCATAAAGCTTGAATCTTAACTCTGACCGTGTGTAGCCTTGGATGTAACAGTTTTGGCTTAAATTGAATAATAAGGTCGCCACACAGATTTTAACCTAAAATCTGTGAAAAGGTTAAGTTCAATAATGATAAATAGTTCATTGCCATTTAAATAAGTATATTCTTCCAAAAGTTCACAAATCCAACAACTGTACAGGCAATCAGAGGAATTTTCCAAAGAAATGTATTACAAGTTCGATTAACCGGTCAAGCCAGACCACACCCCAATAGTTCAAACTTCTAGTTGTAGTAATTATAACGAAAGAGAATCACACGCTCCCATTGTTCAACAGCTTAGTAAAATCAAATAATCCCGAGGCATCACTTGGAGAAATACTATTTTAACATGACATTATGGTTAACTTGAATAAAACAAGCGGCATTATTCCAAAATGAAACTTTCACTGATTTGCTAGGTATAAAACTTTCTGGCTTACTAAGCTACATGTTATCGCGCCGACTGCTTCCGTACGTCTGGGCCGAACAACTGCAAGCATGAGTCTATATTCACATAGCACTTCCTGCTTCTCGAATATTCCTAGCGGCTTCTCATGCGAAGCGTGGGACAAATCTTTTTCCTCTTTCTCAGGGGTGGCTGATGGGAAAGTCGTCAGGTATCAAATCGCACATCTGAAGTCCTAACATTGGCTAATCTGACCTTGATAATAAAAATAATTCAATCTTTCTGAAATTTTACCAATCGCTAGATCTTTGAATAAACGTTAACTTTAGTTATTATGAAAATTATCCTAACTTTAATAATTTCGCTGAAAATAAATAATCTAAATATGAACTTTCCCACTCCAGGCGAATGCCGAAGAACGTTGAAATTAAAAATATTTTGAAAATACCATCTTAAAAACTGTAAAACTGCTTTCTAATTTGAATAATCATAAAAACTAACTTTGAAAATGAAATGCAATAATATTCTATCCAATCTAACTCGTGGTTGTAAGAACAAAATTTTGTCATGCAGTTACAAAATTTAACAGATAGCTTACATACTGCAGGTATATGCTCAAACATCCTCGCACTCAGACTACGAAGTAGAGTCTTTGTATGAAGATGTTACGAAATTGCATAACAGAGACAATGACTGCCACTTCCAGATTACCATGGGAGACTTCAATGTCATTGTAGGCACCAAGAAACAAGGAGACACTATGGATGATAAGTTCAGAATACTAACAAGGAATGATAGAGGGAAATGGCTTGTGCAATTTGCAGAGCACAGAAAAATGGATGCCATGAACACATTTTTAAAAAAAAAAAAAAAAAAAAAAAAAAAAAAAAAAAAAAAAAAAAAAAAAAACATCAAAGTCGAAAGGGGACATAGAGAAGTACAAATCATAAAACTAAAAATGAAATAGACTACATTCTGTCCAATAGCTACCATTTTGTTCAAGACGTCACTGTTCTAAATAAATTCAACACCGGAAGCAATCACAGGCTGGCTCGAGCAAAACCTAGGATCTGTATAAAACAGGAAAGGCGGAAGCTAATAAAAGGAACCAATAGAACATCAGTATATATAATCAATCTCATCGAAAATAATGACATCTTCAGTGCACATTATCAGAAAAACTAGTTACAAGCACCAATGGAAATCTAGCATCAACTATTAACACATTAGCCACAGAAATTGCGGGCACTCTTAAAACTACCAAATTAAGTAAAATTAGCAATTACACAAAAACCCTCCTGAATAAATGAAGGAAAATTAAAGTAAAACCTGAAAAAATCTAATTGAATATGCTGAACTGTGCAAGACCATTAGAAAAGAAATAACTACTGACATCAAGAAATATAATGAAAATCTAGTTAGAGCAGTTATGGAAAACAAGAAAAGCTATAAGAAAACAAAACAAAGATTAATGATAGGAAGGAAACAAATAATAGCTGTAGACGACAATAACAAACATATTTCAAACAAAACAGCAGTATTGGATCACATCAGGAACTTTTATCAGACCTTGTACAGAAAGCAAAATAAAAATCTTTTAATGACATCAAGCCCAGACTCGCCAATTCCTGAAGTCCTCCCAACTGAAGTTAGAAGGGCAGTACATGCAATGAAAAAAGGATCAGCTAGTGGTTATGACGGTCTATCCATTGACATACTCCAATTAACTGGAGAAAAAATCAGCAGACACCTAGCTAAGGTATTTTCACAATGCCTCGAAGAGAAAAATATCCCATCCAGCTGGAACAAAGCAATAATTGTGTTACTACACAAAAAATGCAGGCATTATAACATTAAGAACTACTGCCCTATCAGCCTGTTTCCTATCATTTACAAAGTGTTTACGAAGGTCATCAATAACCGCATCAGTTCCTCTTGGACACAGTACAACCAATTGAACAGGCTGGCTTTAGGTCAGGATTCAGCATGATAGATCACATCCAAGTCATCCACGAAGTAATAAGTCAAGCAAATGAATACCATATGCCACTCTGTTTCGCCTGTATCGATTTTGAAGAAGCTTTTGATTATGTCCATCACTCAGCAATCATGCAAGTCCTTCTGGAACAAGGAGTCAGTTTAGGCTACATACTGTATAACATCTACAGTACTTTCTCTGCCTTCGTCAACAATGCTGAAGCCACCGAAGAGTTCCCAGTAGAAAGAGGGGTTAAACAACGAGACTCTATATCATCCAAGCTATTCACATCAGTCCTGAAGTTAGCAATGTCAAAAATCCAATGGAAAAATAGAGGGTTAAGAATAAATGGAAGAAGTCTCAACAACTTAAGAGTCACTGATGATAGAGTTTTACTCTCAAACAGTCTGGAAGAGCTAAAAGAACTGACAAATGAACTAGAGGCAGCTTGCAGAGAAGTGGACCTTAAAAGTGTCAAAAAGCAAAATCATGCAAAACAAATGGATAGAAAAATACCAAGGCATGGCAGACACGAAAGAAGCTGTTATTGTGTCCGTGGAATGGTACCTCTATCATGGCCAACTGATCAATATGAATGTTGACTCGAAGTCTGATATTTACAGTTGCATAAAGCTGGGATTATGAGCATTTGGAAGAAATTCCATAGTTTTTAAATCAAACATGCCAGTACATCTCAAAAAGCAGGTATGTGTATTACCAATCCTCACATATGCCTGCCAGACATGGACTCTAAACAGTCAAATCAAACAAAAACTGAGAAATTCCCAGTGAAGTATGGAAAGAGCAATGCTAGGTTTTACAAGAAGAGACAGGAAAAGGCCATCTACATTCGTTCCAAAACCAAAGTGACAGATATCTTAGAAAGAGTGAATCCCCAAAAATGGCAATGGGCTGGTCATATTGCTCGAAAAAGAGACAATAGATGGACTACAGCAGTTCTGGATTGGAGACCAAGGGACCTGAAAACAGCAACAGGAAGACCCCCGGATCATTGGGATAAAGACATTCGATGAGTGACAAGCGTGAACTGGAAGGGAGTTGCTCAAGATCGATCAGTCTGGAAGGAACTGGAACAAAATTATCTTGCAGTAACTTGTAAAATTTAACTCATCTGGTTTAAAGAGGCTGTATCCTGAAACAAGGATTGACAAAGCTGTATAAAAAAAATCATTCATATGAGGTTGTATATTAGTAAATTCCAAATGTGCATACAAAACTAAGGAAAATGGCAACCTTTTTAATAGCCTAGTGATAAAGGTTGCATCCATGCAGAGTTATTAAAAATAATTTGCCAGGATTTTTAAAAATCAGTACTTTTAATACAATTGATATAAAAATAAGAATATTTGTTTATTACATACAAAAATTCCCAAAGTTTTTATTTTTGTTTATTACTAATGCTTTAAATGTGCACACACTTTGTCACTCTGCATACATCTGCATGGTAGTCCATTTTTCTCCACACATGGTGCAGCATTTCAGCAACAATTTTTGGAAATGTGGCTCTGATGTGTACCTTCAGACATGGAATAGTTGTAGGTAGAGGGGAAATAAAGACTTGACCCTTGAAGTAATCCCACAGAAAAGAAAAGTCATATTGTGTTAAGTCTAGTTAATGAGGTAGCAGAAGTGTTTAAGAATTTTTGCACCCACCTTGGAACATACATTTAATACTTCATGTGTAATGAATTGACAAAACCCCAACTATCATTTGTAATAACCATGTATTTTATCACAGAATTGATAAATAAATTTGATGATGTTACTATTTGAATCGAAACAAATGAAAAGATAGATTCCTTACCCAATGGGGAAATCTAAGAAATGTTTTCACATATAGTTTAATGATTCCCTCCTTGCACAGAATGTGTCACTGTAGTCTGCCGATGACAGAACTGGTACAGTGAATGCTTGTTAATTTTAATTTAAGCATAAAATAACATCTTGACGACCAGTACTACATCTGATTTTTGTGAAAAGCTTGTTCATACCTTATTGAAAACTATTTTCAACAGGCTTTTTGTAATGAGCCCATTAACTTGAAAACTGAGTTTAAAATTTAACTGAAAAGAAACTCAAAATAATATAGGATAGGGAAAAAATAACCGATCACTCACCACAGATGAAGGCAGAAGGTGAGATAAACACGTAAAAACACAAACACAAAAAACTTTATAATATTTTGGTTGATAACTTTAGTCATGTAGGAGGCAAGGCATATGGCAGGGGGAAAGAACTGACCACACCCTTACCCACTACATGAATGAAACAAAGATGATACACATGGGAGGGTGGTGTTTGAACCAGTGGTGAGGGAAGAAAGTTGACCAAAGATAAATGTGGAATGAAGTAAATGTGGAAGTAAACGGTTAATAAAATGTGGAATAAAATAAACCCTGTGACCATCATTAAAATGAATTTTTTTAAAAAAAAAATATTTTGACCTGTTGTAGGAATAGATAAATAAATAAATAAAACTAGAAAGATATAAAAATATATACATACTTTGAAAAATATATGGAAAAACGTAATGTAAAATTGCAGAATGGTGAGTAACAGGTTTAGGAGAGATCGAGGCTAGGGGTGTGTCTGTTATCTAGGATATATTGATAGGCAAGTTCTGAAGAGCTGGTGGTGTTTGGAAAAACTATGATATCTCTAACAGTGAAACAGGTGTTGAGATTGTTGGAATTATGTGAGCTGTCATGAATTGCCACTGGATGGTCTGTGTTGGAAGTATAAACTTTTTGCCTGTGGCCATTCATCCTGTAGGATAGTTGTTGGATGATGAGACCAATGTAGAAAACAGTGCAGTGAAGTTGGTAAATAAGGTTAGTGGTAGTGCAGGTGGTTTGTCCAATAATAGGAAAGGATTCTCCTGTAATGGGATTAGAGTTTGTGGAGGTGGCTGGATGCATGCTGCATGTATTGCAGCAGGGTCTTTTACAGGTAACAGTGAGAAATGAGGGCTTGGGATAGTTTATGGGAATACCTGGAAAGTGATTCATGATCAGAACACATGTTTCTGCCATGGATTGCAAGTCTGTATAGGTGGGATTAATTGGTGTGGAAGGATTGGCAACTGTCAAAGTGTATGTATTGTTTAAATTATTTGCCCTGATGAGTATAGAGGTATGGAGTGCACCATGTCATAAGGTGATATTCGTGTGAAGGAAAGTGAGACAGGTGTGGTAATATGACCAAATGAAATTGATGGAGTGACTGTTGTTGAGTGAGTTGAGGAAATCTAGGAGGTGGTCTTTCCTGTGGATCTAGATCATAAATATATCACCTATGTATATGAATCACACAAAAGGGTAGTTCTTCAGAAAAATCTTCCTCCAGGCCGTCCAGGGAGAAGTTGGCAAAAGATCAGTCCATGTGGGTACCCATGGCAGTGCCATATATCTGGTGATAAATTTGGGAATTAAAAGAGGGATGTGAGAAAAGATGTCGTCGGAAGACTGTGCGAGATGCACAAATCAAGGAAGTGTTGAAGGGAACTGAGGCCTTCGCAGTAGGGAATGTTGGTGTACAAGGAAACTACATCAAGGAAGGAGTCTTGAGGTAGGGGACTGGGGACTTAGGATAGACACTCCATAAATGTGGGATGTCCTTGATGTAGGAAGAAAGGTTCTGCACGAAAAGTTGGAAGTGTTGATCCACCAAGGCTGAAATCTGTTCAGTGTGGAACCATATTTTGCAACTATAGGTTGTCCTGGATTGCCAACCTTGTGGATCTTGGGAAGAAGGTGTGAAGGAGGTGTATGAGGATTCTGAGGATTGTAAAGAGGCCCATCAAGGAGCCCAGGATGTTAAGGAAGGAGTGAATTTCAAGGCAAATGGAATAGGTAGTACTGTGGCTTGTGGATGATTGGTTTTGGTGTCTGAAAACTATCCAAGGACCTCAGCATGGTCATCACTGTGTTCGAAGACCATGGTGGCACAGCCCTTATCTGCTGTAACAATGATGATATATTTGTTTATGGACAGTTTTATCGTGGCTCAGATTTCAGTGGGGCTGAGGTTGTTGGAGTTGTGAATAGTCGAGGAAAGATTTTGATGGTGGATGTAAGGAACTCTTGAAAAAGGAGGAGGGGATGGTTTTGGGGAAGGTTACGAGGATCAAGTTGGGATGTTGGTTTGAACTACTCTAAACTGGACTCAATCTCTTCCCGCTGATTGTCACAGTCTGTTGTGGTAGCAAAGTGATAACACCAGTGGCGTGTGTAGCAGGATGCTAGTAAGTCCCAGACCAGAGTAGCATGGTCGAATTTAGATGTAGGTGACAAAGAAATTCCATTGGATAAGATAGACACTTGTGGTTCAGACAGAGAAGTGGATGAAAGGTTGACCATTGACTGTTGTGGTATATACTTCAGTTGCGGCAATGGTTCGAGGGGTGGTGGTAGAGGAGATGGATATGGGATATTAATGTAATAGCTGGTTTGCTACTACGTGCTTCTCAGGAATGACTGAGAATGTTGTGCTACAGTACAGGTCCGACGGGAACTTGCTTGTCTGTCAGTTCTCTTGGTGTCACAACTCCGGCGCCCCTCCTGGTCTGGATGCTAGTGGATGATACTGAACAGTTTGAGTTGCGGATGCTGTTGAAGGGAGCTTCTACTAAAAGAGCAAGTTGGCACACCTCTTCTGATTTATTAATCTTCAGCTATAGAGACTACAACTTCAGTAGCTCCCTGTCAATAGAATTCCATAGCTACGGCTAGGCCAATTGGGCAGATAACACTCACTACCATTGCGTGGGCTGTAAGGCGGGCTAGGATCGTGGCTGGCAAGTCCTGGATCGATGCTCAGACGGACATAGTGGTGGCCGATATTCTCTCTTGTGACTTACCCCCCCTCCGACCTCAGGGCGGATCATTTATACACATTAGCCGCTCGTGACGACAGCGTGACTGCTTACCTAGCCTTAACAGCCTGTGTGAGCGGCCAGCTATTTGCCAATTCGCTGAGCTAGCGTAACCTACTTGCCAGAACGAGTCATTGCCTTCCTCTTGCCGTACGCTTGCCACAGCCTAATGTGACAACTTTAACTCTATTACAATTGGACTATTACCTTAAAAATTAGGCAAGACATAGGGTTTGGGCAATCAGGGGAGGAGATGGTATTTGCTGTATATGAGAGGAGTGTCTGTAGGGAAGGGACAGGCCTAGAGCAAGGTAGCTTTTCAAGAAATTAGATAGCTTGTGCAGAAGTTTCTGCACACATTTCTGTTGCAGCTGCCTGCAATCAGTTAGAATTTGTTTAAGGTGTTGAATTTGGGTGGTGTATGACACGCAAAGAATTTTGTGGAAGGAGGAAAGTTGAATAAAATGTTGTTGAGCATTTGAGAATAAGAGATTGTGTAAAACGAGAAACATGGAGGGAATGGTGGAGCTGAGGGTAGCAGCCAGACACTGGCAGTTTTATGGTCAGATCATTCTGGGGCATGTTGAAGGAAAAGTATATGGGAATGGAGTCTGGTGAGGTGGATGGCATGAAAACGGTGTTGTTTCCAGTAATATTCAATCGGAGCAGGTTTCTAGAAAGAGATGATGGGGCTGTGGGGAGAGGTGATTATGGGAGGAACAACAGCATGCAACCAACTGGGAAGATGATGATCAACTGGTCAGCGAGAGTTACCGGAAAGGACGATGACAGTGTATAAATATTGGTGGAGGGAGGGGGCAGGGGGGGAACCATGAGTGAATTCTGTGTGTGGCTGTGTTGACTGCAGTCACCTGCACAAGCACAGGCACACATCTCTTATGTTTGTGACAAAGGGTTTTGCCTGAAATATTGTGTTGTGTGTTAGTTTTTGTTGCTGCTGCCCTCCTCCCTTCAACTGTGATGAGTGTTGGGTGGGATTTTATCTTTCTCTTCCATGGAAATATATATACACACAACATATAGAGGCAGAAATATTGGTTAGCAATCTTATTTTTTAAAAAATGACCTTCCAAAATAAAAACAGGAAAGATGAATGCCCAGAAAGTTTTATTTAAGCAGCCACAAGCACCGTATAAGTAAATAACAGCGGTGAAGGACAGAAAATAAACTTCTAAGTCAATATTCCAATGAAAAACAGTGCCATCCCATAATGAAAATTGCAGTGAAAGTGGATAAGAGGTGTATGTAATATAACTAGCTAAAAGCACGGCTTTGTGTTGGCTTGCGAAGTTTTGCCATAAGAAATATTATATACAACTAAAGAAATTAATAAATAATCGTAAGAATTTTAATATTTAAACTTCACGAACTATCACCAAAACCCATGGTTTTAGTTCGTTGACAAAAAGTAATTAAGCAAATTTTAATAAGACACAACCCTTAAATATTTAAAAAATCAATTTATTTAATTTTGTTTTAATGAGATACAAAATTCCTCATTCGAGTTTCTTCCTGTTTTCTACATTTTAACATACTTGAATTTTTAATACCGCTAATTCAGTCATAAGAAAATCTGTTTAATGCAAGGCTTTCTAAGGTTTTTACTCTCGATAACGCAACATACGTTAAGCCTACAAAAGTTTCTTTGTCTCCAATATCTACTACAACTTTATCCAATCTTAAACCTTGAGCTTTATGAATTGTTATTGCAAAAGCTAATTGTAATGGAAATTGTTTTCTTGAACAAGTAATATTCCCTCTTTTACAAAATTTAGTTGTGGGTGAAATTGGAACATAACCACTATTTCGATAAATTAAATGAAAATAATTTTCAAAATGAACTATTGTCACTCATGGCATTTGAGAAGGTGGACTTAGATTTCTTCTTATAGAACTCGGTGAAACAAATCATAAAATTTTTTGATATCTCACTTAGTTCTCGAGATAACGAATCTCAAAATTGACGTGGCTAGGTTGAAATGAAGCCTGGACCAGAAGAAAAATTTCACTATAGCCAAATTTTCTGATTAATTCGTATGTAACTTGACGAGACAAATCAAAGATAAACAATAATTTTTTTGATATCTCACTTAATTCTTGAGATACTGTATCTCAAAAGTGAGGAGGTTAGGGTGAGATCCAGCCTAGAGCAGAAAAAAAAAATCACCAAAACCACTAAATCAACACGGGGGAAATTCACTATAGGTGTTTTATTTTCTTCGTATTGGTTGTTGTTAGGTTGAAGTACAGCCCGGACCAGAAGAAACATCACCAAAAGCACAAGAAACTATACCTTCAACAGATTTTATGCATGCTGTATCTCGAAGTCTCATCAAGTTACATAAAAATTCATCATCAAATTGCGGCGTAGAATCTCCACATACACACATTTCTTAACAATAATACAGAAAAATCTTTGGTAAAAAAATTAATATCTCCCTTCCTGGAGTTCAGATTCTGTGGCAACGTTATTTTCGATTAAAGTCTGAAGTAGGTGTACATTCCTTTTATATTTTATTGAATTTTAATTAAACATTGAATTGTAAGTCATTATAATTGTATAGGTATTTAAATAACTGATTAAGTGTGGGAGTGGAATTTCTTTATATAATTACAAAACTGTCGCATCTAAATTTACACAAATCACAGATGTATTTACATAGAACATTCAACAACCATAGATCATATTTAAGCCAAAAAATTAAATTAATATCTCTCTTTCTGGAGCGTAAGTTCTCAGGTCAACATTGGAATCACAAACTACACTTTTAGTGAACAGTTTATTTGATTATCTTACCGTTCATGTGAACAGATGACTGCACTTCAAGTTATTGCATAAATGCCAACAGCGTTTTCAAACTGCCCCCCTCTCAATACACACACTAAAAGTAAAACTGCATTAACACATTTCCAATATCTTGCGCGTTAATCGATTCACTAATTCTTGACAATAACTTTGTCAAACCACGTGATGCGGTCACGTCACGTTGTGGCCGCTTCAGTTTCTCTCAGTATGAGTGAAAAGAAATAATTAAAAATATAGCTATTTATTTATTTATTTTCTTTTACAAAAATAATGATTGATGGCACATCTACAATTGACTTTGTATCAGTATGTTCAATTTCACATTTTTATGTGCAGCAGTTATTTCAAAAAGTGTACCACAAAGTGTGCACAGATCGTCTCCTAGTATAAGGGCTCGCTTCGCTCGCCCTAATAAAAAAATTGAGACTAGCTAGAACAGCACTGACAGTGTTGATAATGTATGAGAATTGTTTGTTAGGGCCAAGATAAAGAAAAGAGTAGACAGAAAAATATGTATTCTATTTAGTAGTGTGAAAAGATTAGTATTGTGGCCAGCAAACATGTTTGAAAAGGGGGGGGGGGGGAGAATTGAGGGAACAGGAATGCACAGGGAATTAAATGTAAGTGGTCACAGGCACAATGGGAACAAGTTCAAAACCTCAGTCGAATTAGAATCAGAGTGTTGTAGTCCACATGTATTCCATTTTCAAAAAGAACTTCCTGCAGTACTGCTAACGATGGTGGGACTACTGGGAGAATAGTGAGCTACCCTTGTTAGAGTATCTTGAAGATGATTAGGGTTTCAGAGCTTCAGTTAGAACAAAATTAATTACATAGCCAAAACTCTGATACTTGTTTAAAGTCCTGTAAAGAAGTTGAGAATTTCTCATTGTGGCTACATTGCATGTCATTTTGTGCTGATGGTAAACATTTCAAATCAGTATTTCAAAGAGACTGTAGAAACTTTTGGGTGCTTTTGTCACTTTCCTGCAGTTTCTTTGTTGTTCATGATATTGTGCAGCTATTAGAACTTTAGAACCATAGTGACATAATCATCATTATTTTCAACAATTTCCAGCTACTGGACGAGTCTGCTTTGTGCAAAGGCTTCTCAATTTTCTCCTTTCTTCCCGCCACCTCTCGATCACCACCTTAGTATATTCCTCTCCTTTCCTCTTTTCCTTACACATGCCTCTACTCCTCTCAGCCATCTATCCCTTTGTGTTCTTCTGGCTCGTTTACCGCGAATCTTTCTCTTTTACTGTGGGTCTATTTATTTTATTTCTTCTCATGTCCATTTTTGTAACACTCCACCTCTTAGGAATTTTATCTCAGTTGCTTGCATTCTGCTAATATCCCACTTACCACAGATGTAGGCAGGAGGCCATGATGAACAAACAAACACAAACATACTTTACAGCATTTTGGTATAAACTTTATCATGGTTAGTGGCTAACATGTGACAAGAGATCAGATGTGTGTGTACTGTGACTTACCACATGATTGAATCATATGAAGTGTCTCAGTATGTACACATCCAATCCCCTTCCCACACATTCTTCCCTAATCACAATGAAGGGTTATACCAAAAAATTGTAAAATGTTTTCTTATTTATCTCTTCTTAGTGGCCCTTCTGTGCGGTGAGTGACGTGTTCATTTTCCTTGCCTAATAATATTTCACTTCACTACTATCCAATTTTATTTAGTATATAAGGGGTATTTTTTCCAGAAGATTATAGATCCTGAGACTGAAATGCTAAAGAAGATGCTACGCATACCAGGGAATGAAACTAACTTAATGCAGGCTGTACAAGCTAACAAGCAACAGATCACTGCACCTTTGCCAAAAGAAATGGTTCCTCCAGAAGTGCAGGTATGTTGAGCAGCTATAAGCTTGATTGATTTATGGATTAAACTGTGAATCATATTTAATCAATTTCTTACTGTTAAGAATGAATATGGAAAGAGAGAGGAATAAACACTTACCACAGATGACAGAAGTATGATGAAAAAACAGTGAAATTTTTGGAGTAAACTTTTCTTCAATAACAGAATATGTAATGGACATGATGGGATTGCAGCTTGCCAATCTTTTTTTTTTTTTTTTTTTTTTTTGTCTCCTGGTTGGACCCTTAGTGTCCTTCCAGTTATATTATTTTAGTCACTAATAATATTTTATAGATATTATCACCATTTTGTAATACTAACACAATGTTACAATGGATTTTTGTTTTCAAACTCTCAATGTACAACCCTTCACCACACCTAAAGTTCCATTTACTATAATTATTCTGTGGGATAGCGTTTGCAAGTAGATGTGTTTGCTCAAAGTGCCACATGTATTATATGATTGCCAGGATGGTTTTTAAGTTAATATTTCTCTTGCACATGCAACATGATATCATGATAATTTTTCCATCTACATTACTATGTAAGACCATTTTTACCTAAAACCATTGGTGAAGATTGTTTTATTAACTCTCTCTTTCTGCTGTGTGTGTGGGAGAGAGGTTGGAGGAGTTAAAGTTGTGAAACATGCATGTGAAACTGTTAGCTTGTTTCCCACTAAAAGTTCTTCAATATTTGGATGAAATTTTGCATTTATAAATATTTTTTTCAATTTTTGGCTTACTGTAGGAATTAATATCCCAGTTTGGAATTGTGCTGAAAGCCAACTGTATTGGGAATGTTATTCATTTCCACTCCTTATTGTCGTCACTCCACTGTCTGGCAGTAATTATAAAATACAAACTTACCCTGTTATAAGAATATTTAGTATCAATCAAAGCATGATAGAGCCAAGCTCCTACTGTACTATTTATACTACATTGTACAAGTAATGAAATCTTGTACATGTCTCAATTGACAGCACTAGCAATTAATTATGAAAAACTGAATGCAGAGAAATCCTACAACACATATCAAGTGTAGGAGCCTATCCAATGTGCCCTTACCATCTTTCTCTGTCTACTCTATCACAGTAGCTTACATTTCTCTTATCATTTATCATATTTCTAGGACCATGTATCCTGTATGTTCAGTTCATACTTTTAGAAATTGTTGTGACTTGTCAAGTACTTTGCAATATAGTTTTCGGTTTTCTGTAATATTAGCACCCACTTTTTTCTGGAGCCCATATACAACTATTTTTTTAGTACTGTATGATTTATTGACATCCACAGTTTGTTATACTTATTTAAAATCCCAAAATTTCATTGTGCAGCGGTTTACAATGTAATTTGTAACAAAACCAGTGAAAATACTGCATTTTTTCAATGAGCGCTTATTCTTTAAAATTTTGTTCCATTTTATGATACAAAGACCATTTCTAATACCAAGAATAAGTGTCCCTTTTTTATTTTTCTACTGATGTACTGGAAATCATTAGTCTCTTCATTAGATGATCACTTTCAATTGTGTAGCAAAATTTGGAAGCACCTATGAAGTCTTATCAACTGCATGGTAAGCGAATTGTTATAATCAGGCCTGTCATTCAAAAGGATGCTGATTCAAATTGCTGTCCAACCATCCAGATATTGGTTTTATATGGTTTCTCAAAATAAATAGAGGTGAATGTGAAGATGGTTCCTTCCGAATGCCATAACTTATTTCTTGCTCCCCATCGTTTCCCAGCTTTAATGACCTTGAACTCAATGAACCATAAAGGATGGGGGGAAAAATGGAATAAAATTGTCTTGGTACACTACCAAGTAGCACATCACAACAATTGGCTCTTGATACCTGCTATGTGCATGCTATCTATATTCTTGTGTTGACAAAGGGTATACACCCAAAAATTTCAATGTTTCCTACATAATCATATATTTGTAATATGCTGACACTTTCCTGCTGTTATACATGGTAAGTGTTAGTTCATTTCCCTATCATTATTTTTCTTTCCAGTTTTTTAATTTTCTTATAAGATATGGAAAAAATGACACTGACTAGTAAATTAGATTTACAAACTAGAGTATGGATGATTCAGGATGGCATAAGCACACAAATGGATACTAACACAAGATATATTGCAGCATGCAACACTGCTTCAAACAGTGACATCGAGTAAGGCACTTGGTTGATATAGGTTCTAACAGAAAACAGGAGGTGGCGGTAGTGAATCTAAGAGGTTACCCATTACAACATTGGTCAATATATAATCAATATTGGTTATGGGTAAGCAAAATGAGCAGATAGCAAAATAAACATATGTTAATATAAATAAACAAGAAAACTAATTAATCATGGACAGTAAATTAGGAAAACAATAAGTTAAACATCACCTTTTGTTAGCAGTGGTTCAAGTTAGGTCGTGTTGGTGGAAGGTAGGAGAGGAAAAGGTTGAAGCAATCACTGGCAGTTTGAGACCAAGTGGTTGCCTTGTGCCCAGTTTTTAGTGGCAAGCCAGTTTCCACCTTCTGATTTCAAAGGGGCTGCTGTTGTTTGGGGTAATGTGGACAGTGAAGCAAGAATTAAAATTATTTGTGTCCTGGGACATGGCAGTATCAACTACCAGGCAATGTGAATTCTGGGTGAATACTGTTTGTCTGTAGCCATTCATTCTTGTGGAGTTTATAGGATAATGGAAACAAAGAAACTGCCATTAGCACTAAAACTAAGATAGGAAAGGGAAAGTTGACCTGTCACTTACTACAGAGGATGAGAAAAACAAACAAATTGCACAATATTTTGGTGAGAAACCTTATTTAAGTGAGAGGCAAGATATATGGCGGGGGGTAAAGATGAGATCACAACCCAACCTGCCCAATGATTTATGTGATTCATTGTTATAAAATAAAACTCATTGTAATTTCTCGTCCCTTGTACTGTAGCAAAAAGCTTCAGTTGTCAACTTGGTCCAGGTTGCTTTTCATCCTAATCTCCGCTAATATTGCTGCTAGAAAAGCAAAGCTTCAGTCACACATGAATTAATGCATTCGTTGTATCACATGTCAGTGTCATCATGCATTGATATATAAACTTGATGCAGAATCTTCATGGGTTCTTACACTTTTCTTTCTTATTATCTGTGATGAAGATTGATGTTTTAATGGCTGACATAGTTTACATGAGTCTGAAATTATGACCCGAGTAAAAATGAAGGATGCTAAAAATAAATCTTAACAACTTAGATTATGCTATATAATATTAGTTTTAATTGTGGTTTAGGCAGCATAGATCGCAATCAATTTGAAACTTCTTTCATTCAAACCAGGTACTGATTTCAGTGGAAAAAGCAACTATAATTAATATGTCAATTTAAATAAAATATATATTTTTATTTCAGTGTTATAGCAATTCATTTCTTAGCAATTGCTTAACTAATGAGAATTGTTATAAAATAAAATTCATTGTAATTCCTCGTGCCTTGTGCTGTAGCGAAAGGTTTCCATTTCCATCTTGGTCCATGTTGATTTCAACCTAACCACATACTACGCTAAACTTGCAGCCAGAAAAACAATACTTCAATCTCACGCATATTAATACATGTACTGTATTGCAATTTAGTGGAAATAATGCATCACGATGTAAATTTGTTCAAAAATCTTCATGTGTTCTTACACTTTCTTTTTTGTTATCCTTGATTCAGAGTGATATTATGGTGTTTGAATTGCTGATACAGTTACATGTTGCTGAAATAATAGCCTCAATAATTTTGCCCGGTGAAAGCAAAGAAATAAATCTTATAAACTTACATTATGCCACATAATATTTGTTTTAATTGTAGTCTAGGCTGCACAGATCACGATCATTGTACAACTATTTCTGTTCAAACAAATTAATAATTTCAAGAACAGGACACAAAGCAAAAAACTAAATTGTTCATGCCCTCTGCCATAACATCAAATGCCAGATGTAATTCTGACCCATGCTAAATAACAGTCTAATCAAAACTTTCTCTAAGTTGCTTCATGTTCATAGGTATAACCTCAATTGCCCTACACGTGACCCCTGGGTGGTGTTAAGGAAGCAACAGCGATAAGATGAGACCAAACTGTCTGAATAGACCTCTCGGTCAAAAGATACACAAAAAGGAGCCAGAAGGTCCTTTTCAGGACCCACAAGCTCGTAGAATTGGACCATCTCTACGCATTTGTGAACTGAATATCGAAGGAATAAGTCGAGCAAAATGTGAATATCTTTCGAGACTTGCACAGATATATGCAGTTGATGTCATTGTGCTCCAAGAAACTCACACAGCAGACGAACAACAGATACAACACAAAGGGAGAATACCAGGTTTTGAATTAATAGCCTCCAATTTTCATCCCAAGTACGGCCTCGCAATTTATGTTAAGAATGATTTGCCAAATTGCCAACTCCTGTCAGTAAATTCTGATAATGACATTTATACCATCACGGCAAAAGTTGAAAATCTGACGATAGTCAATGTGTACAAGCCACCTGAAACTATTTGGCCTAACCCTCCTTTTCCACCTCAACAACACCCAACTATACTACTTGGTGACTACCTCTGGGGCTACAGCAAGAATGACCTTAATGGTGAAATACTTGAAAGTTGGATGGAAACTGATAATCTGGAATTAATTTATGATGCTAAAGATCTGCCGACCTTTCATTCAGCTCGATGGTGTCGAGGATACACTCCAGACCTATGTTTTACAACCCAGATCCAGTCAAGTTCTTCGTTCAGTGGTCAAGGATTTTCCTCACAGTCAACACAGACCTGTTATCCTAGAGGTAGAAATGTCCATACCTGTTATACGATCGCACCCTACACCAAGATGGAACTTCAAGATAGCTAACTGGATTGAATTTGCAAAACAAACAGACTCCAATATCAGATGGATTAAACCAACCTACAATAATTATAATAGATTTGTTGGGGTCATAAAGGTGTAGCTACACGATGCATTCCTAGAGGATATCGCAAAGAGTACATCCCTGGTTTTAGCCCAGAGAGTGAGAATTTATTAATGAAATATGAGGAACATCCAACCTCTGATAATGCAACACGCCTCCTTCAATTACTAGGTGAGGGTCGTAGAAATATCTGGCATTGCACAGTAGAATTCTTGGATTACACCCACTCTAGCAGAAAATCCTGGTCAGTCATTAGAAAATTAGACAGCTCAACCCCTGTGATCAGAAGATCAAAAACTGCCATCAATCTGAATGATTTTGCCAAATATCTAGTATCGGTTTCTAAGAACACAAAAGATAAGCAAACCAAAAGAGATATCAAATTAAAATTACGCAACAAGAAAAAAGCAGCCCCAAAATCTTCTGAATTCTCCATTCCATTCCAAGAAGAAGAAACCAAAGATGCAATCAAACAAATGAAACTGGGAAAAGCAGCTGGATTTGGTGGTATATGTCCTGAACTTTTGGCCCACTGTGGACCAGCTACATTAAGATGGCTTACCAACTTCTTCTCAAATATCCTACAAACTGGAAACCTCCCACTGTTAACAAAGAAAAAAAAAATATTAGCCATATTGAAACCAAATAAGGACCCCACGAAAGTGGCAAATTATCGACCAATAGCACTTCTAACTGTAACATACAAACTCCCGAGTGCCTGATCTGCAATAGAATTTCTGAAGTGATCAATAAACACATTCCCATAGAACAAGCAGGATTTAGGCCAGGGAGAAGTTGTAATGACCAGGTTTTCACTCTCACCTCTCATATTGAAAATGGGTTTGAGAAGAAATCAGTAAATGTGGCTGCCTTTTTGGATCTGTCAACTGCTTATGACACTGTTTGGCGAGAAGGACTTCTTCTGAAATTTTTGAGTATTATCCCATGTCAAAAACTTACAGAAATACTTAACAACATGTTGAGCAATAGATACTTTCAGATATCTATTGTATAAATACTCTGCTTCTGTCATTATCAGAGTATTTATACTAAATGATGGTTTACCCCAAGGATCTGTTTTAACACCCCTCCTATTCAATTTGTATACTCATGATTTAACGGAAACATCTTCAAGAAAATTTACTTACGCTGATGACATTTGTTTGGTGAACCAGAACACCAACTTTTCTGATGCAGAATCAACTTTATCAGCTGATCTGGAAAAGTTAGATGACTACTTCAAGAAATGGTGCCTCCATCTAAATCCTCAGAAAACAGTTATTTCAACATTTCATCTACGCAACAGACAAGCACACTATAAACCAGAAGTTAAATTCAGAGGCCAACTCTTGCCTTTTTGCGGCACACCAAAATATCTGGGTATAACACTGGGCAGAACTCTAACTTTCAAACAGCACCTCTCAAACGTGGCTGCCAAAGTCAAAACGAGAAACAATATTCTCCATAATCTTGCAGGTACTTCTTGGGGAGCCAGTGCTCACATTCTAAGATCCACAGCCTTAGCTCTGTCATACTCTGTTGCTGAATACTGCTGCCCATCCTGGATCAATAGTGCCCATACAAAGAAGATAGATGTGCAACTCAATCAGGCAATGAGGATAATTACGGTATGTATTCATAGTACGAACACCATATGGCTTCCAGTGCTATGTAACATCTCACCCCCAGCACTAAGAAGCGCTCTTAAAAATCTGGAAAAATATCCTGAAGAACCCTCAGCTGCCTATACATCAAGATATGATTCAAGCAAAACACGAACGCTTGAAATCAAGAAAACCACCATGGAGCACAGCAATCAACCTCACAGAGTCCTCTTTCAACACCAAGAATCTGTGGACAACTCAATGGGAGCAGTCATCGGTAGCCAATAAATATCTAGTTGAGGACCCCTCAGTAAGGTTACAAGGTTTCGATCTCCCTAGGCCGCAGTGGAGAATCATCAATCGAATTCGAACAGGACAAGGCCTACTTATTATACAAATGGGGCTGGGTAGATTCTGCAAATTGTGACTGTGGAGCCACCTTACAGACAATCAATCACATCATATCTGACTGTCCTCTTCGGGCCTACAAGGGAACAATGGCAGAAATCCATGATGCGTCGATCAGTGCAGTTGACTGGATTAAAACATTAGATCTCGAGATATGAAATTTTACAAGCTTTTGATATGTACATTTCCTATTGTGTACCTCGTAAATAATCATACGATAAATAAATAAATAACTAACATTGATTCTCAAAAATTAATTCTTTTATCTTAAATATCTATGGACAAAGAATTTAAGGAATACTTCTATGTCAAACGAATATTACATAAATATAAGCATTTATTGATTGACATGTCAGTTCAAACACAATACATACCTTTCTTTCAGTTTTCTGACAGTTAATTTATTCACGGCAGTTTGGAAGTGTTATTATTTGTTAAATATTGTGCATTACCTAAAACAACATCTCTGGTCGAAAGTTCGGCTACGAAGGCAATAAGTGTTATGTCATAGCATGACGTCATAGTGTGATGTCATGGCATAACAGTTGACATGACAGATGACCAAAACTTGCGAAGTATAGATTATGGAATAATGTAAACATGACTTCAAAGAGTTGTGGCAGGAGTTAATTTAGTATGGAGATTTGAGAAGACAGTCTGCGATTGGCTAATTCAGGTCACATGGGTAACAGAGAGGAGCAGTGTGCTGATTTCTGGGCATGACATGGTGCTCTGGCAACAGTCTATGATTAGTTAACTTCAGTGTCAGTCTTGGTGGTGAAATGTTCATTCATATATTTTTCATAATACTCTGTTAAGTAATTTTATCATAGCACTTTGTTACAAAGTGAAGAAGAACAGTAAACCTCATGGTTGTAAGTGCATATAGCTTCATATTGTGTTCTATCGTGTATATAGAACGTAAACTGAGTGAGTTTTACTGTTTGAAAGTGACCATTGTTCTTGATTCTGGTTAGAAGCTGTAATCTGAGGATAATATGAAGATCTGGTTAAGAAATCAGTGGCTGTGTTGGCAAGAATGTTTTCATTTCATTATAGAGGAACTTGTAATTGCAAAATTAGTGTTTTATTAAGTGTATAGTGACTATTTGACAGTAGGTTTGAACAGATATCATTTTATTTTTTCAGGGTCAAATGAGCTTGGATAGGTCCTCGCTTTTTCTGCAGATAATCCCTTTATGTCAAAATCACACACTAAATCAAATGCAGAATATTCAGATCCCCTCACTTTGTCTGAACCGGATGCTGCACTAAAATATACCAAACTCCACAGAACCACTGGACATGATGGCCTGTATCCAGAGTTCTTTGTTAATGTAGGCCCTATCTCAAGAAAATGGTTGCTTGCACTTTTCAATGAAATATTGCAGACCTCAAAATTGCCTTCGCCCTTAAAAAAAAAAAAAAAGATTTTTGCCATCCTAAAACCAGATAAGGAAGGAAATGCACTAGAGGACTTTAGAACAATTTCCCTTCTCAGCACGGCATATAAACTGCTTGAGAGGATGATGCTGGCTCAGATTCACAATGCCATTAATAATGTTGCTCCCCCAGAGCAGGCTGGATTCGAGCCAAAGCATTACTGTGCTGTCCAGGTTCTGACAGTTATGACTCTGAGCACATTGAGACTGCATTCTAAAAGAAACTTTAAACAGGAACTGTGTTCGTCAACCTATCAGCAGCCTATGATACTGTCTGGGGTGAGGAGCACTTCCTCAAACTCCTAAATGCTGTACCATGTAAAAAAGTAGGTGAACTCTGGAACAACATTCTGAGTAACCCCAAATTCGAGGTCCACTGGGGGACCCAAAAGAGTCGCTGGCATGTCCTCAACATTCCCAGGGTTCAGTGCTGGCGCCTGTACTTTTTAATTTATATATTGCGGGCACACCTCAACTAAATTACAGTATGCTTATGATTTGGCTATTACTTTCCAGAGTAGAAATTTTCAGATTTGTGAAGATAGACTACCTGAGAGTCTTAATCAACTGTACATATTCTTCAGTAAGTGGAGACTAAAACCTAACCTGACAAAGACAGAGTCTTGTTGCTTCCAATTTTCAAACTAGCTCACATATGTCAGAATAAGACCAACCTTCAGACCCCTTGAAAGAGTAGAACACAAAGACCACCCTAAATATTTGGGAATTACCTTCGATCAACCCTTCACTTTTTGTCAACATTTTCTAACACTGCAGAGAAAGTGAAGACACGTGTTAACCTCATAAAGAACTGGCTGGTACATCACGCAATGCAAAGGAGCAGTCTTTGGCCTGGTATTCTCTGCAGCGGAATACTGTTGCTCTACATGGCTTGGTAGTACTCATACTGCCAAAGTTGAAACTCAGCTTAACATTGCTATGAAAACAGTGAGTGGTGTCATTAGGTCTATCCCACACCACACGTGAGGGGAAAATCGATACTGCTTAAACAATTGGAAGAAGTGGAGGTCCTTTGTATAGCAACCTTCTTAACCTGTCTCACACACAATTAAAATCATGGAGACGTGCCTATATGGAAGCAGCCAAGCTTAGAAATAACAACTTTGACTTACATGTAGAGTGGAAAAAGGAGTGGGAAGCCAACAGCCCACACAATTGTGGGCTTGCAAAAGATCTGTTCCAGCATTTGGCCTGCCTGAGCATTTTTTGTATCAACTGAGTAGGTTTCGCACAGGACACGGAATGTGCAATGCAACCACACATACAGTAAATGGGGGTTCCGTGAAGATGCACTGTGTGACTGTGGAGTTATCCAAACCAATGACCACATTGTGATGGACTTTCCAGTAAGAAGACTATCTGAAGGCCATCTCACATGCATCAAGAACCAGCTGCCAGAAGATAGCTTAAATCCCTGCATATAGATATCTGATTAACATGTATTTTGTTTGTATTTGACATATAATGATAATGATAATAATAATAGGGTCAAATCTCTGGATGCTGACTGTAAAAAGAACCAAGCAACTTCGTGATTGATATATTATGCCTGCAGTGAATAGTCACAACAATCATAGCTAATGGGTTTGTATTGTTGCAAACAGTGAGATGCATAAGTGTGCATACTGAGAAGCATAAACATTCCCACTACAACTGAACTATGGCTGATTTTATAGGGTTCAGGGGGGCTGATGGGTTGTGGTGTGGCCTGGGATAGTTGTGAACTAAAGCTGGTTGATAGTAGTGGGAGGTAAGTACTTGGTAGATATTGTTGGAATACTGTTTGAGGGACTGCTGCGCAGTGTATATATGACTGCCACAAGTAACAAGACTGTAAGGGAAGGAGCATTTGGTGTGATACAGGTGGCAACTGTCGAATCAGAGATACATTTGGAGGTTGATAGGTGTGATGTGGGCCGAGGAGATGAGGTCTTCACTGGCGAGGGATACATCGACATCCTGGAAAGTGACTTGAGTGTGGGTACAGAACCATGTGAATTTCAGGGATTAAGGTGTTTAGGAAGCTAAGAAGTTTGATTTCCTGATTTGTCTACATCACAAAAATATCATCTACGAACCTGAGCTACATGTGTGATGTTAGATGGACTTTGATGATGCCACAAATCTGATGGTATTTATTGCTAATGAAGGAGGATGAGCCAAAGCATTATGACCACTGCCTCCGCAAGATTAAATGTCATCTGGTGACGATGCAGGTACATCGTGTGGTAATTAAAGTATATAAGTGGAGCAGATGTGCATGGGGATTCATTCCGGCAATGATACATATGGCAAATGAGAAAATCCACTGACATAACTTACCTTGACAAATGGCATAGTATTGTGGCACTCTGCTAGGGAAGGACCATCTTGGAAATGTTGAGCCCTGGTTAGCTGTTTGTATGCTACCATAGGGAGCATCTGTGGAAAGTGGTTGAAGGCTGGTGAAAACAGGAGAGGTGTGTACGTCTATGCCTCATCACAGAATGTGGAGGTTTGCCCATTCTGTAAAGCAGGAAATAGGATGATCTGTGGCAGATCTGATGGTATAGTGCTGGTGCACTCATAAGTGTTTCAGAGTTCACCATTCAGTGCACCATGATGAACATTGAGTTTCCTATATGTTCCCATTTTGCCCCAACAGTACCGTCAATTACGATTGCAGTGGGCACAAGCTCATCAAAAAAGGACTGCGTTTCTTGTAACATCAGGTTGATAATCATGTCCGAATATTCCATCTCAAAACATGCACCATGCCATGGACGCAGGCCGGTGGGGGCAGTTTATGCTGTGGGTGACATTCACTTTGTCTTCGATAGGACCTGTGTAGGTGATTGAAGGGACTGTGGCACTTCTGGACTGCATGAAAACGATTATATATTACCTGTGTCCTTTCATGTTTCGTGTCCTCTACATTGGCGATGCCATCTTACTACAGGATAACTGTCCATGCCACAAGGCTAGAATCATGTTACAGTGATTTGAGGTACTTAACAGTGAACTCATGTTGACATCTTGGCCACCAAATTCACCTAACTCAACCTGATAGAACACATTAGGTATGGTATGGATGCCAGCTTTGCGTTAACAAACCACTGGCCCATAAGTTAAGAGAACTCCATGACCTGTTTGTAGACATCTCGTATGAGATACCTCTGGATACCTGCCAAGGACTTGTTAAATCCATGCCACACAAATTAATGCTGTATTGCATTCCAAAGCCAGGCCAACGTGCTATTAAGCTTCTGAGCATAATGTTTTAGCTCACTACAGTCCTTATTAAGTATAATGTAAGCCAGGGTGGTGATGAAGGATATGCTCGGCAAGCTATTGAGTAGGCACTGATCTATGAAATGCTCCATAGCAGTAAGTTTGTGACAATGAGGTATGTCAGTCACATTTTCATGTATAAAGGCATAACTTGGAATGTTGTGTTTTTTTTAATATTTTTAATTTTATTGTTATTATTTTTATTATTATTATAAGTAATTATTGTCCTTGGGGGCAGTGTTTTTACTCAAATTATTCATGATTATTCAGTTTTTGTTTGTTTGTATTTGTCTTCTTCCTCTTCTATTCCCAAAACCTCTTCATACGTTCACTGTGTTCCTGTTTCCTTTGTTCTGTCCATTTTGTTCCTGTTTTCTTCTGTATTTTAAATTTTGTGTTCATAATTTTCTTCCTGAATTTTTCCTTTTCCTGTGTCATTTCGTTGCTGATCCCTGCATGAATTAAGTCCTTTTCTATTTCATGGAACCAATTGCTTTTGCTGGGTGAACCATTTACCACATCAAAGATCCTCTTTGTGAGTCTAGTGTTGTTCATTCTCTGTAAATGTCCATAGAATTGTAATCTGTGTCTTCTGATTATGTCTGTCAATCTATCTTAATGTTCGTATAGTTCTTTCATTGGTCTTTTCTGTCTTTATATATTGCTTCAAAACATTTTCTAAGGATTTCGCATTCAATTTTTTCTGCTTCTGTGATGCCTGAAGCCCCAATCGTGGTTGTTTCTGATGCATATAATGCTTCTGGCAGTACCACTATATTGTAATGTCTGAGTTTGGCCTGCCTAGATATTTTTTTGTTATAATATGCCTATTAGTTTCAAATATTGATCTAGAGCACAGAAAGAACTTTTTAAAACTCTATGTGTGGAACACTGCACTTTATGCTAGCAAAGCATGGAGTTTAGAAATACCAGAAAGAAGGTTAATTTTGTATCTTTTCTTCATTTCTTCAAAATCTTGTTTGATTCTCCAACTTTACCTATGACCATTTCCTTTTCTGCTTCTTCACACTTTTCTTACAGTCACTATTCTTTTGCTTTTCCTGTTTATTTAACTTCTAAGACGTCTATACTGATCTCTTCCTGCTTCATCCTCAGTATATTTGTGCCTTCTTCTCTGATCGATCAACTCCAAAATTTCTTGTGTGATCCAAGGTTTTTGGGCGGATTGTTTCATAAAGCCAAATGTTTATCAACCCCAGCTTTGATTATTTCTCTCATCAATGCATTACATTCATCCTCAATTGAACTCCTTTCATAATTATTTCTTAGAGCCATGTCTACCATCTCTGAAAATTTTTCTGCTATGTTAAACTGTTTCAGTCTGTTCACTTCCAGTTGTCGTGATAAAGTCTGGTGTGGTTGGGTAGGCTTTGATATGTGGTATAGTTTAGTTGAGTGTTTGGATTGCCAATTCGTCTATATTTAGGAAACCACTACATGAAACGCTCAGCAATTCACTCTTGGATTATTGGAAAACCCAACTTATAATTTAATTAATTGACCATCTATAAGGCGGTTCTTAACTTTTTCTCCTGCAGTAACAGATTCTCACCAAGCATTACTCAGTCCAACGACACAACACACTCCACTCTGATCAACTAATTACAAGATCACTCAGTTCTTCTAGAAGCTCTTGTCTGAGTCATTTAAAAACACATTACGCTGTATTTCCATCAGTCCTATACACTTGACAACTGGAGACCAAAACTTGTGGTCATGATACTAAACACCATATTAGCAGGTTGCTTCCACCTCCCGAGCTAGCAAGCCTTGGCCTATTTTCAATAATTCTTCCAGCGTTTCTACAACGTGCGCTTCCACACTCGATAATGCTTCATGAAAAACTGAGACTTTACAAACAATTACTCTTGTTTAAAGCATTTCTTTGACATTCTTATACTGCAAAATGTTTTATGTTAATTCCAAACATTATACAAACACATTAAATCTGCTAACTGCCTATCCACTTCGAGTAAACCTTCTGCATTTTAACATAATATAATACTGTCTCACCACACAGTCTGTTCTGCTTGCATTACTTCCTTATTCTCTTAAATTTCAGCCCGCACTTCATAACTGCCAGATTGTGGTCAGAGTCTGTGTCATCTCCCGGGTATGCTTTACAGTGTAGTACTTGATTCCTGAATCTTTATTTTGTCGTGATATAATCTAGCTGATATCTACCTGTAACCCCTTTATGCTTGCAGGTGTATGTCCTTCATACATGGTCCTTAAATAGTATATGGACCAGGACTAGTTTATGTTTTCCATAAAATTCTAACAACCTGCTTCCTCACTTATTTCTTTCTCCTAGTACAAAATTACCTGCAGCGTCCCTTCTTTTCCTTCTCCCTCTACTGCATTCTATTCACCCATGATTATTAGATTTACTTCCCTTATTAATTCTTCCATTTTTGCATATATTTTCTCTATTTCTTCATCATCTTCATGTGACATTGTTATATGCACTTGTACTAATGTGGTTGGAGCGGGCTTATTTTTTATCATCATCAAAATAAACCCGTCACTGTTTCTAACAATGCCCTTGTTTCCGTACTCTCTTGTACGTAACAAATCCAACTCCACTGACCACTTGGGTGCTAATTATTCTGTGACCAGAAATCCTGCCAGTTTTTCCACTTAATCTCACAAACCCCAGCAACATCTAAATTAAGTTATTTCAGCTCCCTTTTTAAATTTTCTAGTCTATTTAAACTTTTACCATTCCACACTCCTACTCGTAAAATGTTTCTATCCATTATGATGACTCCACCTGAGTAGTCCACACCTGGAGATCCGATTGGGGAACTATTTTACCTCAGGCATATTTTATCCAGGAAGAAGCCATCATTCTATATGTAATTTGAGAGGATTACATGGCATTGGGATACCCTTTGTTTCTTTAATTCAGTTGCTTCCTGTTGCCTTCTGTATTCCCATGCCATTGGCCATTTCTGATTCATCCGCCTCAGAGGCCATTTCCAATCTCAAGGGCAAGGGTGCCCTGAACCATTCCTTGCTTTTGTGCCCCACCTTTTAGGAGGCCTTTGGCAAGCAGTGGGTAACTCCTTGTACTGGGAATCATTCACTTTCCAGAGCCTCGTCCAAGTAAACAGGGTGCACTGTGTGAAGGAGAAGTTTATAATATAGTCGCTTCCAAGACCTTACACCCCATAATAGCAGTATACCTCATATTATGGTACTTGTTCTTTTATTCTAGGTCTCAAACACTAAAGAAGGCTCAAGGAACAACAGTGAGGAAAGATGTTGCATGCGATTGCTGGATGTGTTCCAGACCAAGGGTAAGGAAATATTACAGAAATCAAATTTTGTGTGATGTAGTTTTGCTCAGTCTGATTTAGTAAACCTATTAAATGCAGAGTTTAAATGTTTTAAATAGAAATGAGAACTGTTTATATTCAAAGGAAGAAATTATTTTTGTGAAACAAATCTTGGAATTTGGTTTCAGATCATGGCACTTTGCCCCTTTTTTTCTACTTGGCTTCACCATTATTTTTTATTTCCAAAGTTATTTCTTTTCACTATTTTGTACACAGTTCTATTTCTGAGTAGTGCTCATTCTATGAAAACATTCCAATGATAGAAAATGGGAAATTAATGCATTAATTTTGTTCATATCTTCTTCTTCCTAGCATTTATCCTGCATTACAGGGTCTCCTTTTTTTTTTTTATTACTATTAATTTTTAATTGCGATGGAGCTAACACTCCAGTGGCAATTCCCCTTTTTTAATTATCTTTTATAACTGGAATGTTGAATTCCTCCTCCATTTACTTTTTCGATTTGCAAATTTTAATTTTGAATTCCTTAAGCATTTTCGGTAAATTATTCATCACTTCACTCACTAATTTTTTCCAATCCCTGACACCCTTACCAACAAAAGAAAATTTTCCCTCTCCCTTGTGCATGAAATCGAGCACCAACTTGTGTTCATGGCCATCATTCCCATTCCATGCACTATTCCTAACTCTTTGACCAATATGCCTCCAAGCCCCATTATATTGATGTATACTACTTTACTTATCTTCTTTTAAAAAAATGTAATTTAATTGCAATGGAGCACATGCTCTAGTAGCAATTTCCCTACATACTCATTTTCCCCCTTTCTTGTACCTGCCTACTTTTGCCCTCTATAAATTTTTACTTTATATTCTTTCTCCAATTTTGGTAAATTATTCATCATTATTTATTCCAATCCAATCCCTGACTCCATAACCTACAAAAGAAAATTTTATCACATCCTTATTCCTGAAAATAATTGCCAGCCATGGTAATCTTTTCCATTTCTTGCAAAATTCTTAATTCTTCCACATGTATCTTTCCACACCTCATCCCCAACATATGTCTTGAACTCTCTTCCTGCCTTCCAATAAATCACGTTACAGTTCCTTTATCATTTCTGTTACTGATTGTGTTTTGTAATATTTTACAGAGACAATTCTACCTCTCCTCCTTTGCACTCATCACACAAATGTGAGTCAACTCTATATCACCATGTTCTTACTGAAGTTTTGTGACCCATTTGCTTCACTTCTCTGGTACATAACTACATCACCCTCTATAGTAAATTAAGGATTTTCAAGCCTTTCCAAGCTGAGTTTATTATGAAATGTTATGCCAAGATATACATCCCATGCTAAACTTTTGTAAGGTACATGGCCACATGGCATTCATACATGTTCTTTGTTTTAGTTGCTCATAATGTCTTCTTTCCTTTTTATGTGTAGATATTGTGTTTTTGTGCCAAGTGGTACGTATAGTTTGTCTTTTCTTTCCATGTAATTATTATCTCATGGCATTTGCTTGTCAGGACTTGGCATACCACGCTATATGTACATCAATCAGGATGATGGATTAGTTCGTGCCAGCATCCAGATGCCAGACAACACAACCTACCAAGGAGACCCAAAACTCACAAGGGAGCAGGTGAGAGAAATAAACTTTTTTTTCTATGAGAATTGGTTTACTAGACTAGGTTTGCCTTCAAGGAAAGTGAAATTGTTTATTTTCCCTAAATTCTGTGTTAATATCTGTTTAGCAAAGTTTGTTAACATGATTATAATAGATGTAGTCTTCTCGGAGACTAGCCGAGTAAAGAAGGTGTTTCCAAACGATATTTCGGCGATCTCAGGCTCCGTTGCCACTTCACCAGAAGATGGCGACAGAGCCTGAGATCGCCAAAATATCGTGTGGAAACACCTTGTTTACTCGGTTAGTCTCCCGAGAAGACTACATCCATTCTCAACGCCGAGAAAGACTTCGTTCCTATATGATTATAATAAATGTTAATCCAACAACTTTGTTCATAAGTATGTGAATACCATCATACTGATTATTAAGATAATATATTAAATTTATTACAGGGAGATGGAGAAAGGCTCTTTATGTTCAAATAAATTCTCAGAATTACAAATTAATACTACAAAATAAATAATAATTAAAGTGAAATGAACAGTAGTCATTCATAGATATGCATTGAAATACCAAAAGTCATGGGATAGGAAGATACAAATATCCCAAATATCCAGATGGCAGTACCATGCGGAAGTAACATACTAACGTGTCATGGAAAAGAAAGGGAAAATACACCCAACACTCACCAAAGCTGAAGGGAGGAGGGCAGCAGCAACACAGCACAACACACAAACAAATAAAAAACAATATTTCGGGTCAAGAATCCCCTTTTTCAAGTAAACAGATAGGTGGCTGGTCTTGCGCAAGACTTGCGTCGGACGCAGCCACTCATAGAACGCAACAGACCGTCGGGGTGGTGGGGGCAGCAACGATAATATAACCGCGAGTATACGAAAGATTGAAATGATCAAAAAAAAAAATATATACATATATATTAGTTATTAAAAATATATATAAAGAAAAAATATAATTGAAAATTAAAAAAAAAAATTATGAAACTATTGAACTATTGTACTGGCCAGTGGTGGGTGTATAGGGTGAGGATGGAAGATGTTAACGGAAATTAAGGCCTGGGGGATGTCTGGTTTGAAGGATGTGTTGATATGCCAATTCCCACCTGCGGAGTTCAGATTGGGAGGTAGTGTCTGGAAGTACTCTAATGGCTCTTACTGTGAAGCAGTTATTAAGGTCACGGGTGTTGTGAGTACTGGCATGGTGAGCAACGGGGAGGTCCAGGTTTTGGGAGTAAACTGTCTGTCTGTGACCATTCATTCTGATGGATAATGAGTTTGAGGCCTAAGTGCCATGGAACATTACCTCGACAGTCGCCCCCCGCACACCTTCCCTACCACTCATTTCCTCACTTCTTTGGCTCAATTCATCCTGACCAAAAATTTCTTTTCCTTCCAGTCTCAGATTTACCATCAGATTCGAGGCACTGCTATGGGCACTCACATGGCACCTTCATATGCAATCCTTTTCATGGGCAGACTAGAGGAACGTTTTCTTCAACAGGTTACCCTACAACCCACCGTGTGGTTCAGGTATATAGATGACATATTTATGATCTGGACCCACGGTGAAAACCTCCTTCTTGACTTCTTGCACTCACTGAATAACTTCTCCTCCTTAAATTTCACCTGGTGCTACTCTCAGACTGACATCACTTTTCTGGATGTAGACATCTCTGTACGGAACGGTCACTTACACACCTCTGTCCACATAAAACCCACTAACCTACAACAATATCTCCATTTTGATAGCTGCCATCCATATCACACAAAACGTTCCATTCCATACAGCCTAGCCATTCGGGGCAAACGCATATGCTCTGATCACGAGTCCTTTACCCTCTACACCAACAATCTGACCCAGGCACTCATAAACCGCAATTATCCTCCAGAACTAATTCAAAAACAAGTATCAAGGGTCAGGGACAGTCCTCCACACCGACACAAACAACCTAAAGCCAATCAGAACCCTGTTTTTCTCACCCAGTTTTTCCCTGGCCTGGAATCCCTAAACAAAATTCTTCATCTGGGCTATGACTTTCTTAGATCCTTTCCTGAAATGCGCCGCATTCTTCCATCTATCCTTCCCACCACACCCCGAGTCACCTTCAGCAGACCGCCTAATCTAAAAAACATTCTTGTACATAAATATCAAGCCTCTGATGCTCCTAAACCACCGTTTGGATCCTTCCCTTGTAAGAGACCCCGTTGCAAAACTTGCGGTATGCATCCACCTACCACTACCTATAGCAATCCTACAACTGGTGAAACCTACCCCATAATAGGTCATGCCACCTGTACAACCACCCATCTCATTTACCAGCTCACCTGCCTCCACTGTCCAAGTTCCTACATTGGCCTGACCTCAAACTCATTATCCATCAGAATGAATGGTCACAGACAGACAGTTTACTCCCAAAACCTGTACCTCCCCGTTGCTCACCATGCCAGTACTCACAACACCCGTGACCTTAATAACTGCTTCACAGTAAGAGCCATTAGAGTACTTCCAGACACTACCTCCCAATCTGAACTCCGCAGGTGGGAATTGGCATATCAACACATCCTTCAAACCAGACATCCCCCAGGCCTTAATTTCCGTTAACATCTTCCATCCTCACCCTATACACCCACCACTGGCCAGTACAATAGTTCAATAGTTTCATAATTTTTTTTTTTTAATTTTCAATTATATTTTTTCTTTATATATATTTTTAATAACTAATATATATGTATATATTTTTTTTTGATCATTTCAATCTTTCGTATACTCGCGGTTATATTATCGTTGCTGCCCCCACCACCTCCGACGGTCTGTTGCGTTCTATGAGTGGCTGCGTCCGACGCAAGTCTTGCGCAAGACCAGCCACCTATCTGTTTACTTGAAAAAGGGGATTCTTGACCCGAAATATTGTTTTTTATTTGTTTGTGTGTTGTGCTGTGTTGCTGCTGCCCTCCTCCCTTCAGCTTTGGTGAGTGTTGGGTGTATTTTCCCTTTCTTTTCCATGTAAATATTGCCTCGCGGCATTTCTTTCCTTTCATTGTTACCTATACTAATGTGTCAGCACTACAGTTGTACTCTCATAAGTAATGTGAAAGGTTTTCAGATGTGATTTAAGCAGCACGTCATGATTTAACGTACTCTGAATGCAGCAAGGTAGTGGGCACTAGACGCATGGAGCATTCAATTTCCTCAATCCATAGTGTCAAGAGTGTGCTGTGAATATGTAATTTCCAGCATTACCTCCCACCATGTACAACGCAATGGCCAACCATTTCTACTTAATAACTGAGACTAGCAACATCTGTGTTGAGGTGTCAGTGTTGAAAGACCGACAAACCTGCATCAAAGAACAGCAACACTCGATATGGGATGTCTGACAGTGCAGTGAAATTTGGCGTTGAATGGAAATGGCAGCAAAATACTGACATAAGTGCCTCTGCTAACAAAATGCCACTGGCTAAAATGTCTCTTCTGGGCTCATGAACATGTCAGTTGGACCATAGATGACTGGAAAAAAAACATTGCATTGTCAGATGAGTCATGATGCTAGTTGGTAAGAGCTGGCAGTAGGGTTCAATAGTGGCACAGATCCTACAAGTCCATGGGCCTTGGTAGTCAGGATTGCTTTGTGAAAGCTGGTGATGACTCAATCCTGGTATGGGATGTGTTTACAAGGCATGGACTGGGACCTCTGTTCAAACTTAACCAACAATTGACTGGACATATTATACTCAGCTACTTGGAGACCATTTGCAGCCAATCATGTTCTTAATGTTCCCAAATAACAATGGACTTTTTCAGGACAACTGTGTGCCACATCACCTGGCCAAAATCATTCACAATTGGTTTGAGAAAAATTCTGGACAATTCCAGCCAATGATTTGATTACCGAGAGCACCATACATGAATTCAATCAAATATATCTGGAACACGTTTAAAAAGTCAGTTCATGCCCAACTTTGTGCACTGGCAAAACAGTAATTATGAACGGCTTAATATTTCTTCAGGGGACTTCCTACAACTTTTTGAGTCAATGTCATGTCGGGTTGTTATACTTTGCCTGGAAAAAGGAGGTCCCATGTGATGTTAGAAGGTATTCCATGATTTTGACACACTTCAGTGTAAAAAAATAAAGAGAATGTCATCTGTCACTAGCACATGGACATTGTAACTTTGTGGTGAGTGAGGATTCAAGTTGGTAAGAAAGGGATAAAAAAATAATTTTTAAGTAAATTCAACTGCTTTGAGAGCATTTGAGCTGGTATTCAGTATTTATTTTCTTTATTTTTTAAAAAAAATGAAGAAGGCAGAGGAAGTACGAACAAGGAAACAGAAATAAAAATGAATAAAGTTTTCATATTTATGAATTTTTCTTCGGAAACCAACAGAGTAATATTATTATTTATACAATATATTTCAGCGACATAAATCTCCACCACCATCTTCAGGTGCAGTCGTAAGAATTGAAGTTTGCCTAGAGCACATTGTTGAAAAACTGGCATGGCAACAACAGACGTTTATTACATTGCCCAGCAGCATCTCAGACTTCATTAGCTGCCCACGAAGCACAAAACACAGAGCATTGCTGATGAGGAGTCCCAGTAACTGCTATCCGTTCATCGCTTAGTTGAAAGCCACAATAGTGATGCTGTCCCAGAAGCCTCTCGCATGTGCCAGCACCTTGGTTGGGTCGAAATTGAATCCATGTCCTTGTTCGTAGATTTGTCCTTTTGTCCCAGCTGAACATGTCAGGCATGTTCAAAACAATGTTGTTTAATATACCGAATCATCTGGACGATGTACTTTTTTCCACATTCATACCAAATGCTACAAACTCCAGGTGTACTGAGGGCAAGGTCATCCTTTGGAGAGTACAATGTTCCTTGGTTTTAGTGGTGGTAGGAAAATGGTCTTAATGTACACAGTGTGTCATAAAGTTTCATAAGATTTCTTTTCAATAAGAATATCCAAAAAGGGCAGATGGCCTTCCTTTTCCACCTTCATCATGAACTGGATGTTTGTGTTGATACTGCTCAGGTGAAGGAGAAACCTATCAAGGTTCTCTCTACCATGGGGCCAAACCACAATGTATCATCCATGTAGTGATAAAAGACACTTGGCTTCATGGGAATACTTTTCAACGCTTTCTCGCCAAAATCTACCATAGCGAAATTAGATATCACAGAGGACATAGGACTCCTCTTTGCTATTCCAGCAATTTGCTCATATTATTGCCCATCATATAAGAAGTATGACAATTGTAGTGTGTGGCGGAACAACTTAACTAACCTGGGCTCAAAGTGCTGTTGTAATACAGACAGCATATCAGACAGAGGAACCTTGGTGAAATAAAAATCACTGCTCTGAGCTTAAAGCTAAAATGGTGATCCACACAGAGTTAGAGTAGGAAATACGTTATCAGAAGATGTGGAAGTAAATATGAGAGTGCGACAGGGTAGTGTATTCGGACCGTTGCTGTTCATTATTCTAATGAATGATTGTGCTGATGGCTTAAGGTGAGAATTTAGATTGTTTGCAGATGACATAAGGGTATATAATGGGATAAAAATAGGAGACGACTGTGAACAACAGCAGGGTTACCTGGATAGAGTATCTAACTGGGTAGGTCAGCGTGGAATGAAGATTAATGCTAAGAAGAATCAGCTTATTAGATATACGGATAATAGGGTGGGGTCAGAATTTGTTGTTGAAGGCTTGAAGTGAAATATCTTGGCACAACATTTGATAATAAACTCAACTGGGCAAAGCACATTGGGCAGAAGCTAGTAAAAGTTTACAAAATCCTTCATGTATACCAGAGAAGTTAGGGAATTAGGTAACAAAACTTTGGTCAGAACATTGGTTGAATATGATGTTGTAGTTTGGGACCCACACTTTTGGTATCAAATACAGGAGTTGGAGGGTGTGCAAAGAAGAGCAGTTAGATTTGTATGTACAAATTATGGCAGGACCCAGTCAGTAACTGTTATGATAAAGGAGCTGGATTGGGAGTCATTGGAAGACGGGAGAATGGTGAATATAGTGCTGGGAATGTACAAGGCATATATTGATGATGGGTCTTTGAAGGATATTGGTTGAAGAATTAAATAGTGTATGGTTGGGTAAATATAAGCATGACAACATCCAAGCACTCAATTTCATGTATAAGGGAGTGGGAAATTTGCCTTTGTGAGTAAGGGTGTCATGAATTGGAACAAATTACTAAGTGAAGTGATGAATAATTTACCAAAAACACTGAAGCAATTTATATTTAACATTCATAGATCGCAAAAGTAGATTTGAAGGGCAAGGGGGGAGGAGGGGAATTTAACACTCAAGTTATATGAGATGATAAAATAAAAAAGGGGTAATTAGATGACTAAGTGAATTGCCACTAGAGCGTGTGCTTCATCGCAGTTAAATTAATAATAATGATGATAATATTTTTTTTTAATCTGGTCTTCCTGTAACCACTATTGATATTTTGTGGATGCGCCTACGAAACATACTGCAGTATGTTCCCCAGCAGCATATCTTCGATTCCATGCCATGACATCTAGAGGCTCTGATTACAGCGAGTGGTGGCTTCACACCTTACTGAATTCTCATGGCCAGAGTGCATGTACAATTTTGTAATTCTGATCATTTGCATTTTGTTATGTCTCTAATCTGAAAATAAATTTCATTTTGATCACATGTGTCATTCTATTTGTTGCAATTTTCAGAAACAGTAGTGTAATAATCTGACTTTGTTGCTAATGGGAAGTCTCTATGTCACCAATGCTAGCTGTCATTTTCTCGGTATTTGGAGGGTTTCAATTTCAAATCTTGGTCCTTCCAGGTTTTCTTGATTTTAAATGATTTTCTCAAAATCAGTTTACAGAATGCAGGAATGTTTCTGTAATGGACCCTATAGGTAGTTTCACTTTCATTCATATTGAACGACCACTATTCTTCAAGACTACATGAGTTAATTTATTTTGTTTTTGTGAACTTCATTCACTTAAGTATATTAATTATCATTTGTTACAAATAGATGTCATTAAAACGATACTCACTAAGTGAGGGTACTACCATATTAACTTGAATACAGAATAGCTGACGTGTACTCCATGGCAGTCCACTGTTGCAGCACCTCTGAATATGCTAAAGTCTTATGACCAGTGGGAGTTAAATGATCTAGGTTATTGGAAGATAGAAACTGGGGAAATAGAAATTAAATATCAGGCCAAACTAAAGGTTGTTTTTGATTACAGGGTGAGGATGGAATTGCTTATTGAAGACTTTATGTGTATATATCTTGCCATAGCATTTGATAATAAACTCAACTCGAGAGGACACATTAGAAAATCTTTCAATAGAGAGTGATATGGGGCTATACCATAAATGAAATAGAAATGAGTTACCAAATTGTGGTCAGACTATTCTTTGAATATGGTGGTGTTGTATGGAACCCACATTTTGGGTATCAAATACAGGAGCTAGACGAGATGCAAAGGACAGCTTCTAGATTTGTCTGTGGAAATTGTTGCAGAACACAATCAGTAACTGATATGATAACAAAACTGGAATGGGATTCTTTGGAAGACATGAGGGCGGTGAAGAGTGTGCTGGAAGTTGACAAGGCTTATACTGGTGATGAGGCATGGATAGATATTGGTGGAAGAATTAAGAATGTTGAATGGAAGGGAAAAGATGACCATAACCACAAACTGTCATTTGATTTCAAACATAAAGTTGGGGGAAACTTTTCTTTCTTATGTTACACTTGGGGATTGGAATTAATTACCAAAGGGAGTAATTAATAATTTACCAAAAAGTGCAGATAAAAGGTGAATTAAAAATCTGTAGAGTGCAAAAGTAGGCAGGTATTAGAAGGGGTGGAATTGGGTGTCTAGGGAAATAGACACTGGAGCAAGCTCTCCATCGCAATTAAATTAAGTTACAAAACCATTAGCATTTAATTTCATGTATAAGTGTGTGTGAACATTTTTATTTTTAAATAAGTTAGTCAGATATTGGAATAAGTTAATAAGAAAAGTAGTGAATAACTTACTTCAAACATTGAAAGAATTTAAAGTAAAAATGTGTATCAAATGTAATACATCAGTAAAGAAATTGCCAAGAAAACATAAATAAGTCCAATTGCACTCAGTAATAATAGTAGTATCTTTATTGATGTTTTTTTCAACTGTGGTATTTTATGAGGTGTTCTCTGCCTTAAACATGTGGCAGACACAAGGCTGACAAGGCTGGTTGGATGTTGCAGGCTTCAGAAAGTGCAGCACAGATAGCCTTGTCTCAGATGAAAACACCAGCTCCATGGCCGTCCGCTGTTGCAGCACCTCCTCCACCACCAAGACAGTGGTTTCAAAGGCGACCTCAGACAAATAATGGTAGGAATAACTTAAATTTACTGTTCTAAATAGCTTGAGTGTTTTGGGTTACAGGCAGGGCTGGCATATGGGAGGGGGGGGGAAGAGAGGGGGCAAATGTACACCGAGCTCGCCAGCCGAAGGGGGGCCCCAAAAACCGGCCGGAGGGGGGCCCCAACCTAAGAATCCACCCATCGTACCCCAGGCAGTGGTAGAGCTAAAATAAAGGTCACCCATCTGGCCTGAGGGAGGCCCCCAACCAGTTACGTCACTGCTAAAAACGCTTACACGGGGCCTGAGAACCCAGTTGCCAGCCCTGGTTACAGATGATGGTTTTGAATCGACGTTAAATTACAAACGCACTTTTTTACATGTTTTTTTTTAAAGAAATAGATTACAATTTTATGTAAGTAAACATATCAACTGCCTTATCAATTTAATACATTATTTAAACTAGGTTTCGTTATTATTATGTTGTATCCACTATTACAGTCCAGGGATACAGTTTGAGATCTCATATCAAACCTAAAGAATGATCCGTATTAAATGTAGTTGCATCAGATGGCATAAAGCTTAGTCTCATCTGTGTGGATCACCATTAAAAATGATGATTATTATTAAAATGGGCTTTTGATTTGCATTTACATTCTTTTGTAAATAACTGTACTAACCAATGAAAATTATTGAATTAGTATACTAACAAGGTTCAGTTGTTACTGGGTCCATTAAACTTTTGTTTTAGAAGTAAACCCTCAACATCTTATCCTTTTTGTCTGATGTGTATGTTTGTTCCAAGGCTGCCACAATTTTTGTTAACCTTCTGTTCACTTTATCTGTGTCAGTATTTTTATTCACATGTTATCCAACTATTGTACTTGAATTAACTAATGAAAATTTTTTCTTTTATTGGAATTCTCTGCCTCTGTACAAATATATATATATATATATATTGGAAACTCCCTGGAAAAGCTAAATGAAGTGGACTTCCTGATAAACCTTATTGTGAAAAATAAAGTTAAACTAATAAAAGGCATTTCAGATCGAGCAGTAAGAGTATTGTTACAACTTGTAACACATCATATAATTTAGCATAACAAAATTAGTTTCCAAAATAGCGGGTTCAATGGAAGTATATGGTCACTTTTACAGTTAATTTTGATAATAATCCCTAGTAATATGTTCAACATAAGCAATAGTTCAATTTTAAACAGTAAATTCATTTAAACAGCTGTTGAGAAACTTAACTTCAGATTTGGACATGTAATATTTGACTTTCATATAACTTTGCGAAATGAGTATATTTCTTTAGTCCAAAAGATGTTTAGGTAAATAAATAGCCAGAAGATGATAAAGTTTGTTGTTATAAAATCTTACTTAGAGTCTAAATACGTTTAAAAGTGATTTAGAATTTTCCACTCTAAAATCGAAGTATTCAGTCATTAGAAAGCAGTTAAGAAGTCAATTGATAGATAGAAAGTAGCGCAATTTTGGTGAAAACAACATATTAAAATTTTGGAAAGTTTCATGGATTTTAAAGATCGTTTTTTTAGATATAATTTGGTATAGCAAGACATGTGCTTCATGAAAAAGTTAAATATTTCAGTCTTATTCGGGAATTCATGAGAAGAAATTATGTTAAGAGTAAAGTTTAGATGTTTGAGCAAGTTTTATTCTAAAATATTAAAGCACTTAATTGTAATAAAGTGAAATAGGTTTTGGCGCCAGAAACGCTTGGACAGTATAGCTCGAAATCGAACTGCATTCGGGAGGATCAGTATTTCAAAAATTCGTAATAAATCAGGGAATATACTTAGAGATTCCAATTTTTTACAGTAACCGTTTTTCAATATGGAAATTTGTTTGAAGCTATTTTCAATTCGATATTCTGAATATTTCAAGTAGTCAAATTTTGTTTTCCAACTTTATCCCACTTTCAAAATTAGGTAAAATACTTTATTTGATATCAGATGATAGATGAGCAATAGAAGAATAGAATGGAATTTGTTTCAACTTCATAGGAGTAATATTTCGAAAATTATGGCAATCACATATTAATGACTCTTTTCTGGCAAAACTACTGAAGTTACAAAAAAAAAAAATTTATAACAACTTAATTTTGACATTTGTAATAATATCTTGCAACCCCCAAAATTTCAGAGAGATAGGATTATTTTTGTTGTCAACGTCAAATTGTATTACGAAATATCGTCAGAAACTTATCAGTTATCTGATAAGATTCATGGGAACTACCAGAAAATAGGATTCCCACACTCACGCTGGGGTAGATAGCATAAATACCCCCTCCAGAACCTTGCCTCTCCCCATTCATCACACAGCAGTCTAGATGTGCAATACCAGCTATGTAGAACGGTAGTTAGTTTGGACTTGTGGCCGGCAAAGTACCAACTTACGCGGAAACGGTTGATTTTTGCAATCATGGATGAAAGTCACTTTAAATACCTCATGTAGCTAAGTAGGTGTGGGGGAGTGAGGTTGGTCTAGCTCGAATGGTTGGTCGGATCTGCAAAATGTTCTTCAGTAAAATTGTTTGATTGCCTGTGCAGTTTTCTGACTTGTAAAATTGGTGCGCAGAGCGAGAGCCATTTCCGATTGTGAGAGCCTACCATTGGAGTTGAAACATCTAAGGACTGTTTTTTAACAGAATGGGTACTCTCGCCGACAGATAGAGCGTGCTTTTATCCAGAAGCCACCAAGACCTCCGACTGAACTAATGGAACCACCTAAAACTCTTGCCTTTCTGCCATATACCGGCAACACGTCCGGAAAGATTGGAAGGCTCTTGGCGCAGTCTGACATAAAAAGCATTTTTCAGCTGCCCGCCAAGATACGTGATGCGCTTCGTTCGGTGAAGGATGATTTAGGCCTAAGAATTCCTGGTATTGATTCCGTACCTTGTGAATGTGGCAAAGTTTATATCGGGCAGACGATTAGAACCATCGCTGAATGTATTACCGAGCACAAACGACACTTGAGACTGGTGCAAGTGGAAAAGTCCGCAATAGCCAAGCACGCTTTCGATGAAGAGCATAAAATAGTGTTTGATGAAATAGTGGTGCTGGCCAGGGCCTCTTCATTCTGGGACACAGTAATTCGGGAAGCATTGGAAATACAGCTTAATGATAATAACATCAATAGGGATAGCGGACTGTACTTGAGTGAAGCCTGGAGGCCGATTATTAGGGATCTACATCTTGCAAAACAGAAATCTTCTCAACAAGGCCAAATGGATGCAAACTGATGCCATCGATTAAGTTCGCCAGCACTTACGGCTTCAAGTTAGCAACTTTCAGCGTGGTGAGTACCTGGATGGGTGACCTGTTATGGCTCCATATGCAGTCCGCAACATCGATACCCTCAGTTGACGGTTAAGCAACGTTGAGCATGGTGAGTGCCTGAATGGGTGACCGGTTGGCTCCATACACAGTCCGCAACATCGATACCCTCAAGTCCTGCGCGCTGGTTGGACGTCCTGGCAACCCTCGATACATGACCTTAGAATTTTCGGCGGCAGCTAAGTCAGTCTGTTGGTGTTTTCTAGAAGTAATTATCTTAAATAGACTTGATGAAGACAACTGAGCAGGTTGTTGAAACGTCATCATTCTTTGACTCCATCCGGCTGGACACCCGTGAAGCATTCATTGATTTTTTCATGTTCCTTGTTTTTTACTTAATAACCTTCTTTAAACTCACTAAATTCTTCCATATTAACTCTTCATAAAAAAAAAAAAAAAAAAAAAAAAAAAAAAAAAAAAAAAAAAAAAAAAAAACACACAATTCTTAACCTGTTGCTTCCATGGCTGTCAGAAGAATCAAGTTGCTATAATAAAAGTTGAGAATCATTAGAGGCATGCATCAGTTAAAACGGGTTGTATTCTGTTACCAATAATATTTAACTTATATATAGAGGAAGCAACAAAGGAAGTGAAAGAAAATTTGCATGTGGCATAAGTGTTCAAGGAGAAATATCAAAATCCTGTGATTTCCTGATGACATAGTCTTAATAGCAGAACAGGATTAGGGTATTGAGAAATTACTGAATGGCATAAACAAAATACTGAAGGAAGAGTTTGGTCTATATATAGATCAAGGCAAGACAAAAACAATGAAATGTAGCAGAAATGATACCAATAATAGTAGATCAAATATGAAAATAGGATCAGATGAAATAGAAGAAGTAAGTGAATCCTGCTTGTTAGGAAGCGAAGACTTAGAAGAAACTTTTTAAAACTCTATGTGTGGAACACAGCGCTTTATGGCAGCAAAGCATGGACTTTAGGAATACCAGAAAGAAGGAAGATTGAAGCATTTGAAATGTGGTGTTATAGAAGGATGCTGAACATTACGAGTAGGTGGACAGATAAAGTACGGAATGAACAGGTTTTGGAAACGATTGGTGAGAAAAGAAGTTAGTGGAAGAGGCTTACAGAAAGAAGAGACAGGATGGTAGGTCATATTGTGAGACATGCAGGATTGGTTAATTTGTTCGTGGAGGGAACAGTAGAGAAAAACAGATTAGAATATATGAAGCAGATAATTGAGGACATAGGATGTAAGAGTACGTTGAGATGAAGATGTTAGTGCAAGATAGGAAGGGATGGAGGATCACATCAAATCACTCAAAAGACTGATCACAGGGGAAAAAAATGTATTTCTGTGAGGTCTGTGAGATAGCTTTACATGTTTATATCAAAGTAGAGTGCTGTAGGATTTTTATATTAGCTTATTGCCATTATTTTATTCCTGAACAGATGCAGCCACTCTGCAAACCATTTGGTTTTTCCCAAAAGTTTATTGATGAAAGATTTTTTGGGTAAACTGAATACAACAGTTAAACAATATGTCAAAAAAAAAAGAAGCTATCCACAAAGTAAATGTCTTAAGAAGCCTGTGACTTTGTCAATTTTTTGAAAGAAATACGGTCTGTATGTACGACTATCATCATATATATAAAGTTAAATGTTTGTTCTGTATGCACTGCTATACTGTTCATCAAAGTACGATGAAACTTTGTTGAGTTGTTGGGTGCATATATGCGAAGGTTCCTGACCCCCCCCAAAAAAAAAAAAAAAAAAAAAAAATAAATAAATAAATAAATAAATAAACCACCTCCTCTTTAATTAATTTAATTTAACTGCAATAGAGTACACGCTCCAGTGGAAATTTCCCTAACACCCACATTCCCCTTTTCCTGCACCCACCTACCTTTTCTCTTTTCAAATTTTAGCTTTAAATTCTTCCAACCAGAACTGTTGTTGTGGTTCCATATAACCACTGTTACCCTTTTTTGTTAAGTTAACTATATCAATATGTCAAAAACTGTTGAAATTTACACTTTGCTTTTGATGCACAGCAAGAAAGAACCTTCTTGTTTACATGCATGTACAGTGATGCCAACCTATTGATTTTGCTTGTGTTACAACTTCTGTGTCTATGTTATATTAAAATATGTCCCCCGTTTGTGTAATGGTGTCACTGTTGTAATTTACTTTTATGTGTATTATATTCCTGTGTCTTGGTTATTATGTACTTAATGAATTCACTCATTTAACAAATGAGACACTGTACAAAACATTAAAGAATAACCATGATAAAACTTTGGTGAGTTATAGAGTGCACGTCCCAAAGGTGTCTGACCAAAAAAAACCCAGTTTAAAACAAACAGAAAAATTCTGTCTACATTTAGTTTGCCAAAGTCCAACCCCTCTTCCCTCTTAATTTCAAATAATCTTTATACAAACCCACAATTGTATCCAATTTTGATGAAAATTTGCACACTTATACTTTGAAACAAAGAGACAAATACTGTCCACAGTAGTATTACAAAAACTCTATCCCTCCTCCCCTTCCACCCCCTTAATTACTGTCAATGTTCTTTATACAAAGCTACAGTTTCTTCCCAATTTTGAAGGAAGTTTGCACATGTAAATTTTAAAACAAACAGAAAAATACTATCTACATTTGGTTTGCCAAAGTCCAATCACTCTCCCCTTTTATCCCACCCCTTTTAGTTTCCAGTTATCTGTATAAAAACCCACAATTTCTATACAATGTCAATAGAACTTTAAACATGTGTACATTTAAGTAAGGAGAGAAATATTGTATACATTTGGTTTACAAAATCCGACTACTTTTCTCCTTTATCCCACCCCTCTTAATTTTTGCCAATGTTTTATATACGTATCCACAGTTTTTATACAATAGCGATGGAACTTTGCACACATGAACTTTAAAACAAATGGAAAAGAACTGTCTTCATTTGCTCTTTTCCCATTTATGTCCCCTTAATTTTTTGCTGATCAATAAATTTGTACTTTAATTTTGGATTAAATTTATAAAATCCATGCTTCCCAGATGGACAACAGTTTATGGCTTGCTCATGCGTAGGAAAACCATCTGACTTATTTGTGTGTGACAGATATACCCAAAAACGCTTCACTAAACAGATTATAAAACCGAACAATCTTTTTCTTTACATGGCATTCCAACGTATGCCGGGAACAGCTAGTTTCAATAAATGTGAATCAAAATTAATCAAAAATTATTTATGTAGGAACCTGAAGTCATTTGAATATGTCTTAAGTAAAAAATTATCTAACTTCAATAAAAATAAAAATAAAAAAATAAATAAATAAAAAAAAACTATTAAGCAGAATCTGCTTTCTTCAAAAGCATTAATTAATCATATTTCCAGTAATGAGTTATATCACACAGATCTTTGCCACTGTTCCCACAGTTCTTCATTCAATCCTTATCCATTTAATACTTCATTTTTTCTTTGCCTTTACCTATCCAAGCTCAACTTATTTGATTTTATCAATTAACACGTCTGTTTCCAGTTTTTTTTTACTTCTTCAAAAGTAGCTGTTTAGTGCTTTTGGAGCAATAAATATGATAAAAAGACAGGCAATAATACAGATATAACTGAATGATTGCTGTTATTAAGAAGAATCAATGAATATTTTTAGTCATCTTATGTTGAAGCAAAAAGTGGTATTTGTTTTTAAGACCTTCAAATTTATTGCTGTCTCGTAGAATGCATACTGAATAGCAACATATGCCTCAGAAAATAGCATATGATTCATCAATAGATAAGACTCATTATAAATCCTCTCTTTTCGTATAATGCTCCTCTTCATCAGCCAGTTCAATCTTACAGAGATATTGTCTCTTATAATCAAGGGCCTAAGTAATCCTTACTTAAAGAATATGAGCATATTTGTTTCAGTAAATCATCTCATGAATCTTCCTTGAGGAAAAATGTTTGGATGATTTAAGTGTGCCTTCTGTCTCTGAAGCAACTATGTTACATGCTGTGTGCTATACTAATTTCTTTATTAAATGCATAGTTTTTTAGACTAAAATTGGGGAATGTTCCACCCCTTACCTAGATGATCATGGAAAGCATTATTATAGCATTAGATGGCCCAAGATTAAACTTTCAGCTCATTATGCTTCTCTATCAGTATTAAATAAATACAAAAAATGAACTATTACTTACCACAGCCCATTGTAGAATGATTCACGGTGATACTAAAACTACTGGACCGCAGATGTAAACCTATCATTGGCAGAATAATGTAAAATTTTTGGATGAGAGTCAGAGAGAATCCATCATTTTTCTCAGAATGCTATCCCAATGCATATCATGTTTTTCTTTAAATGGAAAGTTTACACATGCAACTTTCCATTTTATACCCTGCAATTTTAATAATTTGCACTGTCCTCTTGTTAACTGTGGTAAGCTCTTGTCTTTCTCTTTCCTTATTAAAATTGCTAATTGACACATTTTTGTTTTTCATCAAATTTTAATGCTCCTTCGTACAGCTAACCTGATAGTTTTGCTAAGTTTGAAGGTGAGGTTCATTTGCTACCAGTCAAACACCACCAAATGAGTACTGGTTATCCTAATTGTGGTGCAGGTACTATCTGTAATCAGTTGGCGGAATAGGGTACACTTTCTGCCTCAAAAAGACATGTTTCTTGACCAGATTAACACAACACAATTTAGTGCAAACAGAAAGATGATCTACATAAAGTGTTGGATTGTCTTACAATAACTTTTTAGGAATTGGTAGTGTAATAAGCCACAAGGAAAAAGGGGGGGGGGGGGGGGAAGGAGGAGTTTAACACTGCTTAGTTTTTTAAACTTGTACATTTTATTTGAAGGGGTGGGATGTAATAAATACTGCCTGTTTTTATTATTAACTCTAATTCCTGTATATTTGCAGAAGTACACCATGATTGGCGTCGTCCACAGCAACAGCAGAGGTTTTCTAACTCACAGCGATTCATTCCTTCTGCACAGGTAAGTAAAAACAGAAATTTTGCCATAAGAGGTCATTAGTGGTGGGTTTTCTCCCCCTACATTTTCCTGAAATAACTCCAGGCAAATGCCAGGATGGTTCATTCAAAAGGTCATTGGCCAAATTCCTTTCATTTCCATGCCCTCCATTGTTTCTTACCTGTAATAACATTGGATGCTGATAAGGCATTAAAAAATCTCCACATGATTTTGTTGGATTATGTATTTGATATTAGTTCAACTTTATTCCTATATCTGAGTTCATAATTTTAATTTACTAAAATTATATTTTTTTATTTACCACATTATGTTGAACAACTCGGAAAATAGTGTTTTATATTGGTTTAGGAAGATTTGCAGATTTTCCTGGTCATCAGGAAGTTATATTTCCTCCAAAGTGTGTTATTAGATCTATTGATTCTTTTGAATGATATGAGGCTTCTTGAATAACAACAGTGTCAATAAACTTTTTGCCGTACTGATATTTTATTGGAAAAAATCTATCAAAACAAATACAAACGAGACATCAGACTCTTTCCTGAAGATTTAAAAAAAAAAAATAATAATAAAAAAATTGTGTAGCATTTCTGTTAGCACCGTCTGAGTGAGCTTGCCCAGTTGTGATAATCGGGAGCGTAAGTAGGCATGATAATATATTCGAAAAAAAACCCATTAAAATCACTGATCAATGGTTCTAGAGCACTTAAAAGTGCTCCACAAATAGAAATCATACAGAAACAATTAAAGCTTCTATAAAATTACTTAAAACAATAAGAAAACATTGTCAAATGAAAGTAAAAGATATTTACAAGCATTTAAACATCAAACTGACAAAATCAAACAATTCCAAACAGTCAGAAACTCATTCAAAACGTCGTGGCATACACAAATTCAAATAACAGTCATCTAACTAACATTTCTCACACTATACTGCTTTTAATGAAATTAAAATACATTTAAACCATTTTCATCCATTAAAACACCACACATTCATAAACAAAAAATATACAGATTTATAATCAACTTTTACATATCTCTCTCAGACATAGATGTGATTAATTTAAAGGATTGAAGCTAGTAGGAAACTAGGTCTTAGGGCTTCCCTTGATTTAGGAAATTTTACACGAAGAGTTGAGTGAAATCACCAAAAAGTTATTAAGGCATATTGAATACAAGGTAAGGACAAATCTTAACTAAAACTATACAATAATTCATGTTGATAGATCATCTCATTTCACAGCTCACATTCCTTATATGTCAAAGAATAATAATTTTTTTTTTAAAAAAAAAAAAAACTTTTATTTCCAAGTTCAATATTTTTTCAGTCTGAAGACAAAATCACTACTTATTGCAATCGTCATATGTTTCATGTGTTTACATTACAACTGGAATCAGCTGTTGGTGCAGTGTAGTCAACCCAACAGTTAGAAAAACACCAACTCTCCCAAAAATCAATATACAAGACAACTTTACATGTTTCAAAAATCATGTCTACTTTATGTTTTACCAAAACGCTTTCAACTACCTTGCTTATTATTTAATTTACTTATACCTAAATTTATATGTACATTTTCCTCATTTCATAAGAGTTATTAAATTACGATATCACTGAAACACAGTGATCCCTCCCCAAGAGACAGTTTACTCAAACTTCTTACTATTAGAGGACCCTTCCCTGACATAATGGTAAAGGTTCCTATCACTTGCATTATGGGCTGCTATCAGGATTACCTGAAAACCGGAATCTGCTGAAATCTCCTTTTTCAAACATTACAGTTTTCTTCTAATTTTAACTGCACATCCTAACACTATGTTACCAGCCAATATCAGGCCAAACTAGTTTGTCGTAGGCCACACCCGATTAGGTCCATGCCACATTTCAATCTAACCACATTTCCCCCCCCCCCCCCCCTTTTTCCGTTGTGCTTATGTTGAAAGGTGCCTTGGTCCTAAAGAGGTATGTGATTTTCCTTGTTTACGTGGCTCCCATTTTTTACCTAATTTGTTCTATATAAATTAGCATTGAACATCTGTATATAATAATGTTTTTGTGTATGAGTCGAACACATCAGATTTTTGACACAATGTGAAAAATTCATTTAGTGTCATTTTTGTTGTTTCAAGTGCTCGTTGCAGAAAAATTTATTTGGTGAAATATACACATTGACCGTTTTCAAGATGTACTGCGAGATGCTGGATAGAAGGTTCTCTTTTGTACTAAAAATATGCTAGATAGCTTCGTTGCTGTTGATGTATCTACCTATCTGGTATTGTGTTATTTCATCATTTGTATTATGTACTTAACGGATTTTACAGAACTGCAAAACTCAACATTAATATGAGACTTATACATTTTTGAAAGCAATGGTGAGTATGGTACCACCCACTGACAGTCAATTTCAACTCAGTTTCTAGAATTTGTCATTTGCTTTGTAGTAAATGTGAGGCCACCATTCTCAGTGTTCCTGCAGCGATACTACGGATAACCGTCGATATCGGTAGTAGTATCATTCATATATTCCTTTGGGAAAACGCTTCTGACATTTTCCATGGTGATGTCATGTTAAAAGAACCACATGGACCGTGGATTATGTGACTGGTAACTATATCAAACAATTCTTGGTCAATTAATGGGTCCGGAATTTCAGCTGAAATTATTTGATCTATTTCTTCTGGACGGGTTTTAACTTCAAGCCAAATCAAAATGAGAGAATGAGCAAACCTCACTTTTGCCCCTCAATCAAATACAGATAGCAACGTGTGTTACCAAAAACCAAATGTTTTACGATTAAATCAATCAGTGATTTTGATTTTTGTTTGAAAACGCGTGCCGTGATGATATGACGGTGCATTGATTGTTGATCTGGTAATTGCAAAGTTTGTATTTCCTCCCAATTCTGACTACACGTAAATGTAATAAATAAATCTGGAAGACTGTAATGACATACGTAAGTCATCGCTTCTTGTACGAGGTGCATTCAAGTTCTAAGGCCTCCGATTTTTTTTCTAACTAACTACTCACCCGAAAACTATGAAACTGGTGCTCCTTCTCAGCTTTATCTCCCTGCAGACCTACACATTTTTCACAACGTCAGTGCCATGATTCCATGGCTGCGGCGAAGGCTTCTTTAGGAGTCTGTTTTAACCACTGGAAAATCGCCGAAGCAATAGCAGCACGGCTGGTGAATGTAAGGCCATAGAGAATGTCTTTCATTGTTGGAAACAGCCAAAAGTCACTAGGAGCCAGGTCAGGTGAGTAGGGAGCATGAAAAATCCCTTTAAAGTTGTTTTCACGAAGAAACTGTTGCGTAACATTAGCCCGATGTGCGGGTGTGTTGTCTTGGTGAAACAGCACATGCACAGCATTTCGCGTATGTTTTTTTTTTTTTTTTTTTTTTTTTTGCAGTACAGGAAAGGAACTTGTTCTTCAAAACATTTTTGTAGAATGCACCTGTCACCGGGGTACCTTTGGAACGCAATGGGTAAGGATTACGCCCTCGCTGTCCAAGAACATGGCCACCATCAATTTTTCAGCACTGGCGGTTACCCAAAAATTTTTTAGTGGTGGTGAATCTGTGTGCTTCCATTGAGCTGACTGGCGTTTTGTTTCTAGATTGAAAAATGGCATCCACATCTCTTCCATTGTCACAATCGACAAAAAGAACTTCCCATTCATGTCTTCGTTGCGCATCAACATTGCTTGGTAACATTCCACACGAGCAGCCTTTTGGTCGACCGTCAGCATTCATGGCACCCACCTGGAGGACACTTTTCATATTTTCAGGTCGTCATGCAGGATTGTGTGCACAGAACCCACGGAAATGCTAACACTGGAGGCGATCTGTTCAACAGTCATTCAGCGATCCCCCAAAACAAGTCTCTCCACTTGCTTGATCATGTCGTCAGATCGGCTTGTGTGAGGCCAAAGTTGTTTCGGTTTGTTGTCACACGATGTTCTGCCTTCATTAAACTGTCGCACCCGCAAACGCACTTTCGACACATCCATAACTCCATCACCACATGTCTCCTTCAACTGTCGATGAATTTCAGATGGTGTCACACCTCGCAAATTCAGGAAACAAATGACTGCATGCTGTTTAAGTAAGGAAAATGTTGCCATTTTAAGTATCTAAAACAGTTTTCATTCTCAACACTGCCACTAGAGTTCGATTTGTTGTAAAGTGCTGCCATCTCTGTCATGTATTTACAATGAGTGAACGCTCATTTTAAAACAATTGACATGTTTCTATTTCTTTCCAGTCTGGACTAAAAAATCAGAGGCCTCAGAACCTGAATGCACCTCGTATATATTACTGCATGTTCCGTGGACTGCCGATGTAGCTTAAATGTAAAATAAATGCTTTACCGATATCATTGGCATTTAAATTTTCATCTATATTCCCAATAATAGCATCCCCGATCATAATTTAGCCTGGTTGTATCAAATAAATCGCAACACTTTCAATCTTAGCATACATATCCAAGACACATTGATAGTACAGTTGATGATATCGAAGCATATAGTAATACTGATTTCATCTAATCATCAATTGGTGGGCGTAGCACTTCATTAAACTAACTGTTTCATTTGTTTCATTACCTGAAAAAATAATAAATTAATGTAATGAACACATGATAATCCAGCCCCTGACTGCAAAATATTTGGCGGAATACCACGGGTCTACTGTACTAATAAAATAATGAATTAAATAGTTGAATATCAAATTTACCAGTAATTCGATCACACTGCTGATGTTGATGTGATATTCTTCCTGCCCTTGCCAGAATATCAGTGGATACTGGAGTGCATCATATGAACGGTGTAGGTCCGAAATTTTACTAACAGTGCTACCTCGAGGTGTGATTTTAATGGCTCTATTGTCAACTGTATCACCAACTATAATAACTGCAACTTCATCTACGGTTGGTGTGTTGAACCTGCCAGTGTGTTCTCCTGATGGTACTTTGTCGGCTTTGAAGACAATTTGATAATTGTCATTTTTTAATTGTGGCAACACTCTTTTAAACAATCGAATAAGTTGATTATTATTTTCCAACAAAAAGCACAATTGCTCGCTCTCCCACTTGTTCGATAAAATTATACTGGCACTGAGTTGTCATGCGTTATTCACAACTTCCCATAAAATATTTTTTGTGGAAACTTCGGGTCATCATTAGGCATCAGCATCATATCCATAAAATAGATTTGGAGAAACTTTGAGTCATCATAAGGCATCAGCATCAAAAACAATCTTATGGTACACATGGCCTTGTATTTTGAATGTAGTTTCAAAATGACGTCCATCAGATGTGAGATCGTAAATTTTAGTTGCCCCAAAAGATGTCATTTGGAAGCGAGAATGGAATTTGCGTGTCTTGCGCAAAAGCAATTTCAGATCATTTGATTCGGCAGCAAGAAGTGATTGCAAAGGTTCTGGCAGAGTGGGAAATGGTAACAAAATTATGAATGATCTCGTTCTTGATGTCGAGAGAATAACTAAACTGCTTATGAATGTAAAAACAAATAAGACACCCATACCAGATGGTATTCCTACAAGAGTCTACTCCAGGTACGCAAAGGAAATTGCACCGTATTTGATGAAATTATATACCACCTCCTTGAATCATGGAAAAATACCAGCCGAATGGAAGACCGCGATAGTAAGTCCAGTGTTTAAAAATGGAAATGTTAATGATCCTCAAAACTATAGACCGATCTTGTTAACATCAATATTTTGTAGGATTTTAGAACACATCATCTATTCAAATGTCATGCGGTTTTTGGATGAAGATGAGCTTTTAAACCCAAATCAACATGGATTCAGAAAAGGCCGATGCTGCGAAATACAACTTGCACTTTTAATTCACGACTTGTGTCGTATCATGGATGGGAAATCCCAGGTTGATATAATTCTATTAGATTTTAAAAAAAACTATCAACACTGTGCCTCACACTAGGTTATTTAGGAAACTTCGTGGCTACGGCATATCTAGACAAATATGCGACTTGGTTGAAGACTTTCTGAATGGTAGAATACACGTGTGTAGTTCTCGACGGTGAGAGTTCAACACTTGCCGAGGTGAGGTCCGGGGTTCCCCAGGAAAGCGTGATAGGGCCACTGTTGTTCCTCATATACATTAATGATTTGTGCAACATAATAAGGGGGATGAAAAGATTATTTGCCAATGATGCTATTATTTACCGTGAAATCAAAATCCAGGAAGACTGCACCTTGTTACAAGACGATATTATGAAAATAATTGCTTGGTGTAAAGACTGGCAGTTGGAGTTAAACGCTAAAAAGTGCCAAGTCATGCGCGTGTGTAAAAAGGTGACACCATCTAGCTCTGAATATACAATTAATGGTACTGTCCTTAGAACGGTAGATTCCGCTAAATACCTAGGGGTAAGAATTCGTAATAATTTGTCGTGGAATGAACATATCGAGAACGTAATTGGGAAAGCAAATCGTATGCTCCGATTTCTAGGTCGTAATTTAAAACAATGCACTCCGGAAGTTAAATCGATTGCGTATAAGTCACTAGTGCGTCGTCACTTAGAATATTGTTGTTCTGTATGGAATCCCCATCAAAAGGGGTTAATGGAGGCATTAGAGAAGGTCCAAAGAAGAGCTGCCCGATTCGTGACAGGTATATATTGTTGGAGGGAAAGCGTAAGTGCGATGTTGAAGGAGTTAGGTTGGGAAGACCTGGAACACCAAAGGCGTTGCTCTCGACAGAGGCTAATTGAAAAATTCATGACTGACATATTTCAGAATGACAGCAAACAAATATTGCTACCAGCAACATTAGTATCTTGGAATGACCGTGAAAATAAGATAAGAGAAATCAGATCCAGAACCAATTCTTTTCTGCATTTATTTTTTCCACGAGCGATTAGGGAATGGAACAGAAAGGATTTACCGGGCAAGTAAACTTAAAATCCAACAGGAGTAGCTTTCGATAAAGCTCTCCGGCCATTCTGATCTGGGTTTTCCATGGTTTTCCCGGATCACTCCATGCGAATGCTGGGATGGTTCCTCACAATAGCCCATGGACGCCTCCTGCCATATCCCGTATATCCCGTCCAAACTATTACCCTTTCGGATAGGTGCAATGCTCCCTCTGCCACACACTTTTAGTGAATCACAAAGTAATAGTAATAGTAAGTGCAGCATTTTTTTTAATTATCTGAAATGGCCTTTTTTGCCTTTCTTGAAAAACGAAGCATTGTAATCGCATAGCTTGAAACCCTCAAAAACTTGAACACACTGCTGGCCCTAATTGAATATTCAATTGTGTAATATTTATAATTTTTTATTATTATTATTAGCAGTGCCATACTCCATGTAAATACTATGCTGTCACTTTTTAGATGATCGATATTTCCTAGCTTTATCGTCATAACATCAATGTCACATCATTTTATTAGTGTATTGGTAGCAGACATGTTTTCAAGTTGACAAGCATCACAAACTATTTTAGAATTGGCTTCTTCATGACTACCACATGATAAATCTTCATTGATTCTCTGAATTATAGCATTATTCTCAACTTTATATGAGTAACAAACATTGTAATCTAAATTAATTTGTCTTTCACCAAGGAAAAGCATCATTTCAGAGTCACACCAATGATCAATTAAAATTGTTACTAAAGCATGTTTAAATTTAATATTTTTAATCTTTTTAATATTGAAATCTGTAGGCCAAATTTGCATAGGACCACTAATAATGAAATTGATGGAATTTACTTCATTCATAGAGTCCATTCATAATCTTTGATTGACGAAGAAAAATATTTGATCAAATATAATGTCAACTCATGGGGCTTTAGTAGCGATCAAATTTTTCATATATTTTTTAAATATATATATACATACACCGAATTAGACTCAAGTGCCTTGCATTCGCAGATGATATTGCAATAATCACAGACAACGGAACTGAAGCGATTCACGCAGTGGAAAAACTACATGAACCAGAAACCAGATTGCAAATATCTTATGAAAAATCCAGTATTTTGAAAGACAACCAGAAAATAAATTGCTCAAGTCGCCCATTTTAAATATCTGGGCGAAATTATACAATCCTCAGGACTAAACCGAATCGCCAATGAACAATCACCAAGCTTCAAAGGGCCTACAGGCTAGCGTGGAACTACTACAACAAGAAATGCATTTCAGTAGATGCAAAATTAAGGCATTATAAAACAGTGATTCTTCCAGAAGCAACCTATGCAGCTGAAACAATAGTATTTGATGGTCATTCCAAAATTAAAGAAATAGAAAAACAGGAACGAAAAATTCTGGAGAAGATATATGGGGTAATAAATAGAAATGCCATTTGGATGAAGAGGCCTCGGAATGAACTCTTATCAAAACATCAACACAATAACAGAAGAAATCAGAAAGCGTCGAGCTAAGTTCTACACTCACATCTACAGGATGGAAAACATTAAAATAGCAAAGAAATTACTTGACATCAAAACAAAGAGTAAATGTGGTATGGAATGGCTAAAAGAGGTCCAGAGGGACCTACAACAGATCAACATAGAAAATCTCAAAGACCGCATTGAGTGTCATAAGAAGATCACAAATGCTAATTTGGAGTAAAGAACAACATGGCAACCTGAAAAGAAATGAAGAGATAAACAGAAGAGAGAGAGCACTCGGAGAGGATGAAGAGATTTTGGGAAGAAAAGAGGAAAAACAGCTGAAGATTAAATCGTGATTTCAAGTTCAATCGCTCTCCTAAAGGGTAATAATCGCAAATAATAATAATTAGGGTTCGGATCTTTAGGACCCAAAAAATCGCGAAATATGCAGGCAAATATGACCTTAAAAATGGGTAAATATGACCTAAAAGAGACAAAATATGACCAAACATTAAATTTTTTATTCATTAAAAATGCTCAAATGTACATAATTTATTTTATGTAGCTGTGTCGCTTTCAAGTAGACAGCATAATTTGCTTCTATGCACTCACTGTACGATTGGCAAATTAATTTTATTGAAAGTTTTTTTCTGTTCCTGTAAAAGAATGGATTATTAGAATTTTACTTTTAAAAAATGGAAATTTACTATACATTTGTTGCGAATTAGTGTACATACCATTTTTTATTCTTGTTTGATGCCAGCATTGCAGTATATCACCACATGCATCTTCAAGTTCTCGAAGAGGAATTTTCTCCGGTTGTCACTTAAAACTGTCTTGTAGTGTGAGAAGCTTCGTTCGACATCGCAAGATGTGACGGGAGCGTACTTAAACAGAGTCAGGTCACTGCAATTTAAATGTGGGTCGTCTTCAGTCAAAACAGATTCGCCACCATGTAAAATTTCACTAATTTTACAAATTGTTTTATATCCTTTATTCCCACACAACACTTTATCGAATTTGTTTTTCAGCAAACTAGCCACACTGCCCCCTGCTTGGCCTATTTCGGTTTCCACACTTTTAACGACCGCCAAACTTTCATTCAGTTCTAAACCAATTTTTTCAAGACGCGAAATCGCAGTTGTGATACCTGAAAAACTTGACTTTATGTACGCCAAATTTCTGAACAAATTACTGGAAAAGAGTTCTTGGACAATTTTTATGGAAGATGCTTCACTGCTATCAAAATTAGAAACTATTTTCCGTATGTTTTCATAATATTCACAGTAATAGCTAACTGCATCGAGCCATGTGCCCCAACGAGTAAGTACTGGTTGTGGTGGAAGAGGGATGGAAGGTGCGTCTTCTTTAAATTTTGCCACTCTCATTGGAGCTTTAACAAAAATCTTTTTTACATTTGATATTAACCTATCAACATCAGGGAAATTTAGTCGTACTTCCTCGGCAACTCTATGTAATCCATGAGCGAGACAGGTTAAATGCACCATCGAAGGATACAACATCTTCAGACTTTTCCCAGCCTTTACCATGTACGGCACAGCGTCGGTCACAAATAGTAAGACATGTTCTCGCTTAACTTCACCGCTCCATAACAGTTTCATAGCGTTGTCGAAACGGACGGCAATTGTTGAATGGTTTACTGATTCAAGAGCTTCACAGTCCAGTAAAAATATATCACCCGGTCTGTCAGAAAGTAGGGTTACAACGATAACATTTACAACGTATCTCCCACAAGCATCAGTACTTTCATCCATTGATACCCAGATCTTATTGGTGCCTATATTAGTTCTGATTGTCTGCAATACATTTTCATAACAAGACGGTAAATAGTTCTTCCTCAATGTTGATTTGGTTGGAATCGTCTGTGTTGTGTATTTCTCCAAGAACGATTTGAAATGCTCATTGTTCACTTTATTAAGTGGGATGTTGGTTGATACCATCATTTCACAGAGTTCTTTAGAAAAAATTGATAATTTGGAAGACGACGAAGCTGTAGATATATCCAAGAAAAGTCGCTGTTTGCTTTGCCGAGTTGAATGTCGTATTACGTTATTCTTGTGTCTTGATGTATTGCAGTGCTGCTGCACATGAAATCGCTTTGTTGCATTCACTTTAGTTTCACATAATTTACAGAAAAGAACTCTTTCATCTGTGCTAAAATACTCCTCTCCAAATTCCTTTACGTAACTCCGTAACTTTACACTTTCAGAAAGTTTTGTTTTCGGCATGGCGGTACTTACTGATCCACTGCAGATTTAACACTGGTTCAGGATTATTTTCAAAAGCATTGGTGACAGTGCGTGAGTGGCTGAAGGCTTTGTGTTTGTTTCTACGCGGAGAGTCTGGTATGTGGGGAATACCTGACCCAGGTAGGGACGGGTTTCCCGTTAAGCAGCAGTTTCACCGTACTGAATCATATGAAGACAATTGACTCCTCTCAACTCATCGGTGGGTCACTGCAGTGGACTCAATTCCCGCGATACCGTCGGAAGTCAGACATTGATTGACGCGGCTCGACACAGGCATGCTGCTGCTGCATAGTCGAATTTAAAAAGCGGGCGGAACATTAATGTTTAGAGAGAGAGAATAATTTATAACTTTAATTCTTGGCTGGTGAATTCTGAACAATTTAGTTACAATTAGTTTCGTTTCTTTCTCCAATGTATAACAGGAATATATTTCTCTGAATAATTATCTTAATTTCTTTTCATCTACAACTTCTATCAAAAATTACCAGTTTTTTTCTCAAAATATGACCATATGACCATAAAAATTGCTGAAATATGACCATAATTAGGAAAATGGCCCAAATATGCATGTATAGGCTATATAAAATACATTTAAATACAATCAGAAACGTCGAATCAGTGTTTATTTCTGCATTTCAGGTCAAAAAGAAGGCAGGAAAAAAATATGACTTTTCCTAAAGATCCGAACCCTAATAATAATATATATATATATATATAAATTGCCGGTACATCACGTAGTGTGTGTAAGAGATAAAAACCATCAACAAATACTACATCAAAAATCGTTGGTGTGTTTCCTGGACTGTGTTTGATCTTGGTATCAGTCTTTCAAACCTTTCCTCAGATTCAGAAATATTTTTTGCACAATTCATTACCTCATTACATTCAACAAAAAACTGCTCCACATTGTTTGAAGCTCTTCCATTGGATATATTGAACAATTGCTTTTTGTAAAGGCTTTCATCAAAAGGAATCATCCACCTGGAGAAACCACATTTAATTTTTTTTTTATGTATTCTGTGTCTCTGTTTGTATGGTGTTTCTGTACGTTCTTGACATTTGCATATAACAGTGGCAACATGTGTGTACAATATAATAGTTGATCTTATTTGATGGGCTCAAACATCATCCTTGCCTAGCAGAAATGGAGTTGTTGAAATTGATTATTCCTATTAATCTTTTTGCAGCAGTGGCATTAATTGTTTGTTCAAGCATTTAATCAATTGTTTGTCTGGAGCATGACTTTTCAGTCCTTTGGATACCAAAATATCCTTTTTCCATTTCTTGTATTAATTCTGGATTAATAGCATTAATTTTAATTAAATTATCATGGTACTTAACCAATCAAGATATAATGAAAAACCTCTTTTCCGATGCTTCAGTTCAGTGTTGTAAGTGCCATAGGTGGCAAAGTACTTGACGGGAATGCTCAACCTATTTGTGGGGAAATGTCCCCACCATGTGAAGAACTCGGCACAATTCGTCAGCATGCTTCAAGAGATACGACTTTCTGACACTGACATCAGTTTTGACATTGTCTTGTTGTTCACCAAGGTTCCCTTGGCTGACACCCTACAGCTGTTGCACCGTTTGCTTGAACCCAACATCATAGACCTCTTCGAGCTGGTCCTTACCTCCACCTATTTCACCTATGGTGCGAAATTCTATGAACAGAAGGATGGTGTAGCAATGGGGTCACCATTGTCACTAGTAATTGCCAATCTGCTCATGGAAGAATTTGAGGATAAGGTGATCGAAGGGTCTAGCCTAAAGCCTACATGCTTCTATCGCTATGTTGATGACACATTTGTCATTTGGCCGCATGGCATCCACAGTCTGTATTCCTTATTCGACAGAGACCAGATGGAAGCCTCTCACATAGTGTGTACTGAAAACCCACACATACGGACCACTATTTACACACCACGAGTTTCCACCATCCGGCACAGAAGAACATCGTACTGCACACGTTGGTGCACAGAGCAAGGAAAATCTCCAACACGGAGTGCCTGCCATCTGATCTTGAACATCTCCACAATACCTTCAAGAGGAATGGCTATTCTGGCTGAGTAATAGAGCGAGCAATTAGGAAGAAGGCAAATTAACGCCCAGTAGACCCAGAAGTTCAGCCAGAGGCTCTGACCTTCATCCCATATGCAGGAAACATCTCGGGGAAAATAGGCAGGATATTGGCTCGACATGGAATTAAGAGCATATTCCGGCCTCCCGCCAAGATCCGTGACTGGCTTTGGCCCGTGAAGGATGATTTGGGATTGATGACTCCTGGTGTTTACAGCATACCATGGCAATGTGGGATCCGGACCATCGAGGCTCGTGTGGCAGAGCATGAGTGCAACATCAGCTTGTTCCAGATGGAGAAATCTGCAGTTGCCCAGCATGTGATTGAAAATGATCACAAAATGGACTTTGGTAATGTGAAGGTGCTGGCAGAGTGCTCTTTCTACTGGGAGTCAGTCATCAAAGAAGCGTTAGAAATACGACTGGATAATAACACGGTTAATAGGGACATGGGTCTTTGGCTTAGTGACACGTGGAAACCGGCTCTGTCCCTTCTGAAACATTTACATTACAATCAGAGGGGTGGCGAGGCACTGCCAGGAAATGTAGTTTCCGGATCGCCATGATTGGCTTTGACATTCATTCCACCAGCCAATCAACGACGAGCGTAATACGGGAGCCGCGGGTCGGCGCGAGTGAAGGGAAGAGACCGGGCCTTATAAAGGCGTGCGGGATCCAGACATCGCCAGTGCAGCTCTGGTGCTCCCTGCATAACATCAGACCTGAAGATGGCGGCATAGCCAGCTACTGAAAGCTTATTGTTGTTTTTTTTTTCAACACCATACGGCAGAGAACCTGTGAAGATTTCATATCAACTACCAATTTGTTCCTTACTATTTGTTTCAACTTTCACAGTAATGAAAATATGTCAAAATTATTTTACTTTATATTAAACCTTTTGTGGACACCCCGACGTTATCTACACACCTGCAAATTAATATTAATATTAATATTGCCATGGACCCCCTCAGTAATCACACGGATCCCTGGGGGTCTGTAGGGACCACTGATCTACAGTAACATTCATTAGTCCGCAACCAGCAATAAATTTATCCACAGCTTTAAAATAGGTGAACATAATATTGAAAGTGCCTAAATGAATTAATAGATTGTTATAAGTGGGTTTTTCTGTTGCTTGGATTTGTATAATGACGTTTTCAATTGCTAAATCATGAGTGACACTGATTTCAGATACATCTCTCACCTAATTCATTAGCAATTTTTTTACTCTGTTTCATTGTGTGCAAAACCACTTCTCTTCCTGAAGGTGAATCGATAATCGGTGTTAAATAACATATCTTCTGTTGGGCGCTATTGTAGTCCCCTATGAATTTGCTGTTGAATCCAACCCACATGGGTGTGTTGGGAATCTCTATTGCATATGAAAGCATCCATAATACATCAAACGTGCTAATTGTAAATATATATATATGGAGTGACATTAGTAGTTATAACTTCTAATAATTTTTGTCTTTTCCTACCACCATTAGGTGAGACTCCCCATGGTCCAGAATTCACAGAAGCTTTGTCAATATCTAAAACCAGTTCTTCATCAAATACTGAAAAATTTTCTTCCCATATATCAGTAACATTTTGGTAAATTATACCAAAGGTATCATGTAAAGTATCCTTTCCAGATGAAGTATCACCAAATCAATCAAAGTTATTGAAAGCTAGGCCAGTATGCAATCCTTTTGCTAATAATATGAAAAGTGAAAGTAGATCCATCACTCACAAAACTGAGGGGAAATGGTGACAGTGACAAAAAACACTGCATAATCAAAAAAAAAAAGGGTTGTGCCCTTATTTAATTGTAGGGCTGGCTTGCAGGAGTGCTTGTGGCCCAGCCAGCCACATGAATGGTCATTTCTGACTGATATGGTCAGAGCAGATGTATTCAGAGTGACAAAACAGTGACATCAGTGGAAATGGTATATGCGAGAAAGAAATTATTGTTTTCTTATGATTAATACCAAGCGTGGATGAGCAGTATTGCTCAGCTTCTCATTCAGGAGGAGACAGGTTTGAATCCCCATCCATCTATCCAGATTTGGGTTTTCCATGGTTTCCTCAAATCACTCCAGGTGAATGACAGGATGGTTCCTTCAAAAGGCCATAGCCAAAATGCTTCCCCTTCCATGCCCTCAATCCTTTCCCACCTGACCTTGACATTGATTATCCATAAAGCCATAACAAAAAATAATAATTATGTTAGTGGTGAAAAATTGTTAAAAAATATGTAGAAGATTCATAAAAAATAATAAAAAGATTCATTTGGCTGTATTGACCTCAGGCACTTGCGTGAGCTCAGTCACATGTTTGTATTTACTTGAGAAAGGGCATATCCTAAAATATTGTGTTTTTTTTTTATCTTGGTAGTATTTTTACAACATAGGTGAGTGGTGGATAAAGTTCCCTTGCCATATAAATAATAAAAGATTTGTTGGATATACATATGTATATATTGCAATTATCAGATCCCTTCTTCAGCAGTGGCTGTTGTAGGCCACTGCCACAAATAGTGGTACTTGGTGGGAGGGAAGTTCAAACAGAGGTGGGGATAGTGGAGAGGATATCCAGGTATTACAAAATAACTAAATATATAATCAAAACATATCACTGGCAGACAAATGGAGCTGATAGCGAAAGAAAATAATAAATAGTAAATAGTAAATATAATAAGTAGTAAATATAAATTAACAAAAGTAAATAAACATGAATTAAATAGGAAAATATTAAGTTAAACATCACCAGTGGTTCTTGTTAGGTAGTTGGGGTAGAATATACAAGAGAGAAAGTTGAAGTTGAGACCTAGAGGTTGCCTAATGCTCAATTTGTACTGATTGGCCAGTTACCACCTTCTGAATTCAGTGAGACTGCTGATGTTTGGGAGTACTTTGATTGCATGGATGGTGAAGCATGTATTAAAATAGTTGGTATCATGAGACGTGGCATCAGCTGATATTGATTTGCTGGATTGTGGGTGAATACCATTTGTCTTTGGCTATTCATTCTTACTGTCCATCAGTTGTTGGTGAGACGTATGTAGATAACTAGACAATAGTTGCAGGTTACCTGGTGTATTACATGGGAGATTTTAACAGGTGGCATGCCCTATAAGGAAGCGTTCATAAAGTGCATAACTCTGTTTAGGGGGTGGGAGGGAAAGGTTGAGTAGAAAACTATGCTCGGCTACATGAAGGGAGGCGTGTTCCAAACCAAGCCACATAGTTTTTCAGTCATTTTATTTATCACAGTTAAAATAAAGTACAGAACATATAACAGCTTATATTTATTCTTGTCATGAAGCGATTCGGGCCACTTCTGTACCTCTATTTTGTCAGTCATATTGATTCTATGTATATTTGCAATTTATGTTATACATAGAATAATTATATGGAAAGACAGATGAAATACACCCAACACTCACCAAAGTTGAAGGGAGTAGGGCAGCAGCAACACAAAAACATAGAAAATACGATATTTCGGGCAAAACCCTTCTTCGACATTCTACAAGTGGCTGCGTCGCACGCAAGTCTTGTGCAAGCCCAGCCACTTACATTTGTTTACTTGAAGAAGGATTTTGCCCGAAATATTGTATTTTCATTGTTTTTGTGTTGTTTTGTGTTGCTGCTGCCCTCCTCCCTTCAACTTTGGTGAGTGTTGGGTGTATTTCATCTGCCTTTCCATATAAATATTGCCTTGCGGCTTTTCTTTCCTTTCATTGTTACCTATATAGAATGTTTGCTAAGATTGCTGATATCTATTTCATTACTGTTCTTTGTTCATATGTTTATTCATATGCAAATATCACTGATTTTGCCACTCACTCACTGACTGATGATCACCAAACTCAAAGGAACTTCCTGTTGTCACAGAAAGCTGAAATTTGGTACACAAATAAAATTTTATCCCCATATTATTAGAAAGGACTGAAACTTGTAAATTTCCATTGAAATTGCTTTCTGCCCTAATAACTTCATATAACTCAGATTTTCATCGTAGACGGAGCTTTCTAAGTTTAACTAATGTGTTAATTCTTACTTCCTTCCTCTCCTTACTTTGGAAGTTAGTGAAATTAAAAAAAAAAAAAAAATTCAACCACGTCACCCTGACATCAAAATTCCACTTATTTATTTATCGTATGATTATTTACGAGGTACACAATAGGAAATGTACATATCACAAGCTTGTAAAATTTCATATCTCGAGATCTAATGTTTTAATCCAGTCAACTGCACTGATCGACGCATCGTGGATTTCCACCATTGTTTCCCTTGTAGGCCCGAAGAGGACTGTCAAAAACGATGTGATTGATTGTCTGTAAGGTGGCTCCACAGTCACAATTTGCAGAATCTACCCAGCCACATTTGTATAATAAGTAGGCGCATCTGCCTTGTCCTGTTCGAATTCGATTGATGATTCTCCACTGCCGCCTAGGGAGATCGAAACCTTGTAACCTTACTGAGGGGTCCTCAACTAGATTTTTATTGGCTACTGATGACTGCTCCCATTGAGTTGTCCACAGCTTATTGATGTTGAAAGAGGAGTCTGTGAGGTTGATTGCTGTGCGCCATGGTGGTTTTCTTGATTTCAAGCGTTGGTGTTTCGCTTGAATCATATCTTGATGTATAGGCAGCTGAGGGTTCTTCAGGATATTTTTCCAGATTTTTAAGAGCGCTTCTGATCTTAGTGCTGGGGGTGAGATGTTACATAGTACTGGAAGCCATATGGTGTTCGTACTATGAATACATCCCGTAATTATCCTCATTGCCTGATTGAGTTGCACATCTATCTTCTTTGAATGGGCACTATTGATCCAGGATGGGTAGCAGTATTCAGCAACAGAGTATGACAGAGCTAAGGCTGTGGATCTTAGAATGTGTGCACTGGCTCCCCATGAAGTACATGCAAGCTTATGGAGAATATTGTTTCTCGTTTTGACTTTGGCAGCCACGTTTGAGAGATGCTGTTTGAAAGTTAGAGTTTTGTCCAGTGTTATACCCAGATATTTTGGTGTGCCACAAAAAGGCAAGAGTTGGCCTCTGAATTTAACTTCTGGTTTATATTGTGCTTGTTTGTTGCGTAAATGAAATATTGAAATAACTGTTTTCTGAGGATTTAGATGGAGGCCATTTCTTGAAGTAGTCGTCTAACTTTTCCAGATCAGCTGATAAAGTTGTTTCTGCATCAGAAAAGTTGGTGTTCTGGTTCACCAAACAAATGTCATCAGCGTAAGTAAATTTTATTGAAGATATTTCTGGTAAATCGTGAGTATACAAATTGAATAGGAGGGGTGCTAAAACAGATCCTTGGGGTAAACCATCATTTAGTATAAATATTCTGCTTCTGTCATTATCAGAGTATATCTGAAAGTATCTATTGCTCAATATTTTGTTAAGTAGTTCTGTAAGTTTTCGACATGGGATAATACTCAAAAATTTCTGAAGAAGTCCTTCTCGCCAAACAGTGTCATAAGCAGCTGACAGATTCAAAAAGGCAGCCACACTTACTGATTTCTTCTCAAACCCATTTTCAATATGAGAGGTGAGAGTGAAAACTTGGTCATTACAACTTCTTCCTGGTCTAAATCCTGCTTGTTCTATGGGAATGTGTTTATTGATCACTTCAGAAATTCTGTTGTAGATCAGGCGCTCACTTCCAGTAGTCCTAGAAATAAGTAATTTGGTACACATATATAGTTTCATCCCTAAATCATAAGAAAAGTCTAATATTGGTGTTTTTCCATGTATTTATTTAATGACAATCCCAAACATGCAAAATTCTGGTACTTATTTTCAGTTTGATTACTTGGCTTTGGATTAAGCTATATGCCTGAGATTTCTATAATGCACAGAGATCAGCAATTTTAACTAACGTCTTAAATCTTACTTTGTTCCTATGCTTGGTTTGAAAGTACTTGTGGTAGTTAAACCAGTAGCAAATCTTCATTGCTCGGCTATAGCGCGCATCAATTGTTTGTAGAGTGGTTCATTGTTGGTAATGGACACAGGTACATACTGCTGTTGCTGATTTTCCATGTATTTATTGAAAGGGCAACTCCGCACATGAAATGTTTCGGTGCATATTTGTAGGTTAATTGCTTTGCTCTGGATGATTTAATGTACTCAGATTCACTTTATGCATAAATACCAGCAAACTAATCTACCAACTTAAATTTTATTTTATTCCTGTGCTTACTTCAGAAGTTACGTGGATTTTGCTTATAGTATCAGTTAATTCTATGGTAATCAAGACTGGTTGGCCCTTTACTTCTTCACATTTTGGAGAATACCTTGTAAAACTGATGCACCTGTACCTGTCTTGAGATTGCTGCAGAACTTACCCTTTGAAATCGAATTTTTGGCATTCACAAGAGTGACCGACAAATGCTTTCTTTCGGGAAAACTGTAGCCATTATTTTCTCACAATTAGCAAAAATTGCTATAAATGATTTTTACTGGATGGCATCGGGCAGTATAAACCAGTTAATTGTTTTGTGTGGCTTTATCTTTGTAAACGTATGCACAAAAATCAACTTTATAACTCAGAAAAGATAGGACTTTTCAATACTATAATTCAGGCTAACATTCAGAATGAACAAAAACAGAAAAAGACTGCATTTTTAATTGTTATGCTCTAGCTCTGGATTTTTAAATGATTTTACCTATTAAACAAATACATGGAGATTTACATGACAGCTGGTTGAAAATATAGAGTGAAAAGCCTTACCAATTAACAGTTCATATTTCAAGTTTCACATATTATAAGTTTTGCTATCTTACATCTTCTATTCTGTAAAAGTTCCCATCTTAATCAAATTTTGAAAACTATGGCAAATGAAGGACAGCATTTTTATCATTTTAATCGTGTAGGGTAGAGAAAGTAGTCTTAACATCTTGTTTTCTAGGAAGTTCATTGAACATTATGCCAAAAAAATGTTTACTATTTGGACTTATGGGTTGTGCCTTTTATTTTGTAAGATATTGGAACCCAGTTACCTTAAAACAACCTGTTGGGCAGTATCAATAGATAATTAAGTAGTGAAACATACCAGTTAGGAGTACCCTCCTTTTATTCTTTAATTTTGACTATCATTAGAACTTTGCATATTTTATTATTAAAATTATATAGTTATTTCAATAATTGATTGAGGGAAGGAGTGGGATTTCTTTTGTATAATTACAAAATCGCTGCATCTATATTTACACAAGTCACAGATTTATTTAAAAAGAAAGATCAGCAATATTTGATCATTGTTAATAGGAAGGAATTTAAATTAATATATCTCCTTCAGGAGCATAAATTCCAAGGTCGACATCGGGCTCACAAACACTAAATTTTAGGTAAACACTTTATTCGATTATCTTAGTTATTGCTACGGTGGACAGATGGCTGCACTTCTAGTCCAGTGGCAAGTTGTTGGTGATAGAACCTTCTCTCAAGGGCATTACACATGCATTTAATGGCAGTATATAACCGTTATATTATGATCAACACTTCAGTCGATTCCACACAATGCCAACAGCGTCTTTACACTGTGTTCCTCTCTATGTATAAACTTGGAATACAAAAGAAAGACGACATTAACACACCACCAACATACCGCACCCTTTTTTGTCCACTCATCTCAACACTAGCTGTCCCAAATCACGCGATATGCTTAAGTCACATGATGTAGTCATCTCTGGGTGGTGGCGACATCTCTCAACATGCATGGGAAGTTTTGTAAAATCCACCACTTCATGCAGACAGTATTCTTTTTGCTTACTAATGAATATTAGAATGAAATGTATCACACGATATATTACATATCCCTCAGTCGATTCCAATTGTACAAAAAACGGAGTAAGTCCTGATAATTCACTTACACTGATTCTTCAATTCCTCTTTCACACACCCCCTTTCTTTTCAATCTGCTAAGATGAATTGACAACATGCACATTTATAAAGAAGAAGTTAATTACCTTTCAGACTTTATACAAAGTGCATACCGTTTCCTTTCTTTTCCTTTAATGGTAAATATCTCACAATCTAACAAATAGATTAAGAATTGTTCACAAACTCAATTCTTGTTATGTCCCTTGCATAATGATTGCAACAGCCAGTGTCCCGATTATTTGCACAACCATTCACACAATTCCATGATACCCGTTTTAAATATAATATACACATAAGCAGTGTCAATTACTTATCTTCTTACATAGTTGAATGAACATTTAACAAGATTTCAATACACTAAATTCCTATATTTAGACAAGTATCATTTTTTAATTATTAAATTATTACTTTAATTACTAAATTTGCTACCTATCCAATCGAAGTTACCATCATCCCACTTCCATAATATAAGGAATAATTCATAACGGAATACCACATCTCAAAATTACGATATTAACCCATTATCAACAAATTACTATCATTGAATCATTAAGCACAAAATTCACAAACAAATATTAATAAGATCATGTTTTTCTTATGCTTTATTTCTAACCAAACAATAATTGAACTTCAGAAATGTGATTCTAGTTACTATTAATACATATCTCAAGATTCTCCGAAATTAAGAGTACCAACAACAATCAGACCAGACCACTGGTTCAAACATAATTTTTCATTGATGAAAACCCTCATTGCGTCCGCCCACTGTCTTTTAATTACATACATAATTCTGTAAAACAATAGCTCAGTGTTCATGCACAATGAAATTAGATTTAAATTACCACTCATCTCTGTACCATATATGGCACATGATCTTTTCTTTTACACACCATTCGCTTTATTAAGAGGCAAGTATTGTACTTCTTTTTTTTGTTTTTTGCATTTCAAGTATTAGTCTTCATTAAATAAGATTTTGCCATCTACAATTTTGATAATTCATCTTACAACTGCAATCCATATATACATGCCTCTAGTCTTACATCATTTCATAAAGTAGATTAAATACAAAATTTGGCACAATTCAATAATTGACTAGTTTCCTTGGTATTGAGGGTAATGTCAGATTAAACACTAATTTCACTTCCACTTAAAAACAAAATTCTACTTCCACAATTCTTATACTGTGTGAATCTTTGTAAACCAATATGCTTTACCAGTGACTGCCCATAATCTATCTTTGCTCTACCTCACTGCCTTCTTCATCAATTAACTTCATATTTTCATGATCACAATTTTAATGGTGGCATCACCCAAGTATTCTTTCTTTGCTTATGACTTTATGAGAGGTCATATTTAATTTCCTTCGGCAATGATAATTATTTTCATTTGATCATCCTAAGTTTTCCTATATTATTCATTGTTGTGACTTCCCCCTCCATTTCTCATGATACTTCCACTAAGCTAACCTTTTTAATCTTCCTTTACAGTTCAGAATTTGTTCAGACCTACTATTGCAGTTATTTCCATTCAGTCCCCAATTATCTTTTATTATGATTTGAATATGCAGATCTTCGTCACATTTAACCTTACAATTTTCTTTAAATCAAGAACTTGAATGTACATTCTCAAATTTACTACAAAAATCTCATTTTAACATCCAAGCTAACATTAAATTTTCTTATTAATTACACTGGTCCATTCTTTCATTTACAGACACTGTTTATCGATAGCAGACAACACACAAAAAAGCTTTACTATTTATATAGCATCTTATGATATATCTATTTCATATGAACAGCACTTTCTTTTATTAATATGTTCTACAAAACTTCTAATCTAGTCTCCAATAAACAAATGCAAATATGTTAATTACAAACTTATTGAACCTCTTAAGCATACTAGCCTACAAATTTACACAACCCATTACCTACTCACAACATATGATAGGAATCCTCGTGTCATAATTTCCCCATTTTATGCCTGAGCTAAATATATAATCTGCTTTGATTTTGCTGTGTAACCTCCCATTCCACATCTCGCCTCATTTCTCTTCAAAGTCCATCAAAGTTTCTGACTAATTTTGAAAGCCTCGTGTCGAAGTCGTCTTTCATTCACCGAACATGTAACTGAATTTGTTTTGTATATGTCATCAATCAGATCCTTGCTCTACAAAAGATAGCTTCTACACTGATTGACATCTGCCCTCCAGACAACTCATTTGAGTATTCAATAACATCGCATCCCTCATTTTTAAGCATCTTGCTGCAGATATGTGACCTTCAGACAGTTATACCTGCAAAAGGCCTGATCAGACAGTTTACTGTAAATTTCATCCCCTGGCATGTGAAAACCTACCACAGAGACATTATTTAACTCTGTTGCCTGTACAAAATTCATGTGCACAGAGCTATTCATTGAAAACCATTCCCTCTCATGAACTCCACTGGCTGCGAAATTTGCAACATGAAAATTTTCTGCACCAATAAAACATATGTATGCCAAGTCCTTTCTCTCATTTCCATTACCAAAATATTCTTCTATTTGGCAATACATTCCCTTACTTGGCAAATTTTGTTGGTTTGCATTTCCTGGACTGGTGTGGACTTTAAAACCACAGGTGGCTTTGAATTTATTTGCTCTGATGTTTCATTTGTTTATAAGTCCAGAATTTTCACATTCATTTGTTCCCGAATGACAGATATTGAAACTTCCAGTTGAAAAGTTGGTTCATTCAATTTTGATTTGACAGAATTGGAGCAATTGCTCATTGTTTGAAACTGATCACTTATAATAGTGTTCATGAAAGAGACTTGTGAATTAATACTTAGTTTCAAATATTGATTCCTGGAGTAAGGTTATTATTTGTTTTGAAATAATTAATCTGTGCAAAAATGTCTTCTCTTATGACAGACATTTCTATGTTTGTCCCTGGTGGGGTTGTTTTAATAGAAACTACTTCCCTTCATCCATCGTTAATTTAATGTACCGGAATCTTGCCAAATTATTTTGCCACTATTGCATCAATGAAAGATTTCGCTAAACTTTATCCCATTAATGTCAAATGCTTTTAAATTAGCTGATGTATATCAAGCTGTTCCAAATCATGCAGTCATCTCTGATTAGTGGTGACATCTCTCAGCTTGCTTGGAAAGTTTTGCAAAATCCTCCGCTTTGCACAGGCAGTATTCTTTGCACTTACTTAATAATGAATATTAAAATGAAACGTATCACACGATACATTACAGTAGTAATATTAAACGATAATGCTAATTAACAAAAATATGTTGTTGAAGGTGTGGACACACACTTGTATACAATCAGTGGCATTAAACATGCGATAAGAAGTAGTTTCACTTCTAAGAACATGCTTGAGTATCTATCTGTTTTCAAAACTTTAGTACTTAAAATATGCAATATTGACGAACATAATATTAGCATATTATTCACATAACTGTGAACTCATATGATATAAGTGTTGCCTGTTAAAGTCATTTTACGTTCTTGAGGCTGAGTAAAACTTTAAGACTTGCATTCCTAATTTCAAGGATGTATTTAAAATTGCATTATTTACATTCTGCTATGTTTACAGCATTCACTACAGTTTAGAGGTGGTTTCATGCAGCAGCAGCAGCCGCCACCAAGGGCATTTGTTCCATTGCAAGCTGCAGCAGCTGCAAAATCAAAACAAGGAGTAACAGGAGCCAAGCAAAGGCAGCAGCAGCATCAGCGAAACATTAACATCAGCAACAAAAACAGCAGTAACAGTAGCAACAGTAATTTCAGGGGCTCTGATATCACTCTTGTAAGTCGGGAAAATGAATAATGAATTCATCAGTTTTCTTATAGCAAATCGTATTGAAATTTGATCTATTTTAAAATTACTTATTAAATCTTTCTATACTTCAATTGCAGCACTTACTTCCCACCCCTTTTCTAAAAACAACTATTATGCACTTTGTGTTTAATTATATTTGATTATTACCCTGCTGATTTGGCCATCAAACAAGCATGTTTTACTTCAGCATAAAAATCTCATTCCTGCCCAGTTAACAATGTGTATGTAATTGACATTTTCTGTTCATGTCCTTCTAATAGCCAACTCCCCCCACCCCCACCCCATTTGCTCCCCATCCATTTGTTTGCTGTATACCATTTTAATTAATAATTAAAAATATTCTTAAATTCATTTAGAAAATATTAATTTCATTATTGAATGCTGATTTTTTTGCTTTTGTAGAAATCTGGTCCATCTACATCTCAATCAGAAGCAACTTCAAGTGATGTTATAAGTGCAAATGGATGTAATACAGATGTGGGTGCATCAGCAGTGCCACCTGCATCAGCAGCAAATACTACTGTCAGTGCCAAACGTCGCCCTCGACGTGTGCGAATTGCAGCTCGATTCCCCAATGCACCACCACCTGAAGATGACAAGCAAAAACAATGAACTCCAAGCAAGCAAGTGTAGAATGAGTGTGATGATCTGGTATTTAATGATATTACTGTAATGACAATTTTATTCAGGAAAATGTTATATTTTCTTTCATGCTCTATTATGATGTGTTGTCTGACTGAAACATGCCTTTCAAGTCAGCTGGAGGTGACAGATGTCTTAATTGACCTCACAAATTGACATGGCAGTCTGCAATGTTTGCTTCATTCATTTCAAAGTGACCGAATTGGTTTCTCCCAGTAGCTCATCTGATATTTTTATTGTTGCAGTTTTTTAATAGCCTTCTTTTTCTCATCAATTTATTTGCACTTGCAAGAAAGTGTACTTGGTTGTTGATGAAACACTATTTCATTCTTAACTTTTCAGAAGGCAAACATCATTCCAAATATTATAATTTGGTAATTTCTGACAAGCTATATAATTTTTACTCTAGGGAATAAGTAAAGTTTTACATTTTTATTAAATTGCAGCTGAAATGTAACAAGGTGGTAGCAACAATATGAACTTGAAATGTTGGCACTGAAGTAAATGCAGAACAATGAAATAGAGTTTTATCTGCCAAAATAAATTAATTTTAATTTTTCCATGGTCAAATGTACCACAGTCAACAAAGAATAATTGTATAATAAAATCAATTTTTTTACTCTTTACTTTTTGATTGTATTCTATGTTTTGTAAGTTTAACAATGGATTAAAAATAAGGAAGGATAGAGAAAATAAACGACCATAAAACATGTGGCTGGGCCAAGGGATGAGGGAAGGGGTTCAGTACTACGAGGGAGAGGGTGGTGGGGGTCGTCCAAGCCATGTTACACAGCTTTTCATACATTTTATGGCAAAAGCCACATAAGACTACATACATGGAGGGAGATTCCCAAAATGGAGCAACACAGTTTATTGACACTCCCTATTTGTCACTTACCACAGATGAAAGCAGGAGGGCCAGACAAACACACTTTACAATATTCTGGTTTAAAACCCTATTGATGCAGGAGGATCGGGAAATTTTGCAAGTGGGATGTGCACACTTCACGGCTTACCACATGACTAGGTAGGTCTTGGAGAAAGGTTGGGGTTGGTCAAGGTGGTGGGGATAAACTATTGATAAATCTTGGGAAAAGACTCACATAGATACACACATTGAGTGTTGAAATTTTCAGAATTATATCTCTTCTTCAACATCAGAGTGAAATAGCTGTGCACTGGTAGCTCACCTAACTGGGGAGACAGGTCGTTGGTCAGCGGCTCAAGGCAAGGGAAAATCAACATGGCAAGAAGTATGAGTGAGAGCTGAAAGACATAAACCTGAGCATTGTAAAATTGGAATCATTTTGCAAGAACAGGTAACGGGCAGGTGAAAGGAGATGATCAAAAAATAAAGATTGAATGTATAAATATATAATATAAACAGTTTTAAATAAAATCTCAAAGATATTACAAATCAGTTAAAATCAGCTCTGGTTGGCTGTGGTTCTTGTGGGAAAGAAGTTAGATTGCTCAGTGTTATCTTAAGATCCGGTGGCTGACGGGTATCCAGTTTGTACGTAAGCCAGATCCCACCTTCTGAGTTCAGATATGCTGCTTCTATCTGGGAGGGATAGCATGAACAATGAAGCAAGAATTGGAATTTTGAGTGGTTGCATGAAGAGATAGTGGTGCTGATGGTTTTGGATGAATATAGTTTGTCACTGGCCATTCAGTCAGTGAATTCGTGATCATACCTGTGAAAGAAGCTGGACAATGGCTGGAGGTTACTTGATATATTTCATGGGAGGTTTCACAGGTGACATTTCATATAATGGGAAAGGCTTATCCGGTTACTGGATTAGTGAAGATGCCTCCACCTTATATATCGCAGGCGTTTGTCAAAGAAAAATGCTTGCTGGGGGGGTTGCTACAAGCTTAATTCGAGCTATGACCATGTTTAGTACTTTACAAGTTTCAAACTGCCGCCAAACTATCCATTTCAACCCAATAGTTAAAGGCATGTCCTGAAAATAGATAACAATGTAAACTTCTTGACAATTTAAAAGTTTGTATATTTTAGAAAAAGTTTTATTACACTTGTCGGCATCAGAAATTTTGGAAATGACATCGAACTTCAGATCAGAAAATACAAAGATTGCAGACTAAGCAAACTTCCTTCATACCCCCAATATTGATGGAATATACTAGTCCATACTAAAGAAAGTTCTGGTTTGCAACGGCATGATGCAACTACTCCGAAATTTCCCAACTACATCGCGCCACCCGAGAGACACGTCTCTGTTCAACTTTCATCCAAAATCTGCTCCTTTTTTCCTTGTTTCCAGCCCTCTTTATATACAGTTTGCTTGTGGTCAAAATGACCTTTACCTTTGATAAGACAAGGAGGATCCTTATTTTATCTCCAATCAATCTGAAATTTTTATAGGTTGTAGCCCAAAATTTATACATTATTTATCTTATTATCCTAAGTGCTATAGTATTTGAGATATAAATTACCAATATTAAAAATGTCGGGAACAACTGCTCCTATCGAGCTCAAATAACTGTCATTTTCCTTCACCAAAATTCTACTACCTGCTGGTAACTAGTCTTCCTAGACTTTGCTTAATCTTATTCATCCTATTGTTTCATTGTGTGATGTCAGTCTTGCGGCTAGATGCCATCTTGAAATTAACTTTTAATTTAACTTTTATTGCTGAAATTGGCAATCGAAATAGATATTCCTTATTTAGTGATTTTTTTCCTTTAATATGAATGTACTGAACCTACTGTCACGAGCATACTTCTGCTAATTTTCAAAATTGTGAAACCAGTAAATATCTGTTTTTTCATGTAGAAATCTTTTTCTCAATTAGCTCTTGATTCTGAATTTTCATCTATTGTGTATCTTTTTATGCTGAAAATTTTGAGATAAAATCATTAGCTTGAAAAATTAAGGCTGTTATCTGTAAAAAAACTGAAATTTGTCATAACTTTTTAAACAAATTTTCCAAATTATCAGTGTCCGACCTCATTTTGACTGTAATATTACTTTAAAACTCTGAGAATGAATGCAGGCAAATTGTTTATAAAAAAGATAAATATCTTTGTAAAATTTTGTCTACTTTCAAGTTTGGCTGAACTCTTCTTCCTGCCGTGCTTTATGTTTCTAAAAGTGTTTTTCTATAAATTTTATGTGCGCTAAGGACCCTTTAAACTATTTTTGAAGATATAACTGAAAAATATAATATTATATGAAATGCTGGTTATATGCCAAAGAAGAAAGCATAAAAATGTAAATTGTATTAATGGAGCAATAGAAAAAAAAGAACAATAAATAAAGTGATAGGTTTATAGTAGGTTTTTGTTGGTGACTTATGCTCGGAGGATGTCTGGTATCCATGATGTTTTGGTGCACAATTTCCCATCTCTAAAGTTCAAATGCAGGTGTGGTTTCTGAGAAAATTCTGATTGCTCTAGTTGTAAAGCAGTCTTTACAGTTTTTAGAGTTCTGGACAGCTGTATTAGAACCTCAGCCCCATAGTCACTGCAGTCAACGACTACACTGGTTGAGCGTTTATCGCCTGGGAGCATGATTTTACTTTTCCTGGATAACTCTTTTGACTCGATTCCCACAGTGTTGAAGTTGTGGGAGGGTGGAATGAATTTAGGAAAGAAGATGGCAATAGAGAGGTGGTGAGGAACTGCTGGAATAGAAGAAGGGGTTGGTTTTGTGGGAAAAATAGGTAGATCCAGTGAAGATGATGGTCTCACTTGTAGGCTGGACTCAATCTCACTGTGTTGGCTAGCGTTTCCCCACAGTCGGGGCTTCAACACCCATGGAAGACTTCCTAGATCTGCAATCCTGACACAGCCTCTCCAGTACATCCTTCATTACATCCTTATCTCACCCCATTATCTTAAAACTCCTTCAATTTGCAGCACTACCGTGTGTACCTGCATAAATATATTTATGAAATGGACCCACTGTCCAAAACAACTACTAGAATTCCTACATTGTCTTAATAATAACCATTCCATAACCTTACTCATCTACATATATACTCTGTGATTCACAAAATTGTGGGTGGCAGAGGGTGCTCAGCACCAAAACTAATCTCTTTGCTGTGTATTCCCATCCTGAATGTTACTCCCAAACACACATCACGTTTCTCAATGTGGACGTTACTCAATGGCAAGGTGCCTTCATACCTCTGTCCACATCAAATTCACTTATTTGCAGCAGTATCTACACTTCGGCAGTTGCCATCCATTCCACACCAAATGTTCCCTCTCTTACAGCTTTATCATCCGTGGCAGTTGGATCTGATCTAATGAAGGATCTCTCTCTCCAAAAATTACCTCAAGCCCTCATTTCCCACTGTAACTCCACGCATCTTGTACTGAACTCTCATGCTATCACCCACCCTCCACGTAACTCCCTGTACCTCCAAAAATCAACCAAAGCCCTGTATTCACCATCCAGTTCCTCCTGGTCTCAAGTCCATCTTTCAAGTCACATGGAGATGATTTCCTTCACTATGTTTTTCAGAGATTTGCACTGTTCTGCCAAAAATTCTACCGCCTATGTGTATTTGAAATCGCCCTATCTTCTTAAGAACATCTTGATCCATAAATACCATCCTTCAGGTTCTCCAAAACCACAACTTGGAGCTTTCGCATGTAACAGACCTTCGCTGCAAAACCTGCAGCATGCATCCAATTACTATGAGCTATTCCAATCCTGTCACAGGAATAACCTTTCCATCATACAAGTTCCACAACACACCTCAAATACAAAACAATCTGTTGCCAAGGCATTAATTCATATGTTGGCCTCACTACAAAACAACTCTCAGACAGAATGAATGATCACACAATTTATATTTTCCAGTTGCAGAAGATGCCAATATACACAGCTCTAACTACTGTAATGAGTGCTTTACAGTGAGTGCAGACAGAATTTTCCCAGAAACCACCCATACATCTGAACTCTGGAGATGGGAATTTGCGTTACTATTGTGGATACCAGACATTCTCCTTGCCTGAATCACCAATAAAAACCTACCAATAAACCCTTCACTTATTTTTTAGTTATTAATAATTTTAAAAAAATTATCTAGTTTAATTTATTGTTACTAGACGACCCGTGCGAAAATTTCGCGAATAAAATGCGACGAATAGTGAGGTTGAATGCTTGTAATATAATTAAAAGTATACCTGTACTTTTGTAGCAATTTTTTTTAGTGTAATAGGTACACATCAAAATACTCACAACATATTACAAAACAGTTAGGAAAATTTAAAACACTCTGTGTTTATGAGAAACTATCACTGACCTTAACAGAATAAAACCAACCTGAAGAAAATGCACACAACATATCAATATCTCAGAAATATTTGTTACTGTGCGAATAAAATATTTACGTTAGAATTGTATAGCAAAACAACAGTGTTTCCGTAATAGAAAAAACAAAAAAACAAAAAAAATCTGAAAAGCTACTTATTGAATAAAATAAAGTATATTGACATCTCTGTGATAACCGCTGCTGCAATCTAGGGACTTGGTCTGAACTTTCTCATAAGCGCTACCACTTTAAGCACCAAATTCCGAAAAATTCTTTCTTAATTTATGATTTTACCTAGCTGGAGACCTTAATTTTTAAAACGATATGTCATTTATCGATTTCGAATAGGTGTCGAAGAAGATAAATGGCTTGTAATAAAAAATAAAATAAATAAAAACAAATTGTATAAACAATATTGATACTTTTGCCCTTTAAGGGTCAAATTCTAAAAAATTCCTTTTATACAATATGGTGTGATCAAAGCAGCCACCTTGGTCTTTAAAATGATACCTCATTTATCGATTTCGGTTAGTTATCAAGCGAGGTAAAATAAAAAGTTATGAGAAATGATGATATTTTTGCCCCTTAATGGTGGAATTTCAAGAAAGTTTTTCTTAAAATATGATGTGACCATAGCAGATAATTTAATATTTAAATCGATACCTCATTTATTGATTTCAGATAGGTATCAAGAGAAATAAATAGCTGGTGACAGAAAAATGCGTTTTAAAAATATTACCGTCAAACGGGGATACTTTGACCAATATTTTCAATTTATATGCAATATCAGAACATACATAAACATTTTCATCAAACTAAATATGGCATTTTGGGGGCTAGGCATATACCTACTGAATGATATACCTAACTTTATTTAAAAGCATATATATCAAGAGAAATAATTTTATTGTCACCGGTCAAAGTTATCCTATGGTTGGGGTAACTTTGACTGCTTCCACAGAATTAATGAAAACTACTTACCTGGTCAAAATATCCCCAGCAGGAGTGTAAATTGACCAACAATATCATATGTAAACATGAATTAAAATTTCCAAAAAAATTTAATGAACCACAATGAGGCTACAGCATGATTATTGTAAGCCGTATACCATTTATAGTAATATACACAGGTATTTAACTAATTATGAACTAAATGAAACTGAGCTAGCAGTATTCTCCATATATTCAATTTACAGAAAGCCTTCAAGTTCTTTTTCTGAGAAACGTAAACCACGGTTTCAAAACATCTGGTTTACTAAGAATGAAAGATATTTGCTCAAGTGATATGAAGCTTTCATCTAACATTTCTGGCCATACAAACTTTCCTTAGAAACCTAACCAGAAATTCTGTGCCATTGTCTCTTGGATTTCACCCACAAAGTATTTGTGGGTCTTGTGTGTTGTTGGCACACGAACAATCACAAAATCATTGTTTTAACACTTTATGGAATTGTACTTGAACTCCCCAGAACTCCAGCAGTATCATCAGCCATTCTGTCTACATTATCATCATCTGTGAAAAACAAATAAAATAAAATAACCTAGGTGGGCTTGGGTACGTTCTAAAATATCCGTGAAAGAGCTGCTCAAACTTTTTCGTAATTTTCGGTCAAAGTAAGACATGGAGTCAAAGTATCCCCACTTCACGGTAATACTTTTGCCCTCTAAGGTCAGAATTTTTAAAATTTCTTTCTTAAAATGTGGTAACGGAACCGAAGTCATTACGAAGACCTCTATCTTTTAATGAGACCTTGTTTATCAATTTTGTTTAATTGTCAAGGGAGATAAATGGCTCGAGATTAAAAAAAAACGCATTTTACAAAAATTGACATTTTTGCCATATGATTCGAATTACAAAAAATTCCTTTCTTAAAATATAATGTTACCATGGCGGAGATCTTATTCTTTAATATGATTTCTCACTTATCTATACCGGTTAAATATCAGGGGAGATAAATAGCTCGTGACACAAAAATGCGTTGTTGAACCATTTATACTTTTTACTTTAAGGGTTGAATTCCAAAAACTTCTTTCCTAAAATATGATGTCACACAGCTGAGACATTACTCCTCGTAGTCCTACGTCATTTATCGATTTTAGTTAGATATCCAGGGAGATAAATGGTTCGAGATCCAAAAAACGCAATTTAGAAAAATTGACATTTTTCCCCTTTAAGGGATGAATTACAAAAAATTCTTTCTTAAAATATAATGTTACCACGGTGGAGACCTTATTCTTTAATATTGTCGCGTTGGAACCGGGGCAGGTGTGAATTCGAAGGTTACTTGTCAATGAACACAGCACTTAAACTGAGAACAGGTTTATTGAGAACTCAAACATACACGCAGCACTGACTGCCTCTTGGGCAGAATGCTCTTCTATTTATACACAGATAGAACGTACTAGAGATTACAAGAGTAGTTAACAATGAAATGTGTAGAAGTTACAAGTGACCTTAGGAAACATGTAGAATCTTCTGGAAATAATAAACAGAATTAAATAATTTTTGTCAGTGGGCGGGATTGAACCGGCGACCTTCGGTACCGCAATTCGTGACGCTACCCGCTGCGCCATGCTGGCAGACGGTACACTGGCGTTCATGCGGCATTGCTCCCTCTCCTGAGGAAAACAGCGTCCCGCTGTTAGATTTCTTTTGGGGCACGCTGAAGTGTCCTGGATCTTGATCTTGTCGTGGGTCCTCTGTATGGCAGTTCTGGAGGGCCCCTCCTGTTTGTACTATTATCTTCCTGTCCGACTTCCTCAGTATCCAAACCGTCCTCAGAGTCCTTGAACAAGAAGCTGGTTGTGCCTAGCTGCTCGTCAGGATTGTAGTAAGGCTTCATGCGGAGGACGTGAACAATGTCCCTTCGCTTTCGTCGTTTCGAAGACGGCTCATAATCCTCGACTTCGTATGTGACGTCTGACCGGCGGCGTATGACACGATACGGACCAAAGTACCGCTTCAGTAACTTTTCTGATAGCCCAACCTTCCGGACAGGGGTAAAAATCCATACGAGATCTCCTGGGTTGTACGCAACAGGTCGGTGCTTGCCGTCATACCGCTGACGGTTCTCCTGGGTGGCCAGTGTTCGTATGCGAGCCAGCTGTCTTGCTTCTTCGACCCTGGTAATGAGCTGTTTTATATAGTCATCCTGAGTGTCGTCCGGCTGGAATGGGAACAGCGTATCCATTGTGGTCTCAGCTTCACGGCCATGGAGCAGAAAAAACGGAGTGAAGCCTGTCGTATCTTGCCTTGCTGTATTATAAGCAAATGTGACCACTGGCAGTATTGTATCCCAATCCTTCTGCTCAACATCCACATACATCGACAGCATATCGGCTAATGTCTTGTTGAAGCGTTCTGTGAGACCGTTTGTCTGAGGGTGGTATGCAGTTGTCATCCTGTGGACAACGTCGCATCTTGACATGACCTCTGATACTAGTCTTGACTGGAATACCTTTCCACGATCGGATATCATCACACGTGGTGCTCCATGCTTCAAAATAATGTCTTCTACTAGAAATTTTGCAACCTCTGGAGCTTCTGCAGTCGGCACAGGTTTGGTGACAGCGTAGCGCGTGAGGTAGTCGGTGCAGACTATTATCCATCGGTTACCGGTTGTCGACTTCGGGAACCTCCCAAAAGGTCGATCCCAATTCGGTGGAATGGAACTGCTGCAGGTGGAATTGGTACTAGATGACCTGGAGGTAATTGCGGCACATGTTTCCGTCGCTGGCACTCTTTACAGTGACTCACATAATGCTTGACAGATCGGTAGAGACCCTTCCAGTAATACCTGCGTCTGATTCGGTCCAGGGTCTTCACAAATCCCAGATGACCGGATATTGGAGCGTCGTGGAAATACTTGAGAATAGCTGGCTGGAGATGAGCTGGAACGACCAGAAGCCACTTGGGGCCTAGTGGATCGTAGTTGTTCTTATACAATGTCCCATCTATCAATTGAAACCCTCCTTTGGCCGGTTCTCCTTTCTCCAAGGCGTCTATGGTTCTTAATAACTCTGAATCTTCCCTCTGTTCAGCTGCAACGTCACCTAATTCAGCGAGGGCTGAAATTC
>JARYHS010009186.1:31234267-31365054 GCA_031002005.1 Vandiemenella viatica | reverse complement strand
CAATATCTTACAAAATAAAAGGCACAACCCATAGATCCAAATAGTAAACATTTTTTTGGCATAATGTTCAATGAACTTCCTAGAAAACAAGATGTTAAGACTACTTTCTCTACCCTACACGATTAAAATGATAAAAATGCAGTCCTTCATTTGCCATAGTTTTCAAAATCTGATTAAGATGGGAAATTTTACAGAATAGAAGATGTAAGATAGCAAAACTTATAATATGTGAAACTTGAAATATGAACTGTTAATTGGTAAGGCTTTTCACTCTATATTTTCAACCAGCTGTCATGTAAATCTCCATGTATTTGTTTAATAGGTAAAATCATTTAAAAATCCAGAGCTAGAGCATAACAATTAAAAATGCAGTCTTTTTCTGTTTTTGTTCATTCTGAATGTTAGCCTGAATTATAGTATTGAAAAGTCCTATCTTTCCTGAGTTATAAAGTTGATTTTTGTGCATACGTTTACGAAGATAAAGCCACACAAAACAATTAACTGGTTTATACTGCCCGATGCCATCCAGTAAAAATCATTTATAGCAATGTTTGCTCATTGTGAGAAAATAATGGCTACAGTTTTCCCGAAAGAAAGCATTTGTCAGTCACTCTTGTGAATGCCAAAAATTCAATTTCAAAGGGTAAGTTCTGCAGCAATCTCAAGACAGGTACAGGTGCATCAGTTTTACAAGGTATTCTCTGAAATGTGAAGAAGTAAAGGGCCAACCAGTCTTGATTGCCATAGAATTAACTGATACTATAAGCAAAATCCACGTAACTTCTGAAGTAAGCACAGGAATAAAATAAAATTGAAGTTGGCAAATTAGTTTGCTGGTATTTATGCATAAAGCGAATCTGAGTACATTAAATCATCCAGAGCAAAGCAATTAACCTACAAATATGCACCGAAACGTTTCACGTGCAGAGTTGCCATTCAATAAATACATGGAAAATCAGCAACAGCAGTATGTACCTGTGTCCATTACCAACAATGAACCACTCTCTACAAACAATTGATGTGCGCTATAGCTGAGCAATGCAGATTTGCTGCTGGTTTAACTACCACAAGTACTTTCAAACCAAGCATAAGAACAAAGTAAGATTTAAGACGTTAGTTAAACTTGCTGATCTCTGTGCATTATAGAAATCTCAGGCACATAGCTTAATCCAAAGCAAAGTAATCAAACTGAAAATAAGTACCAGAATTTTGCATGTTTGGGATTGTCATTAAATAAATACATGGAAAAACACCAATATTAGACTTTTCTTATGATTTAGGGATGAAACTATATATGTGTACCAAATTACTTATTTCTAGGACTACTGGAAGTGAGCGCCTGATCTACAACAGAATTTCTGAAGTGATCAATAAACACATTCCCATAGAACAAGCAGGATTTAGACCAGGGAGAAGTTGTAATGACCAGGTTTTCACTCTCACCTCTCATATTGAAAATGGGTTTGAGAAGAAATCAGTAAGTGTGGCTGCCTTTTTGGATCTGTCAGCTGCTTATGACACTGTTTGGCGAGAAGGACTTCTTCTGAAATTTTTGAGTATTATCCCATGTCGAAAACTTACAGAACTACTTAACAAAATGTTGAGCAATAGATACTTTCAGAAATACTCTGATAATGACAGAAGCAGAATATTTATACTAAATGATGGTTTACCCCAAGGATCTGTTTTAGCACCCCTCCTATTCAATTTGTATACTCATGATTTACCGGAAATATCTTCAAGAAAATTTACTTACGCTGATGACATTTGTTTGGTGAACCAGAACACCAACTTTTCTGATGCAGAAACAACTTTATCAGCTGATCTGGAAAAGTTAGATGACTACTTCAAGAAATGGTGCCTCCATCTAAATCCTCAGAAAACAGTTATTTCAATATTTCATTTACGCAACAGACAAGCACACTATAAACCAGAAGTTAAATTCAGAGGCCAACTCTTGCCTTTTTGCGGCACACCAAAATATCTGGGTATAACACTGGACAGAACTCTAACTTTCAAACAGCATCTCTCAAACGTGGCTGCCAAAGTCAAAACGAGAAACAATATTCTCCATAATCTTGCAGGTACTTCATGGGAGCCAGTGCTCACATTCTAAGATCCACAGCCTTAGCTCTGTCATACTCTGTTGCTGAATACTGCTGCCCATCCTGGATCAATAGTGCCCATACAAAGAAGATAGATGTGCAACTCAATCAGGCAATGAGGATAATTACGGGATGTGTTCATAGTACGAACACCATATGGCTTCCAGTGCTATGCAACATCTCACCACCAGCACTAAGAAGATCAGAAGTGCTCTTAAAAATCTGGAAAAATATCCTGAAGAACCCTCAGCTGCCTATACATCAAGACATGATTCAAGCGAAACACCAACACTTGAAATCAAGAAAACCACCATGGCACACAGCAATCAACCTCACAGAGTCCTCTTTCAATACCAATAAGCTGTGGACAACTCAATGGGAGCAGTCATCAGTAGCCAATAAAAATCTAGTTGAGGACCCCTCAGTAAGGTTACAAGGTTTCGATCTCCCTAGGCGGCAGTGGAGAATCATCAATTGAATTTGAACAGGACAAGGCAGATGCGCCTACTTATTATACAAATGGGGCTGGGTAGATTCTGCAAATTGTGACTGTGGAGCCACCTTACAGACAATCAATCACATCATTTTTGACTGTCCTCTTCGGGCCTACAAGGGAACAATGGTGGAAATCCACGATGCGTCGATCAGTGCAGTTGACTGGATTAAAACATTAGATCTCGAGATATGAAATTTTACAAGCTTGTGATATGTACATTTCCTATTGTGTACCTCGTAAATAATCATATGATAAATAAATAAGTGGAATTTTGATGTCAGGGTGACGTGGTTGAATTTTTTTTTTTTTAATTTCACTAACTTCCAAAGTAAGGAGAGGAAGGAAGTAAGATTTAACAAATTAGTTAAACTTAGAAAGCTCCGTCTACGATGAAAATCTGAGTTATATGAAGTTATTAGGGCAGAAAGCAATTTCAATGGAAATTTACAAGTTTCAGTCCTTTATAATAATGTGGGGATAAGATTTTATTTGTGTACCAAATTTCAGCTTTCTGCGTGTAAGGACCAAGGCCGATACCGGGGTAGAGTATCGCCTAAGTGCCTTAACTTACACTCTTGAAGGTGACTCACAGTTCTCTGTAAAACTTTCGAAATAATTTTGATTTGACCATGTAGCCTTGATAGTTCAACTCGAATGCTTAAGGTCGCCACAATATTTGTTGACCCACAAATATTGAAAAGGGTTACTATTTAGCTACGAAAAGACAACAGTTCAATTTTCAAAACTCTTCCAATTTATTCAAATAAAACCAAAAGTTCAAAACAGCATTCTAAAATTTGACTTGGCTAATCGAACATACGTTTCCAAAAGTTTGCAGATTGTGGAGAGAAGTTAAGACCGACCGACCCCTGATGTAAAATTCTACCAGTTCATGTCACCCTTGAAACCCGCCGTAAGTCGAAGTCCCAAAATGGCCGACTCGGTAGTGCCAACCCTGACTCTCACCTACCAACCGCACCGGCGCCCACACACACACTTATAAGAACATGATAGTACAGCTCCGGAACTAGAAAAGAAGGCGTCTTCACATCGCATCATGTTATATAGCCTCTCTGACCTCATAGCCAAAACACAGCTTTCCGCTAACACTTTGAAAATTTAGGTCTGAAATATGTCGGTAACCAAACAAATATACGAAACTTTAAGGCTGTCAGTACTTGGACTTTTCCAGTAGGGAAATAATGGATATGCAGTGAGTAACTTTAAGCATTTAGTTTTAAAGATCTAAGCGTATGAGCGAACTATTTTCTACCCCGGGGAATTACTATTGTTCTCGAAATTTCGTCATTTCAATTAAACCACAATTTACCCAAATAATATTATTATCAGTGTGTTCTCCCAAAATTCCTGAGTTTTTTAGTGTACCTTTTATTAAGATTGATGCGCTAATAGTGTAATTACAGCGTGTACCAGATTTACCAAAAATGCTATGTGTGATTTAATTTAATAACTTTATTTCTATTACTTTTATCAGAAATATAAAGTTACCAAAAGATTCTCTGTGTTGAATTACGTATTCTGAAAGTTGTCTCATCTCTGTATCTAATTTTGATCAGCTGTAATAAATTCCTAAACTTGGCACGTACCTACATTGAAAAATAATCTTTAAAATCTCTATAGAATCGTTTTTACTGCCTGGAATTGCCTGAAATTAATATATGTGATATTAGATTTTTAGGTCTTCCCGGAAATCTACTTTTTATTTCGAAAACTGTCTAGGATTTTGTGATAAAAAATGTTAAAAGTGAAGTGCATCTAACGAAGTATTAAAAAATTGATTTAAGTTATTTACACGTCCAGAAACTACGGAATTTTAGTGAATTTATATTTTAATTGCGTTATTACTTCTTTAAAACTATTTTATTCTGTTCGAAAGTGTGTAAAACAGTGAAATACGAAATATTAGAAATTGATTGTGTGGTGAACTGAATTATAATGGATTATCATTTTTCAGGTTAGTAAAAGGTTTTAATATTATTATAGGAAGTTAATTTAGTTGATTTATTAAATGTTGAGCTACTTTATTGCCCGTAAATCGGTTTAGAAATGACGAAATGCTCCCAAAGTAGAAGCTCATAATTTCAAAGTTGGATTATTAATGGTTATTTTATTTTTGGTTGATTTAGAGTTTATTTACTATTATATAAAGTTTATATACGGCTTTTATTAAATACTGACAGTCTTTACTGCGTTTAAATTGGTTTAAAAATGTTGAAATTAGCCTGTATCAAAATTTATTGTTTGAAACTGAATTTGAGTGATTTAACCTACACAGACGGAAAAAAAAAATCCCAACACCAAGAAAGACTTGTGTTAGATAAACGAAATTTGGTAGGCGTGTTTATACATCTGAAAGATGACATCGATTCAAATTTCGCGCTTCGCGCATAAGTGTGGCGCTAGTAGCGCTACTCAGAGCTTGCAAATCAGGTTTGCTTTAAATACGCGCTGTAAAGTTTGTGAACGTTATTTACCGCTGAGATTTGACATAGTGAGTTGATGTTAGCCAAGAATGCCTTTAAGAAGACGAAGAAGCCATTATCAACAGCTCACCGAGTTTGAACGAGGTCGTGTAATAGGGCTACGAGAAGGTGGATTTTCTTTTCGCGATATTGCAGAAAGACTTGGCCGGAATGTATCCACTGTGCATGATTGTTGGGTGCAGTGGTCAAGGGATGGTACTGCCTCAAGAAGACCAGGTTCCGGGAGGCCACGTGGCACTACTGAGAGGGAAGACCGCCGTATTCGGCGTACAGCTGTGGCGCATCGTACTGCGTCTGCGGCAGAAATTCGAGCTGCAGTTGGTACCACAGTGACACAACGAACTGTTAGAAATCGGTTACTTCAAGGACAGCTCCGAGCCAGGCGCCCTGTAGCGTGCATTCCACTGACTACAAGCCATCGCCGTTTGCGACTCCAGTGGTGTCAAGCCAGAGCTCATTGGAGGACGGAGTGGAGATCTGTTGTGTTTTCTGATGAAAGCAGGTTCTGCCTTGGTGCCAGTGATGGCCGAGTGTTGGTCAGAAGGAGGCCAGGGGAACGCCTGCAACCAAACTGTCTGCGGCCTAGACACACTGGACCTACACCTGGAGTCATGGTCTGGGGAGCAATTTCCTATGACAGCAGGAGCACTCTTGTGGTTATACCAAACACACTGACTGCAAATTTGTACGTCAGTCTGGTAATTCAACCTGTAGTGCTGCCATTCATGAACAGCATTCAAGGGGGAGTTTTTCAACAGGATAACGCTCGCCCTCATACCGCTGTTGTCTCGCAACGTGCTCTACAGAGTGTCGACATGTTACCTTGGCCTGCGAGATCACCAGATCTGTCTCCAATTGAACACGTATGGGATATCATTGGACGACAACTCCAGCATCATCCACAGCCAGCACTGACCGTCCCAGTATTGACAGCACAAGTACAACAAGCATGGAACTCCATACCACAAAGTGACATTCGAAACCTGTATGACACAATGCATTCACGTTTGCAGGCTTGCATTCAAAATTCTGGAGGTTACACCGGCTATTAATTTAACAGTATTTCACATTTGAAATGCATTTTCTTGAGCTTAAATTAACCTGTGATCTTGAAAATTTAATCAATTAAACATGTTAACTTGACAAATCCATTGTCCAAATTTCATTACTCTACAATAATTTTTTCTTGGTGTTGGGATTTTTTTTTCCGTCTGTGTATTTCCTCCCAAGCTAATGTTTTCTTACTGTTATAGAAAGTTTATTTAGTGCATTTATTAACTTCTGAATACTTTTACTGTTCCTAAAAGGGTTTATTTAGTCTGTTTGGTTACAGTATCTGCATGCTATATAAAGCTTCACTCTCCTAACCTATACATGAAATGAAACTATCTGTTACTAAAGAGTGAGCTTTCCCCTTTATATCTAAAGGTGAGAGGCTAGAATTTGCTAAAATTCTAAGGTTCTTACATGCGACAACAGGAAGTTCCTTTGAGTTTGGTGATCATCAGTCAGTGAGTGAGTGGCAAAAATCAGTGATATTTGCATATGAATAAACATATGAACAAAGAACAGTAATGAAATAGATATCAGCAATCTTAGCAAACATTCTATATAGGTAACAATGAAAGGAAAGAAATGCCGCAAGGCAATATTTATATGGAAAGGCAGATGAAATACACCCAACACTCACCAAAGTTGAAGGGAGGAGGGCAGCAGCAAAACAAAACAACACAAAAACAATGAAAATACAATATTTCGGGCAAAATCCTTCTTCAAGTAAACAAATGTAAGTGGTTGGGCTTGCACAAGACTTGCATGCAACGCAGCCACTTGTAGAATGTCGAAGAAGGGTTTTGCCCGAAATATCGTATTTTCTATGTTTTTGTGTTGCTGCTGCCCTACTCCCTTCAACTTTGGTGAGTGTTGGGTGTATTTCATCTGTCTTTCCATATAATTATTCTATGTATAACATAAATTGCAAATATACATAGAATCAATATGACTGACAAAATAGAGGTACAGAAGTGGCCCGAATCGCTTCATGACAAGGGTATTCAGTGCTACCATTGACTCGTCTTGACATACAGGGATAATTAAATGACAGGAATAAATATAAGCTGTTATATGTTCTGTACTTTATTTTAACTGTGATAAATAAAATGACTGAAAAACTATGTGGCTTGGTTTGGAACACGCCTCCCTTCATGTAGCCCAGCATAGTTTTCTACTCAACCTTTCCCTCCCACCCCCTAAACAGAGTTATGCACTTTATGAACGCTTCCTTATAGGGCATGCCACCTGTTAAAATCTCCCATGTAATACACCAGGTAACCTGCAACTATTGTCTAGTTATCTACATACGTCTCACCAACAATTGATGGACAGTAAGAATGAATAGCCAAAGACAAATGGTATTCACCCACAATCCAGCAAATCAATATCAGCTGATGCCACGTCTCATGATACCAACTATTTTAATACATGCTTCACCATCCATGCAATCAAAGTACTCCCAAACATCAGCAGTCTCACTGAATTCAGAAGGTGGTAACTGGCCAATCAGTACAAATTGAGCATTTAACTGGCCAATCAGTACAAATTGGGCACTAGGCAACCACTAGGTCTCAACTTCAACTTTCTCTCTTGTATATTCTACCCCAACTACCTAACAAGAACCACTGGTGATGTTTAACTTAATATTTTCCTATTTCATTCATGTTTATTTACTTTTGTTAATTTATATTTACTACCATAATCTTTATTATTTCCTTTCGCTATCAGCTCCATTTGTCTGCCAGTGATATGTTTTGATTATATATTTAGTTATTTTGTAATACTTGGATACCCTCTCCACTATCCCCACCTCTGTTTGAACATCCCTCCCACCATGTACCACTATTTGTGGCAGTGGCCTACAACAGCCACTGCTGAAGAAGGGATCTGATAATTGCAATATATACATATGTATATCCAACAAATCTTTTATTATTTATATGGGAAGGGAACTTTATCCACCACTCACCTATGTTGTAAAAATACTACCAAGATAAAAAAAAAACACAATATTTTAGGATATGCCCTTTCTCAAGTAAATACAAACATGTGACTGAGCTCACGCAAGTGCCTGAGGTCAATACAGCCAAATGAATCTTTTTATTATTTTTTATGAATCTTCTACATATTTTTTTAACAATTTTTCACCACTAACATAATTATTATTTTTTGTTATGGCTTTATGGATAATCAATGTCAAGGTCATTACAGGTGGGAAAGGATTGAGGGCATGGAAGGGGAAGCAATTTGGCTATGGCCTTTTGAAGGAACCATCCTGTCATTCACCTGGAGTGATTTGAGGAAACCATGGAAAACCCAAATCTGGATAGATGGATGGGGATACAAACCTGTCTCCTCCTGAATGCGAAGCCGAGCAATACTGCTCGTCCACCACGCTTGGTATTAATCATAAGAAAACAATAATTTCTTTCTCGCATATACCATTTCCACTGATGTCACTGTTTTGTCACTCTGAACACATCTGCTCTGACCATATCAGTCAGAAATGACCATTCATGTGGCTGGCTGGGCCACAAGCACTCCTGCAAGCTCAGCCCTACAATTAAATAAGGGCACGACCCTTTTTTTTGTTGATTATGCAGTGTTTTTGTCACTGTCACCATTTCCCCTCAGTTTTGTGAGTGATGGATCTACTTTAACTTTTCATATTATTAGCAAACCAACTACATGCATATTTAAATGCATGTGCAAAAGGATTGCATACTGGCCTAGCTTTCAATAACTTTGATCGATTTGGTGATACTTCATCTGGAAAGGATACTTTACTTTGGTATAATTTACCAAAATGTTACTGATATATGGGAAGAAAATTTTTCAGTATTTGATGAAGAACTGGTTTTAGATATTGACAAAGCTTCTGTGAATTTTGGACCATGGGGAGTCTCACCTAATGGTGGTAGGAAAAGACAAAAATTATTAGAAGTTATAACTACTAATGTCAATCCATATATATATATTTACAATTAGCACGTTTGATGTATTATGGATGCTTTCATATGCAATAGAGATTCCCAACACACCCATGTGGGTTGGATTCAACAGCAAATTCATAGGGGACTACAATAGCACCCAACAGAAGATATGTTATTTAACACCGATTATCGATTCACCTTCAGGAAGAGAAGTGGTTTTGCACACAATGAAACAGAGTAAAAAAATTGCTAATGAATTAGGTGAGAGATGTATCTGAAATCAGTGTCACTCATGATTTAGCAATTGCAAACGTCATTATACAAATCCAAGCAACAGAAAAACCCACTTATAACAATCTATTAATTCATTTAGGCACTTTCAATATTATGTTCACCTATTTTAAAGCTGTGGATAAATTTATTGCTGGTTGAGGACTAATGAATGTTACTGTAGATCAGTGGTCCCTACAGACCCCCAGGGATCCGTGTGATTACTGAGGGGGTCCATGGCAAAATAATATTAATTTGCAGGTGTGTAGATAACGTCGGGGTGTCCACGAAAGGTTTAATATAAAGTAAAATAATTTTGAGATATTTTCATTACTGTGAAAGTTGAAACAAATAGTAAGGAACAAATTGGTAGCTGATATGAAATCTTCACAGGTTCTCTGCCGTATGGTGTTGAAAAAAAAAAAACAAAAAAACAATAAGCTTTCAGTAGCTGGCTATGCCGCCATCTTCAGGTCTGATGTTATGCAGGGAGCACCAGAGCTGCACTGGCGATGTCTGGATCCCGCACGCCTTTATAAGGCCCGGTCTCTTCCCTTCACTCGCGCTGACCTCCGGCTCGTGTATTACGCTCGTCGTTGATTGGCTGGTGGAATGAATGTCAAAGCCAATCATGGCGATCCGGAAACTACATTTCCTGGCGGTGCCTCGCTACCCCTCTGATTGTAATGTAAATGTTTCAGAAGGGACAGAGCCGGTTTCCACGTGTTACTAAGCCAAAGATCCATGTCCCTATTAACCGTGTTATTATCCAGTCGTATTTCTAACGCTTCTTTGATGACTGACTCCCAGTAGAAAGAGCACTCTGCCAGCACCTTCACATTACCAAATTCCATTTTGTGATCGTTTTCAATCACATGCTGGGCAACTGAAGATTTCTCCATCTGGAACAAGCTGATATTGCACTCATGCTCTGCCACACGAGCCTCGATGGTCCGGATCCCACATTGCCATGGTATGCTGTAAACACCAGGAGTCATCAATCCCAAATCATCCTTCACGGGCCAGAGCCAGTCACGGATCTTGGCAGGAGGCCGGAATATGCTCTTAATTCCATGTCGAGCCAATATCCTGCCTATTTTCCCGAGATGTTTCCTGCATATGGGATGAAGGTTAGACCCTCTGGCTGAACTTCTGGGTCTACTGGGCGTTAATTTGCCTTCTTCCTAATTGCTCGCTCTATTACTCAGTCAGAATAGCCATTCCTCTTGAAGGTATTGTGGAGATGTTCAAGATCGGATGGCAGGCACTCCGTGTTGGAGATTTTCCTTGCTCTGTGCACCAACGTGTGCAGTACGATGTTCTTCTGTGCCAGGTGGTGGAAACTCGTGGTGTGTAAATAGTGGTCCGTATGTGTGGGTTTTCAGTACACACTATGTGAGAGGCTTCCATCTGGTCTGTGTCGAATAAGGAATACAGACTGTGGATGCCATGCGGCCAAATGACAAATGTGTCGTCAACATAGCGATAGAAGCATGTAGGCTTTAGGCTAGACCCTTCGATCACCTTATCCTCAAATTCTTCCATGAATAGATTGGCAATTACTGGTGACAATGGTGACCCCATTGCTACACCATCCTTCTGTTCATAGAATTTCGCACCATAGGTGAAATAGGTGGAGGTAAGGACCAGCTCGAAGAGGTCTACGATGTTGGGTTCAAGCAAACGGTGCAACAGCTGTAGGGTGTCAGCCAAGGGAACCTTGGTGAACAACAAGACAATGTCAAAACTGACCATGATGTCAGTGTCAGAAAGTCGTATCTCTTGAAGCATGCTGACGAATTGTGCCGAGTTCTTCACATGGTGGGGACATTTCCCCACAAATAAGTTGAGCATTCCCGTCAAGTACTTTGCCACCTATGGCACTTACAACACTGAACTGAAGCATCGGAAAAGAGGTTTTTCATTATGTCTTGATTAATATCACCAACTTATTTTTTGCTTTTAATCAACCTAGCTATGCTTGTTGGTTGGTTAAGTACCATGATAATTTAATTAAAATTAATGCTATTAATCCAGAATTAATACAAGAAATGGAAAAAGGATATTTTGGTATCCAAAGGACTGAAAAGTCATGCTCCAGACAAACAATTGATTAAATGCTTGAACAAACAATTAATGCCACTGCTGCGAAAAGATTAATAGGAATAATCAACTCCATTTCTGCTAGGCAACGATGATGTTTGAGCCCATCAAATAAGATCAACTATTATATTGTACACACATGTTGCCACTGTTCTATGCAAATGTCAAGAACGTACAGAACACCATACAAACAACGACACAGAATACATAAAAAAAATATTAAATGTGGTTTCTCCAGGTGTATGATTCCTTTTGATGAAAGCCTTTACAAAAAGTAATTGTTCAATATATCCAATGGAAGAGCTTCAAACAATGTGGAGCAGTTTTTTGTTGAATGTAATGAGGTAATGAATTGTGCAAAAAATATTTCTGAATCTGAGGAAAGGTTTGAAAGACTGATACCAAGATCAAACACAGTCCAGGAAACACACCAACGATTTTTGATGTAGTATTTGTTGATGGCTTTTATCTCTTACACACACTACGTGATGTACCGGCAATTTACATATATATATTATTATTATTTGCGATTATTACCCTTTAGGAGAGCGATTGAACTTGAAATCACGATTTAATCTTCAGCTGTTTTTCCTCTTTTCTTCCCAAAATCTCTTCATCCTCTCGGAGTGCTCTCTCTCTTCTGTTTATCTCTTCATTTCTTTTCAGGTTGTCGTGTTGTTCTTTACTCCAAATTAGCATTTGTGATCTTCTTATGACACTCAATGCGGTCTTTGAGATTTTCTATGTTGATCTGTTGTAGGTCCCTCTGGACCTCTTTTAGCCATTCCATACCACATTTACTCTTTGTTTTGATGTCAAGTAATTTCTTTGCTATTTTAACGTTTTCCATCCTGTAGGTGTGAGTGTAGAACTTAGCTCGACGCTTTCTGATTTCTTCTGTTATTGTGTTGATCTTTTGATAAGAGTTCATTCCGAGGCCTGTTCATCCAAATGGCATTTCTATTATTGCCCCATATATCTTCCCCAGAATTTTTCGTTCCTGTTTTTCTATTTCTTTAATTTTGGAATGACCATCAATTACTATTGTTTCCGCTGCATAGGTTGCTTCTGGAAGAATCACTGTTTTATAATGCCTTAATTTTGCATCTACTGAAAGGCATTTCTTGTTGTAGTAGTTCCACGTTAGCCTGTAGGCCCTTTGAAGCTTGGTGATTGTTCATTGGCGATTCGGTTTAGTCCTGAGGATTGTATAATTTCGCCCAGATATTTAAAATGGGTGACTTGAGCAATTTTGCTGTATTTCATAATTAAGGGAGATTTATTTTCTGGTCGTCTTTCAAAATACTGGATTTTTCATAAGATATTTGCAATCCGGTTTTTTGTGCTATTTCATGTAGTTTTTCCACTGCGTGAATCGCTTCAGTTCCGTTGTCTGTGATTATTGCAATATCATCTGCGAACGAAAGGCACTTGAGTCTAATTCGGTGTATATATATATATATTATATTTAAAAAAATATGAAAAATTTGATCGCTACTAAAGCCCCATGAGTTGACATTATATTTGATCAATATTTTTCTTCGTCAATCAAAGATTATGAATGGACTCTATGAATGAAGTAAATTCCATCAATTTCATTATTAGTGGTCCTATGCAAATTTGGCCTACAGTGTAATAGGGGTTTTTAATGAAATATGAATAAAGAAATATTCTTTAAAAGTACTATTGTAAACGGCGGCTGTGGTAGTGCAGCGAAGCCGAGCGAAGCTGAAATGCTGACCGAGGTGTCAGCAGAATTGCACATCGGGGACACGCATGACAAGAGGGTATCGAACGGAGTAAGCATGACCAAGTGGAAAAGTGGGTTATCCTTCTAGAACATTCGGGAGGTCACCGACTCAAGTCACGTTCGAGAACCTTCGATGCAAAGACAGGAATTACGTGCACGGGTGTGGCTTATGCTATAAAAGCGAGGTGAGGGAGTGCCTTGACGTCAGCAGTCTGGAAGTATACCAACGCAGTCACTATGTCGGATTAGGGATCGACGTCGAGAAGCCAGCCGGGTCCGCTCCTTGATGCCAAAGTTACTATGTAAGTCTGCTCTACAGTTTGGTGGAACTAAGCGTCTTGGATACTTGCTGAGGGGAACCATTTAACACGTGTAACTATCCGATGGCGTTGGCACAATAAATGGGTGACAGCCTTTGAAGACTTTGCCTATTTAGTACTTGGCTAGCTACTGCAGTGACCTGGTATTGCAGTCGATTGGCGTAATCAGCCGGAGGTCTACAGATCCAGCCAAGTAAGTGTTTAGTAGAAGGAGTTGCATTTGCCCAAGCCATCCTGGCAACCAATCCCACAAAACGGTTGGTTACAACAGATTTCAATATTAAAAAGATTAAAAATATTAAATTTAAACATGCTTTAGTAACAATTTTAATTGATCATTGGTGTGACTCTGAAATGATGCTTTTCCTTGGTGAAAGACAAATTAATTTAGATTACAATGTTTGTTACTCATATAAAGTTGAGAATAATGCTATAATTCAGAGAATCAATGAAGATTTATCATGTGGTAGTCATGAAGAAGCCAATTCTAAAATAGTTTGTGATGCTTGTCAACTTGAAAACATGTCTGCTACCAATACACTAATAAAATGATGTGACATTGATGTTATGACGATAAAGCTTGGAAATATCGATCATCTAAAAAGTGACAGCATAGTATTAACATGGAGTATGGCACTGCTAATAATAATAATAAAAAATTATAAATATTACACAATTGAATATTCAATTAGGGCCAGCAGTGTGTTCAAGTTTTTGAGGGTTTCAAGCTATTACAGGATGCGATTACAATGCTTCGTTTTTCAAGAAAGGGAAAACAGGCAATTTCAGATAATTAAAAATAATGCTGCACTTACTATTACTATTACTTTGTGATTCACTAAAAGTGTGTGGCAGAGGGAGCATTACACCTATCCGAGGGTAATAGTTTGGACGGGATATATGGGATATGGCAGGAGGCGTCCATGGGCTATTGTGAGGAACTATCCCAGCATTCACACGAAGTGATCCGGGAAAACCATGGAAAACCCAGATCAGAATGGCCGGAGAGCTTTATCGAAAGCTACTCCTGTCGGATTTTAAGTTTACTCGCCCGGTAAATCCTTTCTTTTCCATTCCCTAATCACTCGTGGAAAAAATAAATGCAGAAAAGAATTGGTTCTGGCTCTGATTTCTCTTATCTTATTTTCACGGTCATTCCAAGATACTAATGTTGCTGGTAGCAATATTTGTTTGCTGTCATTCTGAAATATGTCAGTCATGAATTTTTCAATTAGCCTCTGTCGAGAGCAACGCCTTCAGTGTTCCAGGTCTTCCCAACCTAACTTCTTCAACATCGCACTTACGCTTTCCCTCCAACAATATATACCTGTCACGAATCGGGCAGTTCTTCTTTGGACCTTCTCTAATGGCTCCATTAATCCCTTTTGATGGGGATTCCATACAGAACAACAATATTCTAAGTGACGATGCACTAGTGACTTATACGCAATCGATTTAACTTCCGAAGTGCATTGTTTTAAATTACGACCTAGAAATCGGAGCATACGATTTGCTTTCCCAATTACGTTCTTGATATGTTCATTCCACGACAAATTATTACGAATTTTTACCCCTAGGTATTTAGCGGAATCTACCGTTCTAAGGACAGTACCATTAATTGTATATTCAGAGCTAAATGGTGTCACCTTTTTACACACGCGCATGACTTGGCACTTTTTAGCGTTTAACTCCAACTGCCAGTCTTTACACCAAGCAATTATTTTCATATCATCATCTTGTAACAAGGTGCAGTCTTCCTGGATTTTGATTTCACGGTAAATAATAGCATCATCGGCAAATAATCTTTTCATCCCCCTTATTATGTCGCACAAATCATTAAAGTATATGAGGAACAACAGAGGCCCTATCACGCTTTCATGGGGAACCCCGGACCTCACCTCGGCAAGTGTTGAACTCTCACCGTCGAGAACTACACACGTGTATTCTGCCATTCAGAAAGTCTTCAACCCAGTCGCATATTTGTCTAGTTATGCCGTAGCCACGAAGTTTCCTAAATAACCTAGTGTGAGGCACAATGTTGATAGTTTTTTTAAAAATCTAATAGAATTATATCAAACTGGGATTTCCCATCCATGATACGACACAAGTCGTGAATTAAAAGTGCAAGTTGTATTTCACAGCATCGGCCTTTTCTGAATCCATGTTGATTTGGGTTTAAAAGCTCATCTTCATCCAAAAACCGCATGACATTTGAATAGATGATGTGTTCTAAAATCCTACAAAATATTGATGTTAACAAGATCGGTCTATAGTTTTGAGGATCATTAACATTTCCATTTTTAAACACTGGACTTACTATCGCGGTCTTCCATTCGGCTGGTATTTTTCCATGATCCAAGGAGGTGGTATATAATTTCATCAAATACGGTGCAATTTCCTTTGCTTACCTGGAGTAGAATCTTGTAGGAATACCGTCTGGTCTGGGTGTCTTATTTGTTTTTACATTCATAAGCAGTTTAGTTATTCTCTCGACATCAAGAACGAGATCATTCATAATTTTGTTTCCATTTCCCACTCTGCCAGAACCTTTGCAATCACTTCTTGCTGCCGAATCAAATGATCTGAAATTGCTTTTGCGCAAGACACGCAAATTCCATTCTCGCTTCCAAATGACATCTTTTGGGGCAACTAAAATTTACGATCTCACATCTGATGGACGTCATTTTGAAACTACATTCAAAATACAAGGCCATGTGTACCATAAGATTGTTTTTGATGCTGATGCCTTATGATGACTCAAAGTTTCTCCATATCTATTTTATGAATATGATGCTGATGCCTAATGATGACCCGAAGTTTCCACAAAAAATATTTTATGGGAAGTTGTGAATAACGCATGACAACTCAGTGCCAGTATAATTTTATCGAACAAGTGGGAGAGCGAGCAATTGTGCTTTTGTTGGAAAATAATAATCAACCTATTCGATTGTTTAAAAGAGTGTTGCCATAATTAAAAAATGACAACTATCAAATTGTCTTCAAAGCCGACAAAGTACCATCAGGAGAACACACTGGCAGGTTCAACACACCAACTGTAGATGAAGTTGCAGTTATTATAGTTGGTGATACAGTTGACAATAGAGCCATTAAAATCACACCTCGAGATAGCACTGTTAGTAAAATTTCGGACCTACACCGTTCATATGATGCACTCCAGTATCCACTGATATTCTGGCAAGGGCAGGAAGAATATCACATCAACATCAAATAGTGTGATCGAGTTACTGGTAAATTTGATATTCAACTATTTAATTCATTATTTTATTAATACAGTAGACCCGTGGTATTCCGCCAAATATTTTGCAGTCAGGGGCTGGATTATCATGTGTTCATTACATTAATTTCTTATTTTTTCAGGCAATGAAACAAATGAAACAGTTAGTTCAATAAAGTACTACGCCCATCAATTGATGATTAGATGAAATCAGTATTACTATATGCTTCGATATCATCAACTGTACTATCAATGTGTCTTGGATATGTATGCTAAGATTGAAAGTGTTGCGATTTATGTGATACAACCAGGCTAAATTATGATCGGGGATGCTATTATTGGGAATATAGATGAAAATTTAAATGCCAATGATATCAGTAAAGCATTTATTTTAAATTTAAGCTACATCGGCAGTCCACGGAATATGCAGTAATATATACGAGGTGCATTCAGGTTCTGAGGCCTCCGATTTTTTTAGTCCAGACTGGAAAGAAATAGAAAAATGTCCATTATTTTAAAATGAGCGTTCACTCATTGTAAATACAAGACAGAGATGGCAGCACTGTACAACAAATGGAACTCTAGTGGCAGTGTTGAGAATGAAAACTGTTTTAGATACTTACAATGGCAACATTTTCATTACTTAAACAGCGTGCAGTCATTTGTTTCCTGAATTTGCGTGGTGTGACACCATCTGAAATTCATCAACAGTTGAAGGAGACATGTGGTGATGGAGTTATGGATGTGTCGAAAGTGCGTTCGTGGGTGCGACAGTTTAATGAAGGCAGAACATCGTGTGACAACAAACCAAAACAACTTTGGCCTCACACAAGCCGATCTGACGACATGATCAAGCAAGTGGAGAGACTTGTTTTGGGGGATCGCCGAATGACTGTTGAACAGATCGCCTCCAGTGTTAGCATTTCCGTGGGTTCTGTGCACACAATCCTGCATGACGACCTGAAAATATGAAAAGTGTCCTCCAGGTGGGTGCCATGAATGCTGACGGTCGACCAAAAGTCTGCTCATGTGGCATGTTGCCAAGCAATGTTGATGCGCAACGAAGACATGAATGGGACGTTCTTTTTGTCAATTGTGACAATGAAAGAGATGTGGATGCCATTTTTCAATCTAGAAACAAAACGCCAGTCAGCTCAATGGAAGCACACAGATTCACCACCACTAAAATTTTTTTGGGTAACCGCCAGTGCTGAAAAATTGATGGTGGCCATGTTCTTGGACAGCGAGGGCGTAATCCTTACCCATTGCGTTCCAAAGGTACCCCGGTGACAGGTGCATTCTACAAAAATGTTTTGAAGAACACGTTCCTTTCCTGCACTGCAATAAAAACATACGCGAAATGCTGTGCATGTGCTGTTTCACCAAGACAACACACCCGCACATCGGGCTAATGTTACGCAACAGTTTCTTTGTGAAAACAACTTTAAAGGGATTTTTCATGCTCCCTACTCACCTGACCTGGCTCCTAGTGACTTTTGGCTGTTTCCAACAATGAAAGACATTCTCTATGGCCTCACATTCACCAGCCGTGCTGCTATTGCTTCAGCGATTTTCCAGTGGTTAAAACAGACTCCTAAAGAAGCCTTCGCCGCAGCCATGGAATCATGGCATTGACGTTGTGAAAAATGTGTAGGTCTGCAGGGAGATAAGGCTGAGAAGGAACACCAGTTTCATAGTTTTCGGGTGAGTAGTTAGTTAGAAAAAAAATCGGAGGCCTTAGAACTTGAATGCACCTCGTACAAGAAGCGATGACTTACGTATGTCATTACAGCCTTCCAGATTTATTTATTACATTTACGTGTAGTCAGAATTGGGAGGAAATACAAACTTTGCTATTACCAGGTCAACAATCAATGCACCATCATATCATCACAGCACGCGTTTTCAAACAAAAATTAAAATCATTGATTGATTTAATCGTAAAACATTTGGTTTTTGGTAACACACGTTGCTATCTGTATTCGATTGAGTGGCAAAAGTGAGGTTTGCTCATTCTCTCATTTTTATTTGGCTTGAAGTTAAAATCCGTCCAGAAGAAATAGATCAAATAATTTCAGCTGAAATTTCGGACCCATTAATTGACCAAGAATTGTTTGATATAGTTACCAGTCACATAATCCACGGTCCATGCGGTTCTTTTAACATGACATCACCATGGAAAATGTCAGAAGCGTTTTCCCAAAGGAATATATGAATGATACTACTACCGATATCGACGGTTATCCGTAGTATCGCTGCAGAAACACTGAGAATGGTGACCTCACATTTACTACAAAGCAAATGTCAAATTCTAGAAACTGAGTTGAAATTGACTGTCAGTGGATGGTACCATACTCACCATTGCTTTCAAAAATGTATAAGTCTCATATTAATGTTGAGTTTTGCAGTTCTGTAAAATCCATTAAGTACATTTGCAAATACATTAATAAAGGCAATGATTTGGCCATATTTGAGTACAAAATATAAATGACGAAATAACACGATACCAGATAGGTAGATACATCAACAGCAACGAAGCTATCTAGCATATTTTTAGTAGAAAAGAGAACCTTCTATCCAGCATCTCGCAGTACATCTTGAAAACGGTCAATGTGTATATTTCACCAAATAAATTTTTCTGCAACGAGCACTTGAAACAACAAAAATGACACTAAATGAATTTTTCACATTGTGTCAAAAATCTGATGTGTTCGACTCATACACAAAAACATTATTATATACAGATGTTCCAAGCTAATTTATATAGAACAAATTAGGAAAAAAATGGGAGCCACGTAAACAAGGAAAATCACATGCCTCTTTAGGACCAAGGCACCTTTCAACATAAGCACAACCGAAAAAGGGGGGGGGGAATGTGGTTAGGTTGAAATGTGGCATGGACCTAATCGGGTGTGGCCTACGACAAACTAGTTTGGCCTGATATTGGGTTTGGCTGGTAACATAGTGTTAGGATGTGCAGTTAAAATTAGAAGAAAACTTTAATGTTTGAAAAAGGAGATTTCAGCAGATTCTGGTTTTCAGGTAATCCTGATAGCAGCCCATAATGCAAGCGATAGGAACCTTTACCATTATGTCAGGGAAGGGTCCTCTAATAGTAAGAAGTTTGAGTAAACTGTCTGTTGGGAAGGGATCACTGTGTTTAAGTGATATCGTAATTTAATAACTCTTATGAAATGAGGAAAATGTAGATATAAATTTAGGTATAAGTAAATTAAATAATAAGCAAGGTAGTTGAAAGAGTTTTGGTAAAACATAAAGTAGACATGATTTTTGAAACATGTAATTTTTTTTTTTTTTTTTTTTTTTTTTTTTTTTTTTTTTTTTTTTGTAACAGTTTAACGTCCCTTTTTAACAACGTGGTCTTTAGAGACGGGAAAGGATGGGGGCAAGGAATTCGGCCATGGCCTTTTGAAGGAAGCATCCCGGCATTCACCTGGAGTGATTTGGGGAAACCATGGAAAACACAAATCTGGATGCCCAGACGGGGATTCGAACCGCCGTCCTCCCGAATGCGAGGCCAGAACGCTATCCGTTACACCACCACGCTCGGTGAAACATGTAAAGTTGTCTTGTATATTGATTTTTGGGAGAGTTGGTGTTTTTCTAACTGTTGGGTTGACTACACTGCACCAACAGCTGATTCCAGTTGTAATGTAAACACATGAAACATATGACGATTGCAATAAGTAGTGATTTTGTCTTCAGACTGAAAAAGTATTGAACTTGGAAGTTTTTTTTTAATTATTATTCTTTGACATATAAGGAATGTGAGCTGTGAAATGAGATGATCTATCTACATGAATTATTGTATAGTTTTAGTTAAGATTTGTCCTTACCTTGTATTCAATATGCCTTAATAACTTTTTGGCGATTTCACTCAACTCTTCGTGTAAAATTTCCTAAATCAAGGGAAGCCCTAAGACCTAGTTTCCTACTAGCTTAAATCCTTTAAATTAATCACATCTGTGTCTGAGAGAGATATGTAGAAGTTGATTATAAATCTGTATATTTTTTGTTTATGAATGTGTGGTGTTTTAATGGATGAAAATGGTTTAAATGTATTTTAATTTCATTAAAAGCAGTATAGTGTGAGAAATGTTAGTTAGACGACTGTTATTTGAATTTGTGTATGCCACGACATTTTGAATGAGTTTCTGACTGTTTGGAATTGTTTGATTTTGTCAGTTTGATGTTTAACTGCTTGTAAATATCTTTTACTTTCATTTGACAATGTTTTCTTATTGTTTTAAGTAATTTTATAGAAGCTTATTTGTTTCTGTATGATTTCTATTTGTGGAGCAATTTTCAGTGATTTTAATGTTTTTTTCGAATATATTATCATGCCTACTTACACTCCCGATTATCACAACTGGGCAAGCTCACTCAGACGGTGCTAACAGAAATGCTACACAATTTTTATTTTTTTATTTTTTATTTTTTTATTTTTTTTTAAATTTTCAGGAAAGAGTCTGATGTCTCGTTTGTTTTTGTTTTGATAGATTTTTCCAATAAAATATAAGTACGGCAAAAAGTTTATTGACACTGTTGTTATTCAAGAAGCCTCATATCATTCAAAAGAATCAATAGATCTAATAACACACTTTGGAGGAAATATAACTTCCTGATGACCAGGAAAATCTGCAAATCTTCCTAAACCAATATAAAACACTATTTTCCGAGTTGTTCGACATAATGTGGTAAATAAAAAAATATAATTTTAGTAAATTAAAATTATGAACTCAGATATAGGAATAAAGTTGAACTAATATCAAATACATAATCCAACAAAATCATGTGGAGATTTTTTAATTCCTTATCAGCATCCAATGTTATTACAGGTGAGAAACAATGGAGGGCATGGAACTAAAAGGAATTTGGCCAATGGCCTTTTGAATGAACCATCCTGGCATTTGCCTGGAGTTATTTCAGGAAAATGTAGGGGAAAAAAACCCACCACTAATGACCTCTTATGGCAAAATTTCTGTTTTTACTTACCTGTGCAGAAGGAATGAATCGCTGTGAGTTAGAAAACCTCTGCTGTTGCTGTGGACGACGCCAATCATGGTGTACTTCTGCAAATATACAGAAATTAGAGTTAATAATAAAAACAGGAAGTATTTATTACATCCCAACCCTTCAAATAAACTGTACAAGTTTAAAAAAACTAAGCAGTGTTAAACTCCTCCTTCCCCCCCCCCTTTTTCCCTGTGGCTTATTACACTACCAATTCCTAAAAAGTTATTGTAAGACAATCCAACACTTTATGTAGATCATCTTTCTGTTTGCACTAAATTGTGTTGTGTTAATCTGGTCAAGAAACATGTCTTTTTGAGGTAGAAAGTGTACCCTATTCTGCCAACTGATTACAGATAGTATCTGCACCACAATTAGGATAACCAGTACTCGTTTCGTGGTGTTTGACTGGTAGCAAATGAACCTCACCTTCAAACTTAGCAAAACTATCAGGTTAGCTGTACGAAGGAGCATTAAAATTTGATGAAAAATAAAAATGTGTCAATTAGCAATTTTAATAAGGAAAGAGAAAGACAAGAGCTTACCACAGTTAACAAGAGGACAGTGCAAATTATTAAAATTGCAGGGTATAAAATGGAAAGTTGCATGTGTAAACTTTCCATTTAAAGAAAAACATGATATGCATTGGGATAGCATTCTGAGAAAAATGATGGATTCTCTCTGACTCTCATCCAATAAATTTTACATTATTCTGCCAATGATAGGTTTACATCTGCGGTCCACCGTGAATCATTCTACAATGGGCTGTGGTAAGTAATAGTTCATTTTTTGTATTTATTTAAATGATACTGATAGAGAAGCATAATGAGCTCAAAGTTTAATCTTGGGCCATCTAATGCTATAATAATGCTTTCCATGATCATCTAGGTAAGGGGTGGAACATTCCCCAATTTTAGTCTAAAAAACTATGCATTTAATGAAGAAATTAGTATAGCACACAGCATGTAACATAGTTGCTTCAGAGACAGAAGGCACACTTAAATCATCCAACCATTTTTCCTCAAGGAAGATTCATGAGATGATTACTGAAACAAACATGCTCATATTCTTTAAGTAAGGATTACTTAAGCCCTTGATTATAAGAGACAATATCTCTGTAAGATTGAATTGGCTGATGAAGAGGAGAATTATAAGAAAAGAGAGGATTTATAATGAGTCTTATCTATTGATGAATCATATGTTATTTTCTGAGGCATATGTTGCTATTCAGTATGCATTCTACGAGACAGCAATAAATTTGAAGGTTTTAAAAACAAATACAACTTTTTGCTTCAACATAAGATGACTAAACATATTCATTGATTCTTCTTAATAACAGCAATCATTCAGTTATATCTGTATTATTGCTTGTCTTTTTATCATATTTATTGCTCCAAAAGCACTAAACAGCTACTTTTGAAGAAGTAAAAAAAAAAAAAAACTGGAAACAGATGTGTTAATTGATAAAATCAAATAGGTTGAGCTTGGATAGGTAAAAGCAAAGAAAAAATGAAGTATTAAATGGATAAGGATTGAATGAAGAACTGTGGGAACAGTGGCAAAGATCTGTGTGATATAACTCATTACTGGAAATATGATTAATTAATGCTTTTGAAGAAAGCAGAGTCTGCTTAATAGTTTTTTTAATTTTTTTTTTATTGAAGTTAGATAATTTTTTACTTAAAACATATTCAAATGACTTCAGGTTCCTACATAAATAATTTTTGATTAATTTTGATTCACATTTATTGAAACTAGCTGTTCCCGGCATACGTTGGAATGCCATGTAAAGAAAAAGATTGTTCGGTTTTATAATCTGTTTTTGGGTATTTCTGTCACACACGAATAAGTCAGATGGTTTTCCTACGCATGAGCAAGCCATAAACTGCTGTCCATCTGGGAAGCGTGGATTTTCTAAATTTAGTCCAAAATTAAAGTACAAATTTATTGATCAGAAAAAAACTAAGGGGACATAAATGAGAAAAGAGCAAATGAAGACAGTTCTTTTCCATTTGTTTTAAAGTTCATGTGTGCAAAGTTCCAGCGCTATTGTATAAAAACTGTGGATACGTACATAAAACATTGGCAAAAATTAAGAGGGGTGGGATAAAGGAGAAAAGTAGTCGGATTTTGTAAACCAAATGTATGCAATATTTTTCTCCTTACTTAAAGGTATACATGTTTAAAGTTCTATTGACATCGGATAGAAATTGTGGGTTTTTATAAAGATAACTGGAAACTAAAAGAGGTGGGATAAAAGGGGAGAGTGATTGGACTTTGGCAAACCAAATGTAGATAGTATTTTTCTGTTTGTTTTAAAATATACATGTGCAAACTTCCTTCAAAATTGGGAAGAAACTGTAGCTTTGTATAAAGAACATTGACAGTAATTAAGGGGGTGGAAGGGGAGGAGGGATAGAGTTTTTGTAATACTACTGTGGACAGTATTTGTCTCTTTGTTTCAAGGTATAAGTGTGCAAATTTTTATCAAGATTGGATACAATTGTGGGTTTGTATTAAGATTATTGGAAATTAAGAGGGAAGAGGGGTTGGACTTTGGGAAACTAAATGTAGACAGAATTTTTCTGTTTGTTTTAAAGTATACCTCTGCAAACTTCAAAATTGGGAAGAAACTGTAGCTTTGTGTAAAGAATATTGACAATAATTAAGGAAATGGAAAAACTGATGTGGACAGTATTTTTCTCTTTGTTTTAAAGTATAATTATGCAAATTTTCATTGAAATTGGATAAAATCGGCAGGTTTGTGTAAAGATCACTGGAAATTAAGGTGGGAGAGGGGTTGGGCTTTGGCAAACCAAATCTAGACAGTATCGTTCTGTTTGTTTTAAAGTATACGTATCCAAACTTCCTTCAAAATCAGGAAGAAACTGTAGCTTTGTATAAAGACCATTTATAATAATTAAGGGGTGGAAAGAAGGAGAGATGGTGTTTTTTTTTTGGTCACACAACTTTGGGGCGTGCACTCTACAACTCAGCAAAGTTTTATCATGGTTATTCTTTAATGTTTTGTACAGTGTCTCATTTGTTAAATGAGTGAATTCATAAAGTACAGAATAACCAAGACACAGGAATATAATACACATAAAAGTAAATTACAACAGTGACACCATTACACAAACAGGGACATATTTTAATATAAAGGCGCGTCCACACCAGAGGAACACAGAGGAAATTCTTGTTGCTAAACTGTTGCGATCTGTTTCTAGAAACAGAAACAGATCGCAACTTTCATAAACATTCTGTCCACACCAAAAAACCTAATTTAGGAACAGTTTACCTGTGTTACTGTTTACAGTTGCTACCCGTCTACACCAAGAGCAACAATATTTATTTTTCTGTGCGAAATAAAAACATTCTGTCACAACTATAATTCAGTTAGTACACGATGTGACAGTGAAGTTTCGTCAGCACCTGCTGCAATTTATATTATTTCGAATAAAAAGAAACCGCAAATGCTGGACGAGATCAAATCTTTTGGGGAGAAATTAACATGGAGTTGAACGCCTCATGAATTCTTTTTTTTTTTTTTTAAAAAACAAAAAAAAAAGGACGATCTGTTATCAGGACATATTGAGGACGGACACATCAAAAACTTTATTCGAATGAGCAGCACTGATTTAGAATGGTTACTTTCTAAAACTGAACAGTTTATTCGATTCGAAACAAAATACAAACTACAGGGCCGCAATATCTCCAATGGAACGTTTGCTGTTGACTTTAATATTTCTAGCTACTGGAGATTCCTAAGCATATCTGCTGTACTTATTTCGAATCTCGAAACAATCTATATCCCAAATTGCGCCAGAAGTTTGTGATGCTATTATTTCAGTTCTCCATGATCAAATACAGGTAAATTCAAATGTAATCGTAGGCTTCCCAGGCCAAAGTCAGTTGATTCTTGGTTGTCCGGGTGGCGCCGCGTCATATTTCTTGTAGCCGACGTTTCGACCATCATTCTGTGGTCTTCTTCCAGGGGACCACAAGAAATATGACGCTGCGCCAGCCGGACAGCCAAGAATCATAGGTAAAATCAATTGTAACTGTTAATAACTGATTCTAATTCATGAATTATTTTGTAATTTTAATTGTATTTCCTCTAAAAAATACCAATGGTACATGAAAATTGAAAAATGCTGAAATACATTCCGTTTTAACAGTACAAAAAATCATTTGCCATATCTTCGTAATTAATATTATGTGGACTGGTAGATGCATGTTGAGCGTTTTGTGGCATTTCTTTACTTGTACAAATGTCAATTGTGTCATTGAATGAGGGAATGAAGTAGGATAACGTTTACATGACAATGAAGACGAGAGGAGGGGGGGGTCTATACTGTGCATACACTGGTGAAAATTCCTGTGCATTTTGTGTATTAGTGTATGGATATGGATGATGGCGGTGTATTTGCAAATACACGTTTCAGGAAGATGCTGATGAAGTATCAACTTAATTTACCACCTGATTGTCCTCTTCCTGGTCGAACGGAATCAAAGCCTTATGTATTTTTGGGCGATGATGCTTTTCAATTATATCCTAATCTGTTGAAACCTTTTCCCGGACACCAAGAAAAATGATAATTGAAAAAAAATATTTAACTATAGGTTTGTAGGGCCAGAAAATGTACTGAGAATGCTGTGAACTCGATTCAGAGTATTAAGAAAACCATTACTACCCTCTCCTAAAAATGTAGAAAAAATTGTAACTGTAGCTATATGTATACACAATTTCCATCAAGAAAATTCTACATGCCGCCCTTTACATGGTGAAGACAAAGATAATGGTGAATTAATATCAGGTATTTGGAGGAAAGACGTAAACGCAGGCACAGTATGGTAATATTCCCATTACAGAAACGAGGACGTAATTCGTCCACTGAAGCAAAAATTATTCCACAGGAATGTGGTAACTAATTTGAGTATCAGGAGGAATGGTTCCGTGGCAATCTGTTATTTAAATAATATTAAAATTATGGTAATGTTAAAAATGTGGTAAAAACTAAACAGAGATACACCTACTTCTATAGAAATAATAAAACTTAGTTTGAATTTACTTGTATATCACTAAATCCTTTTTCTGAACAATGACGCACTTGATTTCTATCCGCAAGAAATTCCAAATATTTGTAAGCCAAAGTTGCTGCAGCGCCAGATTTTTTTAGTTCCAAATATTTTTTTCCCTCTTTCTCTATGAAAAAATGTGCCACTTACGTCTGCACCAGTTGTTTTACTTAACATCATCCACGAATCGTGTTTCTTTTGCCGATTTGTATAGCTTGAATCACATGGACTCTACAAACACTCTGCATTTCCATATAATTCAATTAAATCACTCGAACATTTTTGTGGGAGTTCAACAACTGAGGTAACAGCAACACGAAACAAGCTGTCCACACCAAACTAACAAGTTTTAAACACGATAATGTTTACCAATGTTCCTTTGTTTCCTTTCATCTTTACCGCTATTTCTGGAAACAGTCAACTTCAAGGAACTTGTGTTTCTGTTGACATAAACATTGAGAAATATTGAGGAACATTGGGTAACATGAGGGTACAAGTTGCTGGAACTAGCAACATCAACAGCATGTTCCTCTGTGTTCCTTTTGGTGTGGACGTAGCTTAACATAGACACAGAAGTTGTAACACAAGCAAAATCAATAGGTTGGCATCACTGTACATGCATGTAAACAAGAAGGTTCTTTCTTGCTGTGCGTCAAAAGCAAAGTGTAAATTTCAACAGTTTTTGATATATTGATATAGTTACCTTAACAAAAAAAGGGTAACAATGGTTATGTGGAACCACAACAACAGTTCTGGTTGGAAGAATTTAAAGCTAAAATTTGAAAAGAGAAAAGGTAGGTGGGTGCAGGAAAAGGGGAATGTGGGTGTTAGGGAAATTGCCACTGGAGCGTGTACTCTATTGCAGTTAAATTAAATTAATTAAAGAGGAGGTGGTTTATTTTTTTTTTGGGTCAGGAACCTTTGCATATATGCACCCAACAACTCAACAAAGTTTCATCGTACTTGGATGAACAGTATAGCAGTGCATACAGAACAAACATTTAACTTTATATATATATATATATATATATATATATATATAAAGTTAAATGTATATAAATATATATAAATAAATATATATATATGGATTGTTAGGAAACAAAGGCGCTAAAAGCGGATATATTGAACATTGGATAGGATAAAAAACCACCGCTTACCAAAGAAGGGGATTCCAGCGGCGTTGGTACACGAAAAAAACACGAACACACAAAGAATAAAATTTTCGAGCTTGGCTCTTCCTCAGTAGAAGTGAGATGGCTGCACGCAAGCGCTGCTGGCTGCCAGCAGCGCTTGCGTGCAGCCATCTCACTTCTACTGAGGAAGAGCCAAGCTCGAAAATTTTATTCTTTGTGTGTACGTGTTTTTTTTTCGTGTACCAACGCCGCTGGAATCCCCTTCTTTGGTAAGCGGTGGTTTTTTATCCTATCCAATGTTCAATATATATATATATATATATATATGATGACAGTCGTACATACAGACCGTATTTCTTTCAAAAAATTGACCAAGTCACAGGCTTCTTAAGACATTTACTTTGTGGATAGCTTCTTTTTTTTTTGACATATTGTTTAACTGTTGTATTCAGTTTACCCAAAAATCTTTCATCAATAAACTTTTGGGAAAAACCACATGGTTTGCAGAGTGGCTGCATCTGTTCAGGAATAAAATAATGGCAATAAGCTAATATAAAAATCCTACAGCACTCTACTTTGATATAAACATGTAAAGCTATCTCACAGAAATACATTTTTTCCCCCTGTGATCAGTCTTTTGAGTGATTTGATGTGATCCTCCATCCCTTCCTATCTTGCACTAACATCTTCATCTCAACGTACTCTTACATCCTATGTCCTCAATCATCTGCTTCATATATTCTAATCTGTTTTTCTCTACAGTTCTTACCTTCGACTGTTCCCTCCATCAACAAATTAACCAATCCTGCATGTCTCACAATATGACCTACCATCCTGTCTCTTCTTTCTGTAAGCCTCTTCCACTAACTTCTTTTCTCAACAATCATTTCCAAAACCTGTTCATTCCGTACTTTATCTGTCCACTTACTCGTAATGTTCAGCATCCTTCTATAGCACCACATTTCAAGTGCTTCAATCTTCCTTCTTTCTGGTATTCCTAAAGTCCATGCTTTGCTGCCATAAAGCGCTGTGTTCCACACATAGAGTTTTAAAAAGTTACTTCTAAGTCTTCGCTTCCTAACTAGCAGGATTCACTTACTTCTTCTATTTCATCTGATCCTATTTTCATATTTGATCTACTATTATTGGTATCATTTCTGCTACATTTCATTGCTTTTGTCTTGCCTTGATCTATATATAGACCAAACTCTTCTTTCAGTATTTTGTTCATGCCATTCAGTAATTTCTCAATACCCTAATCCTGTTCTGCTATCAAGACTATGTCATCAGGAAATCACAGGATTTTGATATTTCTCCTTGAACACTTATGCCACATGTAAATTTTCTTTCACTTCCTTTGTTGCTTCCTCTATATATAAGTTGAATATTTATTGGTAACAGAATACAACCCGTTTTAACTGATGCATGCCTCTCACGATTCTCTACTTTTATTATAGCAACTTGATTCTTCTGACAGCCATGGAAGCAACAGGTTAAGAATAGGTTGTTTTTTTTTTTTGAAGAGTTAATATGGAGGAATTTTGTGAGTTTAAAGAAGGTTATTAAGTAAAAAACAAGGGACATGAAAAAATCAATGAATGCTACAAGGGTGTCCAGCCGGATGGAGTCAAAGAATGACGACGTTTCAACAACCTGCTCGGTTGTCTTCATCAGGTCTATTTAAGATAATTACTTCTCGAAAACACCAACAGACTGACTTAGCTGCCGCCAGAAATTCTAAGGTCATGTATCGAGGGTTGCCAGGACGCCCAATCAGCGCGCAGGACTTGAGGGTATCGATGTTGCGGACTGTGTATGGAGCCAACCGGTCACCCATTCAGGCACTCACCATGCTCAACGTTGCTTAACCGATGTATCGAGGGTTGCCAGGACGCCCAATCAGCGCGCAGGACTTGAGGGTATCGATGCTGCGGACTGTGTATGGAGCCAACCAGTCACCCATTCAGGCACTCACCACGCTCAACGTTGCTTAACCGTCAACTGTGAGTATTGATGTTGAGGACTGCATATGGAGCCATAACAGGTCACCCATCCAGGTACTCACCACGCTGAACGTTGCTTAACTTGAAGCCGTAAGTGCTGGCGAACTTAATTGATGGCGTCAGTTTGCATCCATTTGGCCTTGTTGAGAAGATTTCTGTTTTGCAAGCCGTAGATCCCTAATAATCGGCCTCCAGGCTTCACTCAAGTACAGTCCGCTATCCCTATTGATGTTATTATCATTAAGCTGTATTTCCAATGCTTCCCGAATTACTGTGTCCCAGAATGAAGAGGCCCTGGCCAGCACCACCATTTCATCAAACACTATTTCATGCTCTTCATCGAAAGCGTGCTTGACTATTGCGGACTTTTCCACTTGCACCAGTCTCAAGTGTCGTTTGTGCTCGGTATTACATTCAGCGATGGTTCTAATCGTCTGCCCGATATAAACTTTGCCGCATTCACAAGGTACGGAATCAATACCAGGAATTCTTAGGCCTAAATCATCCTTCACCGAATGAAGCACATCACGTATCTTGGCGGGCAGCTGAAAAATGCTTTTTATGCCACACTGCACCAAGAGCCTTCCAATCTTTCCGGACGTGTTGCCGGCATATGGCAGAAAGGCAAGAGTTTTAGGTGGTTCCATTAGTTCAGTCGGAGGTCTTGGTGGCTTCTGGATAAAAGAACGCTCTATCTGTCACCGAGAGTACCCATTCTGTTAAAAAACAGTCCTTAGATGTTTCAACTCCAATGGTAGGCTCTCACAATCGGAAATGGCTCTCGCTCTGCGCACCAATTTTACAAGTCAGAAAACTGCACAGGCAATCAAACAATTTTACCGAAGAACATTTTGCAGATCCGACCAACCATTCGAGCTAGACCAACCTCACTCCCCCACACCTACTTAGCTACATGAGGTATTTAAAGTGACTTTCACCCATGATTGCAAAAATCAACCGTTTCCCCGTAAGTTGGTACTTTGCCGGCCACAAGTCCAAACTAACTACCGTTCTACATAGCTGGTACTGCACATCTAGACTGCTGTGTGATGAATGGGGAGAGGCAACATTCTGGAGGGGGTATTTATGCTATCTACCCCAGCGTGAGCATGGGAATCCAATTTTCTGGTAGTTCCCATGAATCGTATCAGATAACTGATAAGTTTCTGACGATATTTCGTAATACAATTTGACCTTGACAACAAAAATAATCCTATCTCTCTGAAATTTTGGGGGTTGCAAGATATTATTACAAACGTCAAAATTAAGTTGTTATAAATTTTTTTTGTAACTTTAGTAGTTTTCCCAGTCATTAATATGTGATTGCCATAACTTTCGAAATATTACTGCTATGAAGTTGAAACAAATTCCATTCTATTCTTCTATTGCTCATCTATCATCTGATATCAAATAAAGTATTTTACCTAATTTTGAAAGTGGGATAAAGCTTGAAAACAAAATTTGACTACTTGAAATATTCAGAATATCGAATTGAAAATAGCTTCAAACAAATTTCCATATTGAAAAACGGTTACTGTAAAAAATTGGAATCTCTAAGTATATTCCCTGATTTATTACGAATTTTTGAAATACTGATCCTCCCGAATGCAGTTTGATTTCGAGCTATACTGTCCAAGCGTTTCTGGCGCCAAAACCTATTTCACTTTATTACAATTAAGTGCTTTATATTTAAATAAACTTTACTCTGAACATAATTTCTTCTCATGAATTCCCGAATAAGACTGAAATATTTAACTTTTTCATGAAGCACGTCTTGCTATACCAAATTATATCTAAAAACGATCATGAAACTTTCCAAAATTTTAATATGTTGTTTTCACCAAAATTGCGCTACTTTCTATCTATCAATTGACTTCTTAACTGTTTTCTAATGACTGAATACTTCGATTTTAGAGTGGAAAATTACATGACAAAATTCTAAATCACTTTTAAACATATTTAGACTCTAAGTAAGATTTTATAACAACAAACTTTATCATCTTCTGGCTATTTATTTACCTAAACATCTTTTGGACTAAAGAAATATACTCATTTCACAAAGTTATATGAAAGTCAAATATTACATGTCCATATCTGAAGTTAAGTTTCTCAACAGCTGTTTAAATGAATTTACTGTTTAAAACTGAACTATTGCATATGTTGAACATATTACTAGGGATTATTATCAAAATTAACTGTAAAAGTGACTTTAAGAGGGTGGTACCATATACTTCCATTGAACCCGCTATTCTTGAAACTAATTTTGTTATGCTAAATTCTATGATGTATTACAAGTTGTAACAATACTCTTACTGCTCGATCTGAAATGCCTTTTAATAGTTTAACTTTATTTTTCACAATATGGTTTATCAGGAAGTCCACTTCATTTAGCTTTCCCAGGGAGTTTCCAATATATATATATATATATATATGTATTTGTACAGAGGCAGAGAATTCCAATAAAAGAAAATTTTTTCATTAGTTAATTCAAGTACAATAGTTGGATAACATGTAAATAAAAATACTGACACAGATAAAGTGAACAGAAGGTTAACAAAAATTATGGCAGCCTTGGAACAAACATACACATCAGACAAAAAGGATAAGATGTTGAGGGTTTACTTCTAAAACAAAAGTTTAATGGACCCAGTAACAACTGAACCTTGTTAGTATACTAATTCAATAATTTTCATTGGATAGTACAGTAATTTACAAAAGAATGTAAATGCAAATCAAAAGCCCATTTTAATAATAATCATTATTTTTAATGGTGATCCACACAGATGAGACTAAGCTTTATGCCATCTGATGCAATTACATTTAATACGGACCATTCTTTAGGTTTGATATGAGATCTCAAACTGTATCCCTGGACTGTAATAGTGGATACAACATAATAATAACGAAACCTAGTTTAAATAATGTATTAAATTGATAAGGCAGTTGATATGTTTACTTACATAAAATTGTAATCTATTTATTTAAAAAACATATAAAAAAGTGCGTTTGTAATTTAACATCGATAAAAGGTACACTTCAAAACCATCATCTGTAACCAGGGCTGGCAACTGGGTTCTCAGGCTCCGTGTAAGCGTTTTTAGTAGCAGTGACGTAACTGGTTGGGGGCCTCCCTCAGTCCAGATGGGTGACCCTTTTTTTTAGCTCTACCACTGCCCGTGGTACGATGGGCGGATTTTTAGGTTGGGGTCCCCCTCCGGCCAGTTTTTGGGGCCTCCCCTTCGGCTGGCGGGCTCGGGGTACATTTGCCCCCTCCCTCCTCCCCCATGCCAGCCCTGCCTGTAACCCAAAACACTCATGCTATTTAGAACAGTAAATTTTAGTTATTCCTACCATTATTTGTCTGAGGTCGCCTTTGGAACCACTGTCTTGGGGGTGGAGGAGGTGCTGCAACAGCGGACGGCCATGGAGCTGGTGTCTTCATCTGAGACAAGGCTATCTGTGCTGCACTTTCTGAAGCCTGCAACATCCAACCATCCTCGTCAGCCTTGTGTCTGCCACATGTTTAAGGCAGAGAACACCTCATAAAATACCACAGTTGAAAAAAACATCAATAAAGATATTACTATTATTACTGAGTGCAATGGGACTTATTTATGTTTTCTTGGCAGTTTCTTTACTGATGTATTACATTTGATACACATTTTTACTTCAAATTCTTTCAATGTTTGAAGTAAGTTATTCACTACTTTCCTTATTAACTTATTCCAATATCTGACTAACTTATTTAAAAATAAAAATGTTCACACGCACTTATACATGAAATTAAATGCTAATGGTTTTGTAACTTAATTTAATTGGGATGGAGAGCTTGCTCCAGTGTCTATTTCCCTAGACACCCAATTCCCCCCCTTCTAATACCTGCCTACTTTTGCACTATATAGATTTTTAATTCACCTTTTATCTGCACTTTTTGGTAAATTATTAATTACTCCCTTTGGTAATTAATTCCAATCCCCAAGTGTAACATAAGAAAGAAAAGTTTCCCCCAACTTTATGTTTGAAATCAAATGCCAGGTAGCGGTTATGGTCATCTTTTCCCTTCCATTCAACATTCTTAATTCTTCCACCAATATCTATCCATGCCTCATCACCAGTATAAGCCTTGTCAACTTCCAGCACACTCTTCACCGTCCTCATGTCTTCCAAAGAATCCCATTCCAGTTCTGTTTTCATATTAGTTACTGATTGTGTTTCGTTACAATTTCCACAGACAAATCTAGAAGTTGTCCTTTGCATCTCGTCTAGCTCCTGTATTTGATACCCAAAATGTGGGTTCCAAACAACACCACCATATTCAAAGAATAGTCTGACCACAATTTGGTAACTCATTTCTATTTAATTTCTGGTATATCCCGTATCACTCTCTAGTGAAAGATTTTCTAATGTGTCCTAATGTGTCCTCTCAAGTTGAGTTTATTATCAAGTGCTATGGCAAGATATATACACATAAAGTCTTCCATAAGCAATTCCATCCTCACCCCGTAATCAAAAACAACCTTTAGTTCGGCCTGATATTTAATTTCTCTTTCCCCAGTTTCTATCTTCCAATAACCTAGATCATTTAACTCTCACTGGTCATAAGACTTTAGCATATTTAGAGGTGCTGCAACAGTGGACTGCCATGGAGTACACATCAGCTATTCTGTATTCAAGTTAATATGGTAGTACCCTCACTTAGTGAGTATCGTTTTAATGACATCTATTTGTAACAAATGATAATTAATATACTTAAGTGAATGAAGTTCACAAACACAAAATAAATTAACTCATGTAGTCTTGAAGAATAGTGGTCGATCAATATGAATGAAAGTGAAACTACGCATAGGGTCCATTACAGAAACATTCTGGCATTCTGTAAACTGATTTTGAGAAAATCATTTGAAATCAAGAAAACCTGGACATTGAAACCCTCCAAATACTGAGAATATGACAGCTAGCATAGGTGATATGGAGACTTCCCATTAGCAACAAAGTCAGATTATTACACTACTGTTTCTGAAAATTGCAACAAATAGAATGACACATGTGATCAAAATGAAATTTATTTTCAGATTAGAGACATAACAAAATGCAAATGATCAGAATTACAAAATTGTACATGCACTCTGGCCATGAGAATTCAGTAAGGTGTGAAGCCACCACTCGCTGTAATCAGAGCCTCTAGATGTCATGGCATGGAATCGAAGATATGCTGCTGGGGAACATACTGCAGTATGTTTCGTAGGCACATCCACAAAATATCAATAGTGGTTACAGGAAGACCAGATTAAAAAAATTATTATTATCATTATTATTATTAATAATTTAACTGTGATGGCAATTCACTTAGTCATCTAATTACCCCTTTTTTATTTTAACATCTCATATAACTTGAGTGTTAAATTTCACCCCCGCCCCCTTGCCCTTCAAATCTACTTTTGCGATCTATGAATGTTAAATATAAATTGCTTCAGTGTTTTTGGTAAATTATTCATCACTTCACTTAGTAATTTGTTCCAATTCATGACACCCTTACTCACAAAGGCAAATTTCCCACTCCCTTATACATGAAATTGAGTGCTTGGATGTTGTCATGCTTATATTTACCCAACCATACACTATTTAATTCTTCAACCAATATCCTTCAAAGACCCATCATCAATATGCCTTGTACATTCCCAGCACTATATTCACCATCCTCCTGTCTTCCAATGACTCCCAATCCAGCTCCTTTATCATAACAGTTACTGACTGGGTCCTGCCATAATTTGTACATACAAATCTAACTGCTCTTCTTTTCACACCCTCCAACTCCTGTATTTGATACCAAAAGTGTGGGTCTCAAACTACATCATATTCAACCAACGGTCTGACCAAAGTTTTGTATCCTAATTCCCTAACTTCTCTGGTATACATGAAGGATTTTGTAAACTTTTACTACCTTCTGTCCAATGTGCTTTGCCCAGTTGAGTTTATTATCAAATGTTGTGCCAAGCCCTCAACAACAAATTCTGACCCCACCCTATTATCCGTATATCTAATAAGCTGTTTCTTCTTAGCATTAATCTTCATTCCACGCTGACCTACCCAGTTAGATACTCTATCCAGGTAACCCTGCTGTTGTTCACAGTCGTCTCCTATTTTTATCCCATTATATACCCTTATGTCATCTGCAAACAATCTAAATTCTCACCTTAAGCCATCAGCACAATCATTCATTAGAATAATGAACAGCAACGGTCCGAATACACTACCCTGTCACACTCTCATATTTACTTCCACATCTTCTGATAACGTATTTCCTACTCTAACTCTGTGTGGATCACCATTTTAGCTTTAAGCTCAGAGCAGTGATTTTTATTTCACCAAGTTCCTCTGTCTGATATGCTGTCTCTATTACAACAGCACTTCGAGCCCAGGTTAGTTAAGTTGTTCCGCCACACACTACAATTGTAGTACTTCTTATATGATGGGCAATAATATGAGCAAATTGATGGAATAGCAAAGGGGAGTCCTATGTCCTCTGTGATATCTAATTTCTTTATGGTAGATTTTGGCGAGAAAGCATTGAAAAGTATTCCCATGAAGCCAAGTGTCTTTTATCACTACATGGATGATACATGATAGGTTTCTCCTTCACCTGAGCAGTATCAACACAAACATCCAGTTCATGATGGAGGTGGAAAAGGAAGGCCATCTGCCCTTTTTGGATATTCTTATTGAAAAAAAAAATCTTATGAAACTTTATGACACACTGTGTACATTAAGACCATTTTCCTACCACCACAAAAAACAAGGAACATTGTACTCTCCAAAGGATGACCTTGCCCTTCGTACACCAGGAGTTTGTAGCATTTGGTATGAATGTGGAAAAAAGTACATCTTCCAGATGATACGGTATATTAAACAACATTGTTTTGAACATGCCTGGCATGTTCACCTGGGACAAAAGGACAAATCTATGAACAAGGACATGGATTCAATTTCGACCCAACCAAGGTGCTGGCACATGCGAGAGGCTTCTGGGACAGCATCACTATTGTGGCTTTCAACTAAGTGGTGAATGGATAGCAGTTACTGGGACTCCTCATCAGCAATGGTCTGTGTTTTGTGCTTCGTGGGCATCTAATGAAGTCTGAGATGCTGCTGGGCAATGTAATAAATGTCTGTTGTTGCCATGCCAGTTTTTCAACAATGTGCTCTAGGCAAACTTTAATTCTTACGACTGCACCTGAAGATGGTGGTGGAGATTCATGTCACTGAAATATAGTGTATAAATAATAGTATTACTCTATTGGTTTCCAAGAAAAATTCATAAATATGAAAACTTTATTCATTTTATTTCTGTTTCCTTGTTCGTACTTCCTCTGCCTTCTTCATTTTTTTAAAAGAAAATAAATGCTGAATACTAGCTCAAATGCTCTCAAAGCAGTTGAATTTACTTAAAAATTATTTTTTTTATCCCTTTCTTACCAACTTGAATCCTCACTTACCACAAAGTTACAATGTCCATGTGCTAGTGAAAGATGACATTCTCTTTATTTTTTACACTGAAGTGTGTCAAAATCATGGAATACCTTCTAACATCACATGGGACCTCCTTTTGCCAGGCAAAGTATAACAACCCCACATGACATTGACTCAAAAAGTTGTAGGAAGTCCCCTGAAGAAATATTAAGCCGTTAATAATTACTGTTTTGCCAGTGCAGGAAGTTGGGCATGAACTGACCTTTTAAACGTGTCCCAGATATATTTGATTGGATTCATGTATGGTGCTCTCGGTAATCAAATCATTGGCTGGAATTGTCCAGAATTTTTCTCAAGCCAATTGTGAATGATTTTGGCCAGGTGATGTGGCACACAGTTGTCTTGAAAAAGTACATTGTTGTTTGGGAACATTAAGAACATGATTGGCTGCAAATGGTCTCCAAGTAGCTGAGTATAATATGTCCAGTCAATTGTTGGTTAAGTTTGAATGAAGGTCCCAGTCCATGCCATGTAAACACATCCCATACCAGGATTGAGTCATCACCAGCTTTCACAAAGCAATCCTGACTACCAAGGCCCATGGACTTTTAGGATCTGTGCCACTATTGAACCCTACTGCCAGCTCTTACCAACTAGAATCATGACTCATCTGACAATGCAATGTTTTTTTTCAGTCATCTATGGTCCAACTGACATGTTCATGAGCCCAGAAGAGACATTTTAGCCAGTGGCATTTTGTTAGCAGAGGCACTTATGTCAGTATTTTGCTGCCATTTCCATTCAACGCCAAATTTCACTGCACTGTCAGACATCCCATAACGAGTGTTGCTGTTCTTTGATGCAGGTTTGTCGGTCTTTCAACACTGACACCTCAACACAGATGTTGCTGGTCTCAGTTATTAATTAGAAATGGTTGGCCATTGCGTTGTACATGGTGGGAGGTAATGCTGGAAATTACATATTCACAGCACACTCTTGACACTATGGATTGAGGAAATTGAATGCTCCATGCGTCTAGTGCCCACTACCTTGCTGCATTCAGAGTACGTTAAATCATGACGTGCTGCTTAAATCACATCTGAAAACCTTTCACATTACTTATGAGAGTACAACTGTAGTGCTGACACATTAGTATGTTACTTCCGCATGGTACTGCCATCTGGATATTTGGGATATTTGTATCTTCCTATCCCATGACTTTTGGTATTTCAATGTATATCTATGAATGACTACTGTTCATTTCACTTTAATTATTATTTATTTTGTAGTATTAATTTGTAATTCTGAGAATTTATTTGAACATAAAGAGCCATTCTCCATCTCCCTGTAATAAATTTAATATATTATCTTAATATATTATCTTAATGAGAATGGATGTAGTCTTCTCGGGAGACTAGCCGAGTAAACAAGGTGTTTCCACACGATATTTCGGCGATCTCAGGCTCTGTCGCCATCTTCTGGTGAAGTGGCGACGGAGCCTGAGATCGCCGAAATATCATTTGGAAACACCTTCTTTACTCTGCTAGTCTCCGAGAAGACTACATCTATTATAATCATGTTAACAAACTTTGCTAAACAGATATTAAACATAGAATTTAGGGAAAATAAAACAATTTCACTTTCCTTGAGGCAAACCTAGTCTAGTAAACCAATTCTCATAAAAAAAAAGTTTATTTCTCTCACCTGCTCCCTTGTGAGTTTTGGGTCTCCTTGGTAGGTTGTGTTGTCTGGCATCTGGATGGCTGGCACGAACTAATCCATCATCCTGATTGATGTACATATAGCGTGGTATGCCAAGTCCTGACAAGCAAATGCCATGAGATAATAATTACATGGAAAGAAAAGACAAACTATACGTACCACTTGGCACAAAAACACAATATCTACACATAAAAAGGAAAGAAGACATATGAGCAACTAAAACAAAGAACATGTATGAACGCCATGTGGCCATGTACCTTACAAAAGTTTAGCATGGGATATAGATAAATACAAAAAAAAAAAAAAAAAAAAAAAGTATTACGATTATAGTGTGGAGAAGGAATTGCTTGTTGAAGACCTAAATGTATATCTTGGCATAACATTTCATAATAAACTCAGCTTGGAAAGGCTTGAAAATCCTTAATTTACTATAGAGGGTGATGTGGTTGTGTACCAGAGAAGTGAAGCAAATGGGTCACAAAACTTCAGTAAGAACATGGTGATATAGAGTTGACTCACATGTGTGTGATGAGTGCAAAGGAGGAGAGGTAGAATTGTCTGTAAAATATTACAAAACACAATCAGTAACAGAAATGATAAAGGAACTGTAACGTGATTTATTGGAAGGCAGGAAGAGAGTTCAAGACATATGTTGGGGATGAGGTGTGGAAAGATACATGTGGAAGAATTAAGAATTTTGCAAGAAATTGAAAAGATTACCATGGCTGGCAATTATTTTCAGGAATAAGGATGTGATAAAATTTTCTTTTGTAGGTTATGGAGTCAGGGATTGGATTGGAATAAATTATGATGAATAATTTACCAAAATTGGAGAAAGAATATAAAGTAAAAATTTATAGAGGGCAAAAGTAGGCAGGTACAAGAAAGGGGTAAAATGGGTATGTAGGAAAATTGCTACCAGAGCATGTGCTCCATTGCAATTAAATTACATTTTTTTAAAAGAAGATAAGTAAAGTAGTATACATCAAGATAATGGGGCTTGGAGGCATATTGGTCAAAGAATTAGGAATAGTGCATGGAATGGGAAAGATGGCCATGAACACAAGTTGGTGCTCGATTTCATGCACAAGGGAGAGGGAAAATTTTCTTTTGTTGGTAAGGGTGTCAGGGATTGGAAAAAATTAGTGAGTGAAGTGATGAATAATTTACCGAAAATGTTTAAGGAATTCAAAATTAAAATTTGCAAATTGAAAAAGTAAATGGAGGAGGAATTCAACATTCCAGTTATAAAAGATAATTAAAAAAAGGGGAATTGCCACTGGAGTGTTAGCTCCATCGCAATTAAAAATTAATAGTAATAAAAAAAAAGGAGACCCTGCTATGCAGGATAAATGCTAGGAAGAAGATATGAACAAAATTAATGCATTAATTTCCCATTTTCTATCATTGGAATGTTTTCATAGAATGAGCACTACTCAGAAATAAAACTGTGTACAAAATAGTGAAAAGAAATAACTTTGGAAATAAAAAAATAATGGTGAAGCCAAGTAGAAAAAAAGGGGCAAAGTGCCATGATCTGAAACCAAATTCCAAGATTTGTTTCACAAAAATAATTTCTTCCTTTGAATATAAACAGTTCTCATTTCTATTTAAAACATTTAAACTCTGCATTTAATAGGTTTACTAAATCAGACTGAGCAATACTACATCACACAAAATTTGATTTCTGTAATATTTCCTTACCCTTGGTCTGGAACACATCCAGCAATCGCATGCAACATCTTTCCTCACTGTTGTTCCTTGAGCCTTCTTTAGTGTTTGAGACCTAGAATAAAAGAACAAGTACCATAATATGAGGTATACTGCTATTATGGGGTGTAAGGTCTTGGAAGCGACTATATTATAAACTTCTCCTTCACATAGTGCCCCCTGTTTACTTGAACGAGGCTCTGGAAAGTGAATGATTCCCAGTACAAGGAGTTACCCACTGCTTGCCAAAGGCCTCCTAAAAGGTGGGGGCAAGGAGTGGTTCAGGGCACCCTTGCCCTTGAGGTTGGAAATGGCCTCTGAGGCGGATGAATCAGAAATGGCCAACGGCATGGGGATACAGAAGGCAACAGGAAGCAACTGAATTAAAGAAACAAAGAGTATCCCAATGCCATGTAATCCTCTCAAATTACATATAGAATGATGGCTTCTTCCTGGATAAAATATGCCGGAGGTAAAATAGTTCCCCAATCGGATCTCCAGGTGTGGACTACTCAGGTGGAGTCATCATAATGGATAGAAACATTTTACGAGTAGGAGTGTGGAATGGTAAAAGTTTAAATAGACTAGAAAATTTAAAAAGGGAGCTGAAATAACTTTATTTAGATGTTGCTGGGGTTTGTGAGATTAAGTGGAAGAACTGGCAGGATTTCTGGTCACAGAATAATTAGCACCCAAGTGGTCAGTGGCGTTGGATTTGTTACGAACAAGAGAGTACGGAAACAAGGGTGTTGTTAGAAACAGTGATGGGTTTATTTTGATGATGATAAAAAATAAGCCCGCTCCAACCACATTAGTACAAGTGCATATAACAATGTCACATGAAGATGATGAAGAAATAGAGAAAATATATGCAAAAATGGAAGAATTAATAAGGGAAGTAAATCTAATAATCATGGGTGAATAGAATGCAGTAGAGGGAGAAGGAAATGAAGGGACGCTGCAGGTAATTTTGTACTAGGAGAAAGAAATAAGTGAGGAAGCAGGTTGTTAGAATTTTGTGGAAACATAAACTAGTCCTGGTCCATATACTATTTAAGGACCATGTATGAAGGACATACACCTGCAAGCATAAAGGGGTTACAGGTAGATATCAGCTAGATTATATCACGACCAAATAAAGATTCAGGAATCAAGTACTACACTGTAAAGCATACCCGGGAGATGACACAGAATCTGACCACAATCTGGCAGTTATGAAGTGCGGGCTGAAATTTAAGAGAATAAGGAAGTAATGCAAGCAGAACAGACTGTGTGGTGAGACAGTATTATATTATGTTAAAATGCAGAAGGTTTACTAGAAGTGGGTAGGCAGTTAGCAGATTTAATGTGTTTGTATAATGTTTGGAATTAACATAAAACATTTTGCAGTATAAGAATGTCAAAGAAATGCTTTAAACAAGAGTAATTGTTTGTAAAATCTCAGTTTTTCATGAAGCATTATCGAGTGTGGAAGCGCACGTTGTAGAAACGCTGGAAGAATTATTGAAAATAGGCCAAGGCTTGCTAGCTCGGGAGGTGGAAGCAACCTGCTAATATGGTGTTTAGTATCATGACCACAAGTTTTGGTCTCCAGTTGTCAAGTGTATAGGACTGATGGAAATACAGCGTAATGTGTTTTTAAATGACTCAGACAAGAGCTTCTAGAAGAACTGAGTGATCTTGTAATTAGTTGATCAGAGTGGAGTGTGTTGTGTCGTTGGACTGAATAATGCTTGGTGACAATCTGTTACTGCAGGAGAAAAAGTTAAGAACCGCCTTATCGATGGTCAATTAATTAAATTATAAGTTGGGTTTTCCAATAATCCAAGAGTGAATTGCTGAGCGGTTCATGTAGTGGTTTCCTAAATATAGACGAATTGGCAATCCAAACACTCAACTAAACTGTACCACATATCAAAGCCTACCCAACCACACCAGACTTTATCACGACAACTGGAAGTGAACAGACTGAAACAGTTTAACAACAGAAAAAAATTTGCAGAGATGGTAGACATGGCTCTAAGAAATAATTCTGAAAGGAGTTCAATTGAGGATGAATGTAATGCATTGATGAGAGAAATAATCAAAGCTGGGGTTGATAAACATTTGGCTTTATGAAACAATCCGCCCAAAAACCTTGGATCACACAAGAAATTTTGGAGTTGATCGATCAGAGAAGAAGGCACAAATATACTCAGGATGAAGCAGGAAGAGATCAGTATAGACGTGTTAGAAGTGAAATAAACAGGAAAAGCAAAAGAATAGTGACTGTAAGAAAAGTGTGAAGAAGCAGAAAAGGAAATGGTCATATGTAAAGTTGGAGAATCAAACAAGATTATGAAGAAATGAAGAAAAGATACAAAATTAACCTTATTTCTGGTATTTCTAAACTCCATGCTTTGCTAGCATTAAGTGCAGTGTTCCACACATAGAGTTTTAAAAAGTTCTTTCTGTGCTCTAGATCAATATTTGAAACTAATAAGCATATTATAACAAAAAAATCTCTAGGCAGGCCAAACTCAGACATTACAATATAGTGGTACTGCCAGAAGCATTATATGCATCAGAAACAACCACGATTGGGGCTTCAGGCATCATAGAAGCAGAAAAAATTGAATGCGAAATCCTTAGAAAATGTTTTGAAGCAATATATAAAGACAGAAAAAACCAATGAAAGAACTATGCGAACATTAAGATAGATTGACAGACATAATCAGAAGACACAAATTACAATTCTATGGACATTTACAGAGAATGAACAACACTAGACTCACAAAGAGGATCTCTGATGTGGTAAATGGTTCACTCAGCAAAAGCAATTGGTTCCATGAAATAGAAAAGGACTTAATTCATGCAGGGATCAGCAACGAAATGACACAGGAAAAGGAAAAATTCAGGAAGAAAATTATGAACACAAAATTTAAAATACAGAAGAAAACAGGAACAAAATGGCCAGAACAAAGGAAACAGGAACACAGTGAACGTATAAAGAGGTTTTGGGAATAGAAGAGGAAGAAGACAAATACAGACAAACAAAAACTGAATAATCATGAATAATTTGAGTAAAAACACTGCCCCCAAGGACAATAATTACTTATAATAATAATAAAAATAATAACAATAAAAATAAAAATAATTAAGAAAACTACAACATTCCAGGTTATGCCTTTATACATGAAAATGTGACTGACATACCTCATTGCCACAAACTTACTGCTATGGAGCATTTCATAGATCAGTGCCTGCTCAATAGCTTGCCGAGCATATCCTTCATCACCACCCTGGCTTACATTATACTTAATAAGGACTGTAGTGATGAGCTAAAACATTATGCTCAGAAGCTTAATAGCACGTTGGCCTGGCTTTGGAATGCAATACAGCATTAATTTGTGTGGCATGGATTTAACAAGTCCTTGGCAGGTATCCAGAGGTATCTCATACGAGATGTCTACAAACAGATCATGGAGTTCTCTTAAATTATGGGCCAGTGGTTTGTTAACGTGAAGCTGGCATCCATACCATCCCTAATGTGTTCTATCAGGTTGAGTTAGGTGAATTTGGTGGCCAAGATGTCAACATGAGTTCACTGTTATGTACCTCAAATCACTGTAACATGATTCTAGCCTTGTGGCATGGACAGTTATCCTGTAGTAAGATGGCATCGCCAATGTAGAGGACACGAAACATGAAAGGACGCAGGTAGTATATAATCGTTATCATGCAGTCCAGAGCTGCCACAGTCCCTTCAATCACCTACACAGGTCCTATCTAAGACAAAGTGAATGTCACCCATAGCATAAACTGCCCCCACCGGCCTGCGTCCATGGCATGGTGCATGTTTTGAGATGGAATATCCGGACATGATTATCAACCTGATGTTACAAGAAACGCAATTCATTTGACACACTTACATTGTTCCACAGTCCTTTTTTGATGAGCTTGTGCCCACTGCAATCGTAATTGACGGTACTGTTGGGGCAAAATGGGAACATATAAGAAACTCAATGTTCAGCATGGTGCACTGAATGGTGAACTCTGAAACACATATGAGTGCACCAGCACTATACCATCAGATCTGCCACAGATCACCCTATTTCCTGCTTTACAGAATGGCAAACCTCCACATTCTGTGATGAGGCATGGACGTACACACCTCTCCTGTTTTCACCAGCCTTCAACCACTTTCCACAGATGCTCCCTATGGTAGCATACAAACAGCTAACCAGGGCTCAACATTTCCAAGATGGTCCTTCCCTAGCAGAGTGCCATAATACTATGCCATTTGTCAAAGTAAGTTATGTCAGTGGATTTTCTCATTTGCCATACGTATCATTGCCGGAATGAATCCCCATGCACATATGCTCCACTTATATACTTTAATTACCACACGATGTACCTGCATCGTCACCAGATGACATTTAATCTTGCGGAGGCAGTGGTCATAATGCTTTGGCTCATCCTCCTTCATTAGCAATAAATACCATCAAATTTGTGGCATCATCAAAGTCCATCTAACATCACACATGTAGCTCAGGTTCGTAGATGATATTTTTGTGATGTAGACAAATCAGGAAATCAAACTTCTTAGCTTCCTAAACACCTTAATCCCTGAAATTCACATGGTTCTGTACCCACACTCAAGTCACTTTCCAGGATGTCGATGTATCCCTCGCCAGTGAATACCTCATCTCCTCGGCCCACATCACACCTATCAACCTCCAAATGTATCTCTGATTCGACAGTTGCCACCTGTATCACACCAAATGCTCCTTCCCTTACAGTCTTGTTACTTGTGGCAGTCATATATACACTGAGCAGCAGTCCCTCAAACAGTATTCCAACAACATCTACCAAGTACTTACCTTGCACTATTATCAACCAGCTTAAGTTCACAACTATCCCAGGCCACACCACAACTACCACAACCCATCAGCCCCCCTGAACCCTATAAAATCAGCCATAGTTCAGTTGTAGTGGGAATGTTTATGCTTCTCAGTATGCACACTTATGCATCTCACTGTTTGCAACAATACAAACCCATTAGCTATGATTGTTGTGACTATTCACTGCGGGCATAATATATCAATCACGAAGTTGCTTGGTTCTTTTTACAGTCAGCACCCAGAGATTTGACCCTATTATTATTATCATTATCATTATATGTCAAATACAAACAAAATACATGTTAATCAGATATCTATATGCAGGGATTCAAGCTATCTTCTGGCAGCTGGTTCTGCTCGATGCATGTGAGATGGCCTTCAGATAGTCTTCTTGCTGGAAAGTCCATCACAATGTGGTCATTGGTTTGGATAACTCCACAGTCACACAGTGCATCTTCACGGAGCCCCCATTTACTGTATGTGTGGTTGCATTGCACATTCCGTGTCCTGTGCGAAATCTACTCAGTTGATACAAAAAATGCTCAGGCAGGCCAAATGCTGGAACAGATCTTTTGCAAGCCCACAATTGTGTGGGCTGTTGGCTTCCCACTCCTTTTTCCACTCTACATGTAAGTCAAAGTTGTTATTTCTAAGCTTGGCTGCTTCCATATAGGCACGTCTCCATGATTTTAATTGTGTGTGAGACAGGTGAAGAAGGTTGCTATACAAAGGAATCACATTGTGTACCTCCACTTCTTCCAATTGTTTAAGCAGTATCGATTTTCCCCTCACGTGTGGTGTGGGATAGACCTAATGACACCACTCACTGTTTTCATAGCAGTGTTAAGCTGAGTTTCAACTTTGGCAGTATGAGCACTACCAAGCCATGTAGAGCAACAGTATTCCGCTGCAGAGAATACCAGGCTAAAGACTGCTCCTTTGCATTGCGTGATGTACCAGCCAGTTCTTTACGAGGTTAACACGAGTCTTCACTTTCTCTGTAGTGTTAGAAAATGTTGACAAAAAGTGAAGGGTTGATCCAAGGTAATTCCCAAATATTTAGGGTGGTCTTTGTGTTCTACTCTTTCAAGGGGTCTGAAGGTTGATCTTATTCTGACATATGTGAGGTGGTTTGAAAAGTGGAAGCAACAAGACTCTGTCTTTGTCAGGTTAGGTTTTAGTCTCCACTTACTGAAGAATATGTACAGTTGATTAAGACTCTCAGGTAGTCTATCTTCACAAATCTGAAAATTTCTACTCTGGAAAGTAATAGCCAAATCATCAGCATACTGTAATTTAGTTGAGGTGTGCCCGCAATATATAAATTAAAAAGTACAGGCGCCAGCACTGAACCCTGGGAATGTTGAGGACATGCCAGCGACTCTTTTGGGTCCCCCAGTGAACCTCGAATTTGGGGTTACTCAGCATGTTGTTCAAGAGTTCACCAACTTTTTTACATGGTACAGCATTTAGGAGTTTGAGGAAGTGCTCCTCACTACAGACAGTATCATAGGCTGCTGATAGGTTGACGAACACAGCTCCTGTTTAAAGTTTCTTTTAGAACGCAGTCTCAATGTGGTCAGAGTCATAACTGTCAGAACCTGGACAGCACAGTAATGCTTTGGCTCGAATTCAGCCTGCTCTGGGGAAGCAACATTATTAACGGCATTGTGAATCCGAGCCAGCATCATCCTCTCAAGCAGTTTATATGCTGTGCTGAGAAGGAAAATTGGACTAAAATCCTCTAGTGCATTTCATTCCTTACCTGGTTTTTGGATGGGAATAATCTTAGTTTTTTTTTTTTAAAGGAAGAAGGCAACTTTGAGGTCTGCAATATTTCATTGAAAAGTGCAAGCAACCAGTATCTTGTGATAGGGCCTACATTAACAAAGAACTCTGGGTACAGGCCATCATGTCCAGCAGTTCTGTGGAGTTTGGTATATTTTAGTGCAGTATCCGGTTCAGACAAAGTCAAGGGATCTGAACATTCTGCATTTGATTTAGTGTGTGATTTTGACATAAAGGGATTATCTGCAGAGAAAAGCGAGGACCTATCCAAGCTCATTTGACCCTGAAAAAATAAAATGATATCTGTTCAAATCTCATATTATCCTCAGATTACAGATTCTAACCAGAATCATGAACAATGGTCACTTTCAAACAGTAAAACTCACTCAGTTTACGTTCTTTATACTCGATAGAACACAATATGAAGCTATATGCACTTACAACCATGAGGTTTACTGTTCTCCTCCACTTTGTAACAAAGTGCTATGATAAAATTACTTAACAGAGCATTATGAAAAATATATGAATGAACATTTCACCACCAAGACTGACACTGAAGTTAACTAATCACAGACTGTTGCCAGAGCACCATGTCATGCCCAGAAATCAGTACACTGCTCCTCTCTGTTACCCATGTGACCTGAATTAGCCAATCGCAGACTGTCTTCTGCAAATCTCCATACTAAATTAACTCCTGCCATGTCTCTTTGAAGCAATCTTTACATTATTCCATAATCTATAATTCGCAAGTTTTGGTCATCTGTCATGTCATCTGTTACGCCACGACATCACACTATGACGTCACGCTATGACATAACACTTATTGCTTTCGTAGCCGAACTTTCGACCAGAGATGTTGTTTTAGGTAATGCACAATATTTAACAAATAATAACACTTCCAAGCTGCCGTGAACAAATTAACTGTCAGAATACTGAAAGAAAGGTATCTATTGTGTTTGAACTGACATGTCAATCATTAAATGCTTATATTTATGTATTATTCGTTTGACATAGAAGTATTCCTTAAATTCTTTGTCCATAGATGTTTAAGATAAAAGCATTAATTTTTGAGAATCAATGTTAGTGAAAGTTTTGATTAGATTGTTATTTAGCATGGGTCAGAATTACATCTGGCATTTGATGTTATGGCAGAGGGCATGAATAATTTAGTTTTTGCTTTGTGTCCTGTTCTTGAAATTATTAATTTGATTGAACAGAAATAGTTATACAATGATCGTGATCTGTGCAGCCTAGACTACAATTAAAACAAATATTATGTGGCATAATGTAAGTTTATAAGATATATTTCTTTGCTTTCACCGGGCAATATTATTGAGGCTATTATGTCAGCAACCTGTAACTGTATCAGCAATTCAAACATCATAATATCACTATGAATTGAGGATAACAAAAAAGAAAGTGTAAGAACACATGAAGATTTTTGAACAAATTTATATCGCGATGCATTATTTCCACTAAATTGCGATACAGTACATGTATTAATATGCATGAGATTGAAGTATTGTCTTTCTGGCTGCAAGTTTAGCGTAGTATGTGGTTAAGTTGAAATCAACATGGACCAGGTTGGAAATGGAAACCTTTCGCCACAGCGCAAGGCACGAGGAATTACAATGAATTTTATTTTATAACAATTCTCTTTAGCTGAGCAATTGCTAAGAAATGAATTTCTAGAACACTGAAATAAAAATATATATTTTATTTAAATTGACATATTAATTACAGTTGCTTTTTCCACTGAAATCAGTACCTGGTTTGAATTAAAGAAGTTCCAAATTGATTGCGATCTATGCTGCCTAAACCACAATTAAAACTAATATTACATGGCATAATCTAAGTCGTTAAGATTTATTTTTAGCATCCTTCATTTTTACTGGGGTCATAATTTCAGCCCCATGTAAACTATGTCAGCCATTAAAACATCAATCTTCATCACAGATAATAAGAAAGAAAAGTGTAAGAACCCATGAAGATTCTGAATCATGTTTATATATTGATACATGATGACACTGACATGTGATACAAGGACTGTAATAATTCATGTGTGACTGAAGCTTTGCTTTTCTAGCAGCAATATTAGCGGAGATTATGGTTAGGCTGAAATGCAATTTGGACCAAGTTGACAACTGAAGCTTTTTGCTGCAGCACAAGGGACGAGAAATTACAATGAATTTTATTTTATAACAATGAATCACATGAATCATTGGGCGGGTTGGGTTGTGGTCTCATCTTCCCCCCCCTCCCCCCCTCCCCCTCCCGCCATATATCTTGCCTCTCACATGAATAAGGTTTCTCACCAAAATATTGTGAAATTTGTTTGTTTTTCTCGCCCTCCTGCCTTCATCTGTAGTAAGTGACAGGCCAACTTTCCCCTTCCTATCTTATTTTTAGTGCCTAATGGCAGTTTCTTTGTTTCCATTATCCTATAAACTCCACAAGAATGAATGGCTACAGACAAACAGTATTCACCCAGAATTCACATTGCCTGGTAGGTGATAATGCCATCTCCCAGGACACAAATAATTTTAATTCTTGCTTCACTGTCCACATTACCCCAAACAACAACAGCCCCTTTGAAATCAGAAGGTGGAAAACTGGCTTGCCACTAAAAACTGGGCACAAGGCAACCACTTGGTCTCAACATATGATAACTGCCAGTGATTGCTTCAACTTTTATGCTCTCCTACCTTCTACCAACATGACCTAACTTGAACCACTGCTAACCAAAGGTGATGTTTAACTTATTGTTTTCCTAATTTACTGTCCATGATTAATTAGTTTTCTTGTTTATTTATATTAACATATGTTTATTTTGCTATCTGCTCGTTTTGCTTACCCATGACCAATATTGATTATATATTGACCAATGTGGTAATGGGTAACCTCTTAGATTCACTACCACCACCTCCTGTTTTCTGTTAGAACCTATACCAACCAAGTGCCTTACTCCATGTCACTATTTGAAGCAGTGTTGCATGCTGCAATGTATCTTGTGTAAGTATCCATTTGTGTGCTTATGCCATCCTGAATCATCCATACTCTAGTTTGTAAATCTAATTTACTAGTCAGTGTCATTTTTTCCACATCTTATAAGAAAATTAAAAAACTGGAAAGAAAAATAATGATAGGGAAATGAACTAACACTTACCATGTATAACAGCAGGAAAGTGTCAGCATATTACAAATATATGATTATGTAGGAAACATTGAAATTTTTGGGTGTATACCCTTTGTCAACACAAGAATATAGCATGCACATAGCAGGTATCAAGAGCCAATTGTTGTGATGTGCTACTCGGTAGTGTACCAAGACAATTTTATTCAATTTTTCCCCCTATTCTTTATGGTTCATTGAGTTCAAGGTCATTAAAGCTGGGAAATAATGGGGAGCAAGAAATAAGTTATGGCATTCAGAAGGAACCATCTTCACATTCACCTCTATTTATTTTGAGAAACCATATAAAACCAATATCTGGATGGTTGGACAGCAATTTGAATCAGCATCCTTTTGAATGACAGGCCTGATTATAACAACTCACTTACCGTGCAGTTGATAAGACTTCATAGGTGCTTCCAAATTTTGCTACACAATTGAAAGTGACCATCTAATGAAGAGACTAATGATTTCCAGTACATCAGTAGAAAAATAAAAAAGGGACACTTATTCTTGGTATTAGAAACGGTCTTTGTATCATAAATGGAACAAAATTTTAAAGAATAAGCGCTCATTGAAATAATGCAGTATTTTCACTGGTTTTGTTACAAATTACATTGTAAACCGCTGCACAATGAAATTTTGGGATTTTAAATAAGTATAACAAACTGTGGATGTCAATAAATCATACAGTACTAAAAAAAATAGTTGTATATGGGCTCCAGAAAATAGTGGGTGCTAATATTACAGAAAACCGAAAACTATATTGCAAAGTACTTGACAAGTCACAACAATTTCTAAAAGTATGAACTGAATATACAGGATACATGGTCCTAGAAATATGATAAATGATAAGAGAAATGTAAGCTACTGTGATAGAGTAGACAGAGAAAGATAGTAAGGGCATATTGGATAGGCTCCTACACTTGATATGTGTTGTAGGATTTCTCTGCATTCAGTTTTTCATAATTAATTGCTAGTGCTATCAATTGAGACATATGCAAGATTTCATTACATGTACAATGTAGTTTAAATAGTATAGTAAGAGCTTGGCTCTATCATGCTTTGATTGATACTAAATATTCTTATAACAGGGTAAGTTTGTATTTTATAATTACTGCCAGACAGTGGAGTGACGACAATAAGGAGTGGAAATGAATAACATTCCCAATACAGTTGGCTTTCAGCACAATTCCAAACTGGGATATTAATTCATACAGTAGCCACAAATTGAAAAAAATATTTATAAATGCAAAATTTCATCCAAATATTTAAGAACTTTTAGTGGGAAACAAGCTAACAGTTTCACATGCACGTTTCACAACTTTAACTCCTTCAACCTCCCTCCCACACACACAGCAGAAAGAGAGAGTTAATAAAACAATCTTCACCAATGGTTTTAGACGGAAAAAATTTAGATGGAAAAATTATCATGATATCATGTTGCATGTGCAAGAGAAATATTAACTTAAAAACCATCCTGGCAATCATATAATACATGTGGCACTTTGAGCAAACACATCTACTTGCAAACGCTATCCCACAGAATAATTATAGTAAATGGAACTTTAGGTGTGGTGAAGGGTTGTACATTGAGAGTTTGAAAACAAAAATACATTGTAACATTGTGTTAGTATTACAAAATGGTGATAATATCTATAAAATATTATTAGTGACCAAAATAATATAACTGGAAGGACACTGAGGGTCCAACCATTAGGGGGGGGGGGGGGAAGGAAGAAAAAAGATTGGCAAGCTGCAATCCTATCATGTCCATTACATATTCTGTTATTGAAGAAAAGTTTACTCCAAAAATTTCACTGTTTTTTCATCATACTTCTGTCATCTGTGGTAAGTGTTTATTCCTCTCTCTTTCCATATTCATTCTTAACAGTAAGAAATTGATTAAATATGATTCACAGTTTAATCCATAAATCAATCAAGATTATAGCTGCTCAACATACCTGCACTTCTGGAGGAACCATTTCTTTTGGCAAAGGTGCAGTGATCTGTTGCTTGTTAGCTTGTACAGCCTGCATTAAGTTAGTTTCATTCCCTGGTATGCGTAGCATCTTCTTTAGCATTTCAGTCTCAGGATCTATAATCTTCTGGAAAAAATACCCCTTATATACTAAATAAAATTGGATAATAGTGAAGTGAAATACTATTAGGCAAGGAAAATGAACACGTCACTCACCACAGAAGGGCCACTAAGAAGCGATAAATAAGAAAACATTTTACAATTTTTTGGTATAACCCTTCATTGTGATTAGGGAAGAATGTGTGGGAAGGGGATTGGATGTGTACATACTGAGACACTTCATATGATTCAATCATGTGGTAAGTCACAGTATATACACATCTGATCTCTTGCCACATGTTAGCGACTAACCATGATAAAGTTTACACCAAAATGCTGTAAAGTATGTTTGTGTTTGTTCATCATGGCCTCCTGCCTACATCTGTGGTAAGTGGGATATTAGCAGAATGCAAGCAACTGAGATAAAATTCCTAAGAGGTGGAGTGTTACAAAAATGGACATGAGAAGAAATAAAATAAATAGACCCACAGTAAAAGAGAAACCCCTATAGGAAATGTTGGACAAGGTGAGACTAAGATGGTATGGGCCTGTTAAGAGAAGGAGGTGCAGAAAATACTGTGGAACATTCACAATATGAAGATTCACAGTAAATGAGCCAGAAGAACACAAAGGGATACATGGCTGAGAGGAGTAGAGGCATGTGTAAGGAAAAGAGGAAAGGAGAGGAATATACTAAGGTGGTGATAGATATGTGGCGGGAAGAAAGGAGAAAACTGAGAGGCCTGTGCACAAAGCAGACTTTTCCAGTAGCTGGAAATTGTTGAAAATAATGATGATTATGTCACTATGGTTCTAAAGTTCTAATAGCTGCACAATATCATGAACAACAAAGAAACTGCAGGAAAGTGACAAAAGCACCCAAAAGTTTCAACAGTCTTTTTGAAATACTGATTAGAAATGTTTACCATCAGCACAAAATGATAAGCAATGTAACCACAATGAGAATTTCTCAACTTCTTTACAGGACTTTAAACAAGTATCAGAGTTTTGGCTATGTAATTAATTTTGTTCTAACTGAAGCTCTGAAAGCCTAATCATCTTCAAGATACTCTAACAAGGGTAGCTCACTATTCTCCCAGTAGTCCCACCATCATTAGCAGTACTGCAGGAAGCCCTTTTTGAAAATGGAATACATGTGGACTACAACACTCTGATTCTAATTCAACTGAGGTTTTGAACTTGTTCCCATTGTGACCACTTACATTTAAATTCCTGTGCATTCCTGTTTCCTCAATTCTCCCCCCCCTCCCCCTCAAACATGTTTGCTGGCCACAATACTAATCTTTTCACACTACTAAATAGAATACATATTTTTCTATCTACTCTTTTCTTTATCTTGGCCCTAACAAACAATTCTCATACATTATCAACACTGTCAGTGTTGTTCTAGCTAGTCTCACTTTTTTTATTAGGGCGAGCAAAGCGAGCCCTTATACTAGGAGACGATCTGTGCACACTTTGTGGTATACTTTTTGAAATAACTGCTGCACATAAAAACGTGAAATTAACATACTGATACAAAGTCAATTGTAGATGTGCCATCAATCATTATTTTTGTAAAAGAAAATAAATAAATAGCTATATTTTTAATTATTTCTATTCACTCATGCTGAGAGAAACCGGGGCGGTCACATCACGTGACGTGATCACGCGACCACGTCACGTGGTTTGACACAGTTATTGTCAAGAATTAGTGAATCGATTAACGCGCTAGATATTGGAAATGTGTTAATGTAGTTTTACTTTTAGTGTGTGTATTGAGAGGGGCGCAGTTTGAAAACACTGTTGGCATTTATGCAATAACTTGAAGTACAGCCATCTGTTCACACAAATGGTAAGATAATCAAATAAACTGTTCACTAAAAGTGTAGTTTGTGATTCCAATGTTGACCTGAGAACTTACGCTCCAGAAAGAGAGATATTAGTTTAATTGTTTGTCTTAAATATGATCTACGGTTGTTGAATGTTCTATGTAAATACATCTGTGATTTGTGTAAATTTAGATGCGACAGTTTTGTAATTATATAAAGAAATTCCACTCCCACACTTAATCAGGTATTTAAATACCTATACAGTTATAATGACTTACAATTGAATGTTTAATTAAAATTAAATAAAATATAAAAGGAATGTACACCTACTTCAGACTTTAATCGAAAATAACGTTGCCACAAACTAAAGTATTGAGAGAATCTGAACTCCAGGAAGGGAGATATTAATTTTTTTACCAAAGATTTTTCTGTATTATTGTTAAGAAATGTGTGTATGTGGGATTCTACGCCACAATTTGATGATGAATTTTTATGTAACTCGATGAGACTTCGAGATATAGCATGCATAAAATCTGTTGAAGGTATAGTTTCTTGTGCTTTTGGTGATGTTTCTTCTGGTCCAGGCTGTACTTCAACCTAACAACAACCAATATGAAGAAAATAAAACACCTATAGTGAATTTCCCCCGTGTTGATATAGTGGTTTTGGTGATTTGTTTTTGCTCTAGGCCAGATCTCACCCTAACCTCCTCACTTTTGAGATTATCTCAAGAATTAAGCGAGATATCAAAAAAGTTATTGTTTATTTTGATTTGTCCGTCAAGTTACATACGAATTCATCAGCAAATTTGGCTATAGTGAAATTTTTCTTCTGGTCCAGGCTTCATTTCAACCTAGCCACGTCAATTTTGACATTCGTTATCTCGAGAACTAAGTGAGATATCAAAAAATTTTATGATTTGTTTCACGGAGTTCTATAAGAAGAAATCTAAGTCCGCCTTCTCAAATGCCACAAGTGATAATAGTTCGTTTTGAAAATTATTTTCATTTAATTTATCAAAATAGTGGTTATGTTCCAATTTTACCCACAACTAAATTTTGTAAAAGAGGGAATATCACTTGTTCAAGAAAACAATTTCCATTACAATTAGCTTTTGCAATAACAATTCATAAAACTCAAGGTTTAAGATTGGATAAAGTTGTAGTAGATATTGGAGACAAAGAAACTTTTGTAGGCTTAACGTATGTTGTGTTATGGAGAGTAAAAACCTTAGAAAGCCTTGCCTTAAACAGATTTTCTTATGACCGAATTAGCGGTATTAAAAATTCAAGTATGTTAAAATGTAGAAAACAGGAAGAAACTCGAATGAGGAATTTTGTATCTCATTAAAACAAAATTAAATAAATTGATTTTTTAAATATTTAGGACTGTGTCTTATTACAAATGTGCTTAATTATTTTTTGTCAACGAACTAAAACCAGGTTTTTGGTGATAGTTCGTGAAGTTTAAATATTAAAATTCTTACAATTATTTATTAGTTTCTTTAGTTGTATATAATATTTCTTATGGCAAAAGTCCAGAGCCAACACAAAGCCGTACCTTTAGCTAGTTATATTACATACACCTCTTATCCACTTTCACTGCCATTTTCATTATGGGATGGCACTATTTTTCATTGGAATATTGACTTAGAAATTTATTTTCTGTCCTTTACCGCTGTTATTTACTTATATGGTGCTTGTGGCTGCTTAAATAAAACTTTCTGGGCATTCATCTTTCCTGTTTTTATTTTGGAAGGTCATTTTTTTAATTTTTTTAAATAAGATTGCTAGCCAATATTTCTGCCTCATGTGTTGTGTGTATATATATTTCTATGCAAAAGAAAGATAAAATTCTACCCAACACTCATCAAAGTTGAAGGGAGGAGGGCAGCAGCAACAAAAACTAACACACAACACAATATTTCAGACAAAACCCTTTGTCACAAACATAAGAGATGTGTGCCTGTGCTTGCGCAGGTGACTGCAGTCAACACAGCCACACACAGAATTCACTCATGGTTCCCCCCCTGCCCCCTCCCTACACCTATATTTATACACTGTCATCGTCCTTCCCCATGACTCTCGCTGACCAGTTGACCATCATCTTCCCAGTTGGTTGCATGCTGTTGTTCCTCCCATAATCACCTCCCCCCACGGCCCCATCATCTCTTTTTAGAAACCTGCCCCGATTGAATATTACTGGAAACAACACCGTTTTCATGCCATCCACCTCACCAGACTCCATTCCCATATACTTTTCTTTCAACATACCGCAGAATGATCTGACCATAAAACTGCCAGTGTCTGGCTGCTACCCTCAGCTCCACCATTCCCTCCATGTTTCTCGTTTTACACAATCTCTTATTCTCAAATGCTCAACAACATTTTATTCAACTTTCCTCCTTCCACAAAATTCTTTGCGTGTCATACACCACCAAAATTCAACACTTTAAACAAATTCTAACTGATCGCAGGCAGCTGCAACAGAAATGTGTGCAGAAACTTCCGCACAAGCTATCTAATTTCTTGAAAAGCTACCTTGCTCCAGGCCTGTCCCTTCCCTACAGACACTCCTCTCATATACAGTAAATACCATCTCCTCCCCTGATTGCCCAAACCCCATGTCTTGCCTAATTTTTAATGTAATAGTCCAATTGTAATATAGTTAAAGTTGTCGCATTAGACTGTGGCAAGCGTACGGCAAGAGGCAGGCAATGACTCGTTCCGGCAAGTAGGTTACGCTCGCTCAGCGAATTGGCAAATAGCTGGCTGCTCACACAGGCGGTCATCGCATGTTATAATCTTCGAGAAATCGTTGGAAATATCAGGTCATTGGCTGACCAACTGACGACAATAAAACGTGACCAGTTCTCTCGTGGAGCTTCTAGAACACGATCGAAAACAGATGTCGTTGCCTGGCTGTTAAGGCTAGGTAAGCAGTCACGCTGTCGTCACGAGCGACTAATGTGTATAAATGATCCGCCCTGAGGTCGGAGGGGGGGTAAGTCACAAGAGAGAATATCGGCCGCCACTATGTCCGTCTGAGCATCGAACCGGGACTTGCCAGCCACGCTCCTAGCCCGCCTTACAGCCCACGCGATGGTAGTGAGTTTTATCTGCCCAATTGGCCTAGCTGTAGCTATGGAATTCTATTGACAGGGAGCTACTGAAGTTGTAGTCTCTATAGTTGAAGATTAATAAATCAGAAGAGGTGTGTCAACTTGCTCTTTTAGTAGAAGCTCCCTTCAACAGCATCCGCAACTCAAACTGTTCAGTATCATCCACTAGCATCCAGACCAGGAGGGGCGCCGGAGTTGTGACACCAAGAGAACTGACAGACAAGTAAGTTCCCATAGGACCTGCACTGTAGCACAACATTCTCAGCCATTCCTGAGAAGCACGTAGTAGCAAACCAGCTATTACATTAATATCCCACATCCATATCCTCTACCCACCCCTCGAACCATTGCCGCAACTGAAGTATATACCACAACAGTCAATGGTCAACCTTTCATCCACTTCTCTGTCTGAACCAAAAGTGTCTATCTTATCCAATGGAATTTCTTTGTCACCTACACCTAAATTTGACCATGCTGCTCTGGTCTGGGACTTACTAGCATTCTGCTACACACGCCACTGGTGTTATCACTTTGCTACCACAACAGACTGTGACAATCAGCGGGAAGAGATTGAGTCCAGCTTAGAGTAGTTCAAACCATATCCCAACTTGATCCTCGTAACCTTCCCCAAAACCATCCCCTCCTCCTTTTTCAAGAGTTCCTTACATCCACCATCAAAATCTTTCCTCAACTATTCACAACTCCAACAACCTCAGCCCCACTGAAATCTGAGCCACGATAAAACTGTCCATGAACAAAAATATCATCATTGTTCCAGCAGATAAGGGCTGCACCACCATGGTCATCGACCACAGTGATGACCATGCTAAGGTCCTTGGATAGTTTTCAGACACCAAAACCTATCGTCCACAAGCCACAGTACTACCTATTCCATTTGCCTTGAAATTCACTCCATCCTTAACATCCTGGGCTCCTTGATGGGTCTCTTTACAATCCTCAGAATCCTCATACACCTCCTTCACACCTTCTTCCCAAGATCCACAAGGTTGGCAATCCAGGACAACCTATAGTTGCAAAATATGGTTCCACACTGAACAGATTTCAGCCTTGGTGGATCAACACTTCCAACTTTTCGTGCAGAACCTTTCTTCCTACATCAAGGACATCCCACATTTATGGAGTGTCTATCTTAAGTCACCAGTCCCCTACATCAAGACTCCTTCCTTGATGTAGTTTCCTTGTACACCAACATTCCCTACTGCGAAGGCCTCAGTTCCCTTCAACACTTCCTTGATTTGTGCATCTCACACAGTCTTCCGAGGACATCTTTTCTCACATCCCTCTTTTAATTCCCAAATTTATCACCAGATATATGGCACTGCCAAGGGTAGCCGCATGGACTGATCTTATGCCAACTTCTCCCTGGACCGCCTGGAGGAAGATTTTTCTGAAGAACTACCCTTTTGTGTGATTCATATACATAGGTGATATATTTATGATCTAGATCCACAGGAAAGACCACCTCCTAGATTTCCTCAACTCACTCAACAACAGTCACTCCATCAATTTCATTTGGTCATATTACCACACCTGTCTCACTTTCCTTCACACGAATATCACCTTATCACATGGTGCACTACCTATACTCATCAGGGCAAATAATTTAAACAATATACACACTTTGACAGTTGCCAATCCTTCCACACCAATTAATCCCACCTATACAGACTCTAATCCCATTACAGGAGAATCCTTTCCTATTATTGGACAAACCACCTGCACTACCACTAACCTTATTTACCAACTTCACTGCACTGCACTGCACTGTTTTCTACATTGGTCTTATCATCCAACAACTATCCTACAGGATGAATGGCCACAGGCAAAAAGTTTATACTTCCAACACAGACCATCCAGCATTGAGCATTTGAGAATAAGAGATTGTGTAAAACGAGAAACGTGGAGGGAATGGTGGAGCTGAGGGTAGCAGCCAGACACTGGCAGTTTTATGGTCAGATCATTCTGGGGTATGTTGAAGGAAAAGTATATGGGAATGGAGTCTGGTGAGGTGGATGGCATGAAAACGGTGTTGTTTCCAGTAATATTCAACCTGTCCCAATTGAAAATTATGTTTTTCCAAATATTTTTCAAAGTATGTATATATTTTTATATCTTTCTAGTTTTATTTATTTACTTATCTACTCCTACAACAGGTCAAAATATTTTAAAAAAATTCATTTTTAATGATGGTCACAGGGTTTATTTTATTCCACATTTTATTAACCGTTTACTTCCACATTTACTTCATTCCACCTTTATCTCACCACTGGTTCAAACACCACCCTCCCATGTGTATCATCTTTGTTTCATTTCATGTAGTGGGTAGGGGCGTGGTCAGTTCTTTCCCCCTGCCATATGCCTTGCCTCCTACATGACTAAAGTTATCAACCAAAATATTATAAAGTTTTTTGTGTTTGTGTTTTTACGTGTTTATCTCACCTTCCTGCCTTCATCTGTGGTGAGTGATCGGTTATTTTTTCCCTATCCTATATTATTTTGAGTTTCTTTTCAGTTAAATTTTAATCTCAGTTTTTCAAGTTGATGGAATCATTACAAAAAGCCTGTTGAAAATAGTTTTCAATAAGGTATGAACAAGCTTTTCACAAAAATCAGATGTAGTACTGGTCGTCAAGATGTTATTTTATGTTTAAATTAAAATTAACAAGCATTCACTGTACCAGTTCTGTCATCGGCAGACTACAGTGACACATTCTGTTCAAGGAGGGAATCATTAAACTATATGTGAAAACATTTCTTAGATTTCCCCATTGGGTAAGGCATCTATCTTTTCATTTGTTTCAATTCAAATAGTAACATCATCAAATTTATTTATCAATTCTCTGATAAAATACATGGTTATTACAAATGATAGTTGGGGTTTTGTCAATTCATTACACATGAAGTATTAAATGTATGTTCAAAGGTGGGTGCAAAAATTCTTAAACACTTCTGCTACCTCATTCACTAGACTTAAGACTTTTTCTGTGGGATTACTTCAAGGGCCAAGTCTTCATTTCCCCTCTACCCACAACTATTCCATGTCTGAAGGTACACATCAGAGCCACATTTCCAAACATTGTTGCTGAAATGCTGCACCATGTGTGGAGAAAAATGGACTACCATGCAGATGTATGCAGAGTGACAAAGTGTGCACATTTCAAGCATTAGTAATAAACAAAAACTTTGGGAATTTTTGTATGTAATAAAGAAATATTCTTATTTTTATATCAATTGTATTAAAAGTACTGATTTTTAAAAATCCTGGCAAATTATTTTTAATAACTCTGCATGGATGCAACCTTTATCACTAGGCTATTAAAAAGGTTGCCATTTTCCTTAGTTTTGTATGCACATTTGGAATTTACTAATATACAACCTCATATGAATGATTTTCTTTATACAGCTTTGTCAATCCTTGTTTCAGGATACAGCCGCTTTAAACCAGATGATTTAAATTTTACAAGTTAATGCTACATAATTTTGTTCCTTCCAGACTGATCGATCTTGAGCAACTTTCTTCCAGTTCACGCCTGTCACTCATCGAATGTCTTTATCCCAATGATCCGGGGGTCTTCCTGTTGCTGTTTCCAGGTCCCTTGGTCTCCGATCCAGAACTGCTGTAGTCCATCTATTGTCTCTTTTTCGAGCAATATGACCAGCCCATTCCCATTTTTGGGTATTCACTCTTTCTAAGATATCTGTCACTTTGGTTTTCGAACGAATGTAGATGGCCTTTTCCTGTCTCTTCTTGTAAAACCTAGCATTGCTCTTTCCATACTTCACTGGGAATTTCTCAGTTTTTGTTTGATTTGACTGTTTAGAGTCCAAGTCTGGCAGGCATATGTGAGGACTGGTAATACACATACCTGTTTTTTGAGATGTACTGGCATGTTTGATTTAAAAACTATGGAATTTCTTCCAAATGCTCATAAGCCCAGCTTTATGCACCTGTAAATATCAGACTTCGAGTCAACATTCATATTGATCAGTTGGCCATGATAGAGGTACCATTCCACGGACACAATACCCGCTTCCTTCGTGTCTGCCATGGCTTGGTATTTTTCTATCCATTTGTTTTGCATGATTTTGCTTTTTGACACTTTTATTTTAAGGCCCACTTCTCTGCAAGCTGCCTCTAGTTCATTTGTCAGTTCTTTTAGCTCTTCCAGACTGTTTGAGAGTAAAACTCTATCATCAGTGACTCTTAAGTTGTTGAGACTTCTTCCATTTATTCTTAACCCTCTATTTTTCCATTGGATTTTTGACATTGCCAACTTCAGGACTGATGTGAATAGCTTGGAGGATATAGAGTCTCATTGTTTAACCCCTCTTTCTACTGGGAACTCTTTGGTGGCTTCAGCATTGTTGACGAAGGCAGAGAAAGTACTGTAGATGTTATACAGTATGTAGCCTGGACTGACTTCTTGTTCCAGAAGGACTTGCACGATTGCTGAGTGATAGACATAATCAAAAGCTTTTTCAAAATCGATACAGGCGAAACAGAGTGGCATCTGGTATTCATTTGCTTGACTTATTACTTCGTGGATGACTTGGATGTGTTCTATCATGCTGAATCCTGACCTAAAGCCAGCCTGTTCGATTGGTTGTACTGTGTCCAAGGTAGAACTGATGCGGTTATTGATGACCTTCGTAAACACTTTGTAAATGATAGGAAGCAGGCTGATGGGGCAGTAGTTCTTAATGTTATAATGACTGCCTTTTTTGTGCAGTAATACAATCATTTCTTTGTTCCAGCTGGATTGGATGTTTTTCTCTTCGAGGCATTGTGAAAATACCTTAGCTAGGTGTCTGCTGATTTTTTCTCCATCAATTGGAGTATGTCAATGGATAGACCGTCATAACCACTAGCTGATCCTTTTTTCATTGCATGTACTGCCCTTCTAACTTCAGTTGGGAGGACTTCAGGAATTGGCGACTCTGGGCTTGATGTCATTAAAAGATTTTTTTCTTGCTTTCTGTACAAGGTCTGATAAAAGTTCCTGATGTGATCCAATACTGCCATTTTGTTTGAAATATGTTTGTTATTGTCGTCTACAGCTATTATTTGTTTCCTTCCTATCATTAATCTTTGTTTTGTTTTCTTATAGCTTTTCTTGTTTTCCATAACTGCTCTAACCAGATTTTCATTATATTTCTTGATGTCAGTTGTTATTTCTTTTCTAATGGTCTTGCACAGTTCAGCATATTCAATTAGATTTTTTCAGGTTTTACTTTCATTTTCCTTCATTTATTCAGGAGGGTTTTTATGTAATTGCTAATTTTACTTAATTTGGTGGTTTTAAGAGTGCCCGCAATTTCTGTGGCTAGTGTGTTAATAGTTGATGCTAGATTTCCATTGGTGGTTGTAACTAGATTTTTCCAATAATGTGCACTGAAGATGTCTTTCTTTTCGATGAGATTGATTATATATACTGATGTTCTATTGGTTCCTTTTATTAGCTTCCGTCTTTCGTGTTTTGCTCGAGCCAGCCGGTGATTGCTTCCAGTGTTGAATTTATTTAGAACAGTGACGTCTTGAACAAAATGGTAGCTGTTGGACAGAATGCAGTCTATTTCATTTTTAGTTTTATGATTTGGACTTCTCTATGTCCCCTTTTGACTTTGATGTTTTTTAAAAAATGTGTTCATGGCATGCATTTTTCTGTGTTCTGCAAATTGCACAAGCCATTCCCCTCCGTCATTCCTTGTTAGTATTCTGAAATTATCATCCATAGTGTCTCCTTGTTTCTTGGTACCTACAATGACATTGAAGTCTCCCATAGTAATCTGGAAATGGCAGTCATTGCCTCTGTTATGCAATTTCGTAACATCTTCATACAAAGACTCTACTTCATTGTCTGAGTGCGAGGATGTTTGAGCATATACCTGCAGTACTTGTATTTTGAATGATTTGACATAATTTAATTCACAACTAATTTCATGGATACCAACTTTTATTGAGGTACAAATTGTCAAAATGGAATCTCATAATAATTCCTGATTATTATCTATCATCAAAAACTATAAAACTTTTTAAGGAATAATATTATTTAAATATACTAGTATTATATGCATAACATACAGATTTAAAGCAATGGAATCAGGTAGGTTATGAAAGAAGTCAATGATGGTGCTGAACATAAATGAGAAAAATTAATGCATAAATGATAGTTAGAAATGAAGAGCAATTACCATTTCTGTTTTGTTATTGAGTTTTACAGCTCATTGACACTGGGAGAGGATGAAAGGACAGGGAAGGGAAGGGAAGGAATTAGCCATAGCCTCTCAAAGGAACCATCCTGGAATTTGTGTAGAGTGATTTCAGGAAACTATTGAAAACCAAAATTTGGATGACCAGATGGGGATTTGAACCCAAATCCTCCTGAATGACAGAGTCAAGCATTACTGCTCACCCATCAGGCTCGGTGTTATTACCACCACAGTGTAAGCACCATAACATTTAATAGTAATTATTTTATGTGGGGACTTGTGATAATTGGCAGTACGTTTCTGAGCAAACAAAAACCTTTGATTTACAAACAAGCCAATATCTTAATGCAAAATGGCTACAGCAATTATGAAAAAAAGAAGGATCTGTCAGTTTGCAAAATATTATAACTTTTAAAATATAAACTTTCATCACTTTACCAGAAATCATTAAGTTCTGCTGTAGTCAAAGATGTACTTTCCAGAGTTCACCCATCTAACCCTTATAAAGATCTGGAGGGGACTGTAAATGGAGGGTCAATGAAGAAAGAAAATGCTTGATGACATCATGATAAATAGAGACAAAGACTGGTGGAACAAAGGGAGCCTGCTGAATAGCAGAAAACCCTTGATGATGATAGAAGTTTATTATTATTATTATTTTCAGATGGGTAGCTACAGCTTGTTAACAAGGTCTGTAAAGCCAGGAGAGGATGGCAGAGAAGGAAATCAATCATTGGGAAACCATGGACAGATTAAATCAGTATAGCTAGATAAGGGATTGAACTGTCAGGGAAAAACATAATCCTGATATTCTGTGTATCTGTTTAAGGAAATTTGCCTTAGCAGCAACAGTAGTTTCATAACAATGATCAACCATTATAGATTTCAGTTTTAAGGGGTGGGGTGGACAGGATGTAAGCTGGAAATAGCTCCAATAAATATTGAAATTGGGGAAAATATGGCACCATGTTATTGGCCAAAACATCATTATCATCAGAAATTGGTTAGTCTAGAAAAAGCTCTCTAGCCACAATTAATATATTATTTCTCAAACAACTCAAAGGAAAAAGTAGTCAGGAAACAGATAGCAGATAGCACAGAAGGCTTGCTGCTGGTTTCATGCTGTATTCAGATTGATTTCCCAGATAGTTTAAAATTTAATAAAGTTTTACAGACAACCTAGCATTGCTGTATATGAAGAAAGTAAAATAAAAAATGTATCAAATAAAATCAATTACACAGATTTCTAATTCTTTTCAGTGTTTCAGCTGAAGAGTGATTTTTCAGTAGATATGCTTTATCAGGCTTACTAACCTTAGGCTGATTATTAAAGGGCCTCAGATCTTGAGGTGGAGGTTTTGATGGAAGCTTCTGAAAAATAATTAGATATATTTAATTACACCACAATTTAGTTACAATTCGAGAAGTGTGTAAATTTGACCACAAACTGACCTGTAAATTGGACCAAAGCGCTTGGAATTCTGGATTGGTAACTTTCTGGCGATTACCATGTGATACTTCAGCAGCACGAACCTGAGAAAATATGAAAAAAATATAAAACTTATAATACCTACTGTATTAAAGAGGGAAGAAAGGCAATGACCATAAGTTTAATTTACTTAATACAATATAACCTAACTACAATACCATAAGAAAGCATTAGTATCATCTCAATTTTACATATACCCAGCTGTCATAATAGAATTTCATCATGACTGACCTCATAACAAGGCTGCTGATAAATATTCCAGTTGAAGGAAAAATGTGTATTTTTAATAAATTATCCTCTTTCTTCGACTTCTCAACTGGTCATTCATAGACCAAATTCCTTTACTATGGTTCAGATTCATGTCTGAAATATTTATGGCAGAGAGATCATTTTGAGTTTATCGACAGCACTAAATAATACAACAATCTGAACTTGACTGAACAAACCCCCAAGCATACCTTCCTAGATGTTTATAAATCTCTCATCAATATTTCTCTGAACAATAAAATTCAGCAGAACCTTCACTTTTATAACTGCTAGCCTTTTTTTTATATAATAAATGCTATCTCTCATAAAGATCTGGTATCTGCCAGGCACACATTTAGGTTCTGATCACAATTCTCTCCATCAATATCACAACAAAACATTCAACATATAATTGTTAATGCCAGCTGTAATCAAGTTCTTGTTACACATTTCTTCCCTGGCCTTCAAGCCATTAACCTTACCTTGTGTCAGAGCCATTACTTCCTTCAATCCTGCCCTGAAATGAAACCAATTCTCTCCAAGGTACATAATATAATTCCAAGAACTTGTTACTACAGACCCCCAATATTGGCTAACTCCCAGTAGATAAATGCCAGTCTCTGCATTAAATAAGAATTCCCACAATTTTTTCCCTTGAAACAGACCATACTGTGGAATCATAACCCTACCAATGGAGAGACCTCCCTGGTAGCACGTGATACATATAAAACTTCCCTTGTCATTTACCACCTATGCTGCAACAAATGTACTGCTTCATACATAGACCTTATTACCAATCTCACCCAAAATTTTAACCATCCTGTAGCATTACATACCATCACATACAATACCAATAACCAAAATTCTTATTTTCCAGTTTATTTTATCACTGTCCTGGCTACAAGATACACAAGTAATCTTAATCTGAGATATTCCTAAAGCTTATTCTCCCCCCTCCTATTTTATCTTCTTATTCAACTTTTTTTAATAACTTTTCTGTCCTCTCTATAAATAAGTACCTACTAAAGTCAATGCCAACATTTCATTTTTTGCTACATATTCAACTTTTTATGAGAGTCTAATAGAAGTTTAACTTTCCTTTTCATTTGATACAGCTTTATTTTCTTATATTACTGAAATGCCTTTCCTTTCTTTCTCTCACACTGTCATTCCTAAATTGAAAATACCACCTCCTTACCTTTTACACAGTTAAATGGAAATGAGTGGTTAATCACTCTCCATTAACAACATCATGCTCTATTTGTCCCACTGCTGATCAACAGTTTAAGACCAATTTTTTTTAATTGTTCCATGTTTATATTTCCTTTTCTTGCAACGTTTTAAAGTCAATAGTGGAAATTCAATACTGCTCTTTCTTTATTTTAAGATAAATGTAAATCTGAATAATGGCACCAAAAAGTAAAATTCCTAACTACTGCAAGTGACTTAATTAGAAGTGCGAAGAGGGTATCCACAGCAAAGTCTACTGCGTGAATTAGTGAGATGGTTGGTAATCAGTGAAGGAAGGAGGGAAAAGGATTGGGAAAGAGATTGCAAAGAAAGAACATAATAAAAGAAGAGAAAGAAAGCAAGGACAAAATAATTTTAAAAAATTAAAAATATATTTAAATGAAGGCATAATGCATTTGGGGAAGAAAAGCATCATTTCTGGGTAGCCTAGATGTATGTTTTTATGTTATGGCTTATTAATAACAAGGTTATTAGTGTCATGAGAGGACTGGAGCAACATAGAATGGGTAGGAATACAGCTATGGTATTTGTTTTGTTATTTGTTAATGGCTTTACGTCTCGCTGACATCAAGGTCATTAGGGTCTGGAAAGGACTGGGGACAAGGAACTAGAAGGATGTTGGCCATGACCTTTTAAAGGAAGCATTCCAGCATTCGCCTTGAGTGATATTTGCATTCTCCAAAATTTTGGTAAACCAACATCAAGATGGCCAGACCATTGCACAGGGCCATTGTTTTCTTGAACCTTAGTTGCTCATCCACCAGTCTTGTTGAAATGTAGGAATGAAGAGTTCCAAATCATAAAAGCATCACTCATCTATTTGAATCACATATCGAGTTTTAAGACAAGTCTTACTAGATTCTGCAGAAAATTCACTTATTTCTCTAAAATCACAGGGTAATGGACACACATAATAAGTATCCTGCCACATTGAAAAATAATATATCCAAGTGAAAGACTGGAATATTTTATATGGTGGTTCAAAGTGATTGAGTAAGATAAGGCACTTCCATGATTTTGTGTGTGTCAGTAGCATTTAGTTGTCTCAGTGACCAGTTACAGAAAACAAACAACAATTTATATAAACTAAACTTTACAACAAAATTGTACAAACTTTGTGGCTATACAGGAAATTTATTTCAAAAAGATTGCTAGCAATATAAACATTGATGACAGAGATGCAAAAATTGTACAATTTGGAATTTTTGTCTATCTGCCCACCATACCACACATAAACAAATGGGGGGATTTTAATAAAACTGCCCATAGTGATAGCTTATGTGATGGGTTAACATACAGGATACTTTGCATCCACAATGGCAACATAATTCTAGATGACACAAAGACCAAAACCATACATTTTGAAACATTCTGCTCTTTACGCAAAAACTAATGGATGATTTTGACGAAACTGCTCAAAGTGAGAATTTATATCATATGTTAGCACATTGGAAACCTTTTGTCCAAATTATTAACATACAACTGCAAATTTTCAAGTTTTTGCCTGTCTGTCTGTGTGCATCACACAAAAACTAGTGGCCAGTTACAGAGTGTACCATAGAGACAGAGATATTGGAGCCGGTTCCCCCTTTGCAGTCCACTGTTTGGACTGTATCCAAGTTTCATCTACAGTAATTAATCGGCACCAAAACTCGGATTTATTGCGCCTAAACTGCGCCTAAACTGCGCCAACAGAGCGTTGGAAATGTTCATTCGAACACATTTTTGGTCTAATGTGAGCAAACGCGGCACCCAACGCGCGGACAGCTTTCTCATACCTAAATGTTGATTTAATATGTAACAAACAAGTTCTTTTGAAATGTTCATAATGTCTGCTACCTCTCTCACTTTAATTCAGTGGTCGTCTAGCACCAATTGGTGAACTTTGGCGATGTTTTCGTCGTAGTTGCAGTTTTTTGACGTCCCGAACGTTCATCGTCTCCCAAGCTCTTACGGCCATGTTTAAATTCAGCTGCCCAAAATTTCACTCATCTTTGATTTGCGTAGGCGTATTGCCTTTCAAAAACAAATATTTAATGACAGCTCGATACTCCATTTTGTCCATTTTCCCAAAAACACTCACATTAACTCACTCAAACGACTGTTACATAACAACTGTGCATCCAAAATGGCTGAAACTTTGGTGAGTAACTGTCAACAGATAAACAACGAAATTCACTAGCTTTTATTTACGAGTGCTGCCATCTTCATGTTGAGGTCGGAAACTTTTCAGACCACCCTCGTAATGAAACTTTTGGCATTTAGTAGGTAATGGGGTGGTAATGAAATATATAAAATAGACCAAACATTTTTAATGTTACATATCTTTCTCACGTTTAAACAAAATATGAAGTGTAAAAGCTCTTGTTGTTAAACATGCTTTTTCTTTATATTGTTTCTAATCACCACATGCAAGAAATCAAACTGTTCCTTGCTGATCTATTAATAGATATGAAAATGTCTCAAATCTTTTCTTATTTGGGTTACATTCACTGAAATTCACCCAATTGTACTCTCTTTTAATTGATATCATTGGTAGCCCCAAACAAACCACAGTTTCCAATTCTTCTTCTCATTCCAAAAAGCTAGTTGGGGTAAGAGTTTCCATCTTTGGAAACATATGCAAAACTTCAAACAAGAAAATGATTTCATGGGATGTGATGTGACTGTAGTGTAGTTCTAAGGATGATATCACAGTTAAAGTATGATATTGTGACAGCGCATTAGTTCAATGTGATGTGACAGCAGTGTAGTTTTGCCTTTACTTTCATACATACAAAAATAGTTAATCTAGTTGATGACAGATTAATATTTTATATGCAGTGACAATGAGTTTAAATTGTAAAAACAATTAGGATTAACTTTGCAATTCAATTGGGGATTTTATATCACAATTTATATTCATACAAATAAAGCAACATGTCAAAACACATGACATGCACTGCCACTATGAACACTGTTTACTGGGAAACTTTGTGAACAAGCTGAAATATGCCTGTAGGTCATCTCCAGCCACTCTGAATTACTGGCAGTTTCAGGAGAATGGTAGAAACGAATGATGTGCACAAATGTTTAAAACCTTTACCTACAACGTATATTCTGAAAGAAGGGAGAATATCCTAGAAAGAAAAAGAAGAAGAAGGAAAAAATCTGGGCTGCTACTTCCCCTTTTCCTACTCAGTCATTGTAAGCACCTTAGAATTTTGGCAAATTTTAGTTTTGCTTAGGCGGGACTTAGAAATTTCGAGAAGTGTAGTTTTCAACTTTAAGTAATTTTCCTGTAATCTTGCTCACAGTTATAATTTGTGATAAAAATCATTTTAAAGTGTATTTATCATATCGGGAAACATTTGGTTTAAGAGATATTCCCGTTTGTTCAAGTTTTGAAACACGCGATCATAAAAGTAGAAAACTAAGATTTGCAATATCTTTAAATCGCGTAAAGCTACAACCGAACTATTATCACCAGCTGTAGTCAGCACTATACCCGATATTTTGGTAATAAAATTAAGTAATTTGGTAAAGATTAATTAGCTATTTTAATTGAGAGAAAATAATAAGCTTTTTATTAAAAGAGATATTAAATTAAAAATTACATCAGTAGATAGACCTAATTAAGACGATTTCGTACATATAATAGTTTCCATAAAAAGTTTTAGCATTTGTCCGGTAATCAAGTTTTTGAAAAATAGATTGTCGCGGATTGTTGTGCACGCGTGTAAAATTCCAGAACACTTAGGGATTTTCCCCGAATTAGAATGTGTCACTACGCGGAGTCTTAAACAGCTAAAACTTTAAAACTAATTACTCTAAATTTCTCACGGGACTGCCGTTGGACTTCTAGTAGATAAGTGCAGATACTGTCAAAGTTTAAACATTTTTAATAGTCGGGATCATCAAATAAATTACACACACTTTTAGCTACGCAGAAGCAAAAAGCATGTGATACAGTTGCTGACGTCACTGGTTCTCGTGGTTTCTATAAAACGACCCCGCCGCCATTATGGTTTGTCTGTTCCTGGCTGTGGTATGTTCCTGCCTGTCTTTCGTCTCGGTCGGTTGTAACTCGCCATGCTGGCTAGTTCGACCATGTTGAAACTTTGTTGTCGTGTTATATAGTAACATTAATGACTGTTAAGAACTTTTAAATTTACAAAAGGGGTTCAGTCGGTTAAATTTCTCTCCACAACTTGCAAACTTTTGGAAAAGTGTGTTCGATTTGCCAACTCAACTGTTAAATGCATATTTGAAATATTTGAACTTTTGATTTTCTTTTAAATAAACTTGGAATTTTCGGAAAGTGAACTTTTATCACTTCATAGTTATCTAGCAACCTTTTCTCTATTTGTGGTGTAACAAATATTGTGGCGACCTCAAGCATTTAGGTTGAGTTATCCGGCTACATGGTCAAGTCAAAATTATTTTATAAATTGTCTACAGAACTTTGAGTCAACATCAAGAGTTAGTTGAGGCACTAAGGCTATACTTCAGCCCCAGTATCAGCCTTTGTCCTTACATCATCTACGGCCAAAATCTTCCCAATTACTACCAGTTTCAAGAGTGTGATAAAAACAAATGATGTGTGCAAAAGTGTTTAAAACATTTTAATTTCCATCTAAATTCATGAGTAAAGGAGGGTATCCTAGAAAGAGGGGAAATAAAACAGGGCTACTCCTTTGATTTTTCCTATTTAAATAACATTTTTTGTGAACTGTGGTTCTGTAAGGATCAATCTTATCATATTTTGTCTTATGGCAAGCTAAAATAGCCCATTACTTAAAATTAATTTATTACCAAAATAAAAGTAAAACTTTTACAGTGATTTTATTTTGTGCACATAACAAAGAAAAAGAATTGATACCATGGCATGATAACAGAAACATCAAAATACAATAAACATTAAAAACAATACCTAACACCGCCCACCAGTGGGCTGTGCATTTTAAGGCACTCTCACACTGGATCTAGGAGGAACAATGGGATCATGTTCAGCTCCTGGGCCCCAAATGATTTAGGTAGTAAAATTACTGATTGATATGAGGATAAGTCAATTATTATCTGCAATGTAGTTCTAAATTTTATCGCAATACAAATAGGAAACTTACGTGTACATCAGTTTTCAACATAGTCCCCTTGAATTTCAATGCACTTGGTCCATTGGTGCACAAGCTTCCTGATGCCCTCATAAAAGAAGGTTTTCGGTTGAGCTGTGAGCCAGGAGTGAGCCGCTTCTTTCACTGTTTCGTCTGAGGTAAATCGACAGCCCCTTAATGCCTCGAGTGGACCAAACAAGTGGTTGTTAGACGGGGCAAGATCAGCATTTCTGGAGTGTTTCAGAAGTGTGGGCAGCAGTATGTGGACGGGCATTGTTGTGCAACAACCCAACACCTTTCGACAGCAGTTCTCAGCCTTTGCTTCGAATTGCAGGCTTCAGCTTGTCAGTAAGCACCTCACTGTAATGCGCACTGTTTATTGTTGTTCCCCTTTCCTGATAATGTTCCAGTACTGGGTCTTGTGAGCCCCAAAAAACTGTAAGCATCAGTTTTCCCATGGATGGTTGGGTTTTGAACTTTTTCTTGCAGGCCGAATTTGGATGTTTCCATTCCATACTCTACCGTTTACTCTTTGACTCGTATTAATGGATCAATGTTTTGTCACCATTTTTTTTTTTAACTTATTGCTTTACACCTCGGCAATGGCTAAGGTCATTAGAGGTGGGATGGAACTTGGGACAAGGAATGGGAAGGAATTCGGCCATGGACTTTTTGAAGGAGGCATCCCGGCATTGGCCTGGAGTGATTTGGGGAAGTTTCGTCACCAGTGATGATTCTGTCTAACAAGACGTTATGTTAGTTATCATAGTGATCCAAATGATTTTGGCAGATGTGCAAGCACATTTGTTTATGTAACTGTGTGAACTGTTTTGGGACCCATCTTGCGCAGACTTCACAAAACCCAAGTCTGTTGTGGATGATTTTGTAGGTAGAACCATGACTAATTTGCAGACAGTGTGCCACTACATCAATAGTTACTCATCTGTCTAACAGAACCATGTCATGTGCACACTCAATGTTTTCCTCATTTGTGGCTGTAAACGGTCGTTTGGCTCCTTGTGCGACCATTTTTCAATTTTTCAATCCATTCATAGACACTCCGTTGCGGCAACACACTGTTTGCGAACTGTACCAAAAGTCTTCGATGAATTTAGGGCCCTGATACACCTTCAGACTACAAAAAACAGATCACTGAATGTTGTTGTCTTCTTTGGTGCAAATAGAAAGCAGAGCAGCCATGGTTAACAACAGGGCAGCGATAATGGAACTAACCTAGTAGCATCAAACCTGCACAGACATAACAACAATTAAACCACGCATGTGTCAGCTATGCAACACAACAGTACTACTAACATAAACAAAAATATAACTAAATTGCAGATAATAATTGACTTACCCTCGTAAGTGTCTCTTTAAAATAAGTGACGGAGGTAAATTCTTTTGCATTATTTTGCTGTAGACAAAAAATAATACCCTATTTACAAAGTAATCATGTATCTAAATGTTTAATAGAATTATGAAAATAAATCAATAAAGAGAGATGAAGGTAGGAAGACAGCAATGAATTCAAAAATAAAAACACATTTTCCAAAATTTTGGTATGAAGCCTTATTCATGCATAGACATGAGACGCATGGCATGTGCACATACTGTAGTTTAAATCATGCCATGAGCACTCTTGGAAGTATATAAACTTCATTTCATTTGAAGATGACAATGGAGAGTATAGTCATCAAAATATTATGTGTAAACAACATTTTTATTCTGTTAGTTTCACATAAAGATTACTTCAATACAAAATGCTGAGAAAAACTTCAATCGTTTATAACTGTAATAATATGTTAGAGAAAATAAACTTACTGCAGCTGCAGGCAGGTAAGGCTGTGGCTGAGAAAATGGTAACTGACGAGCAGGTGCCCAGCTTGCAAATGCAGATGGTCCAGATGAAGTTGTCACTCCTGATCGACCCTGACCTGTAAAATAATAAATAAATAAATTTAATCTGATTTCAGGTATTCTAGTAGTCTAAGTAACTGGTTGCATGTATACAGAGCAGAAATTGGGGGGGGGGGGGTGAACTGGCTAAATGTGTCATTATGATTCTGTAGTCAAATGATTTTTGTATGTATGTATGTCAGGCAGTTGCTTAGCAAAAAATCAATACTTATTACATTTTCATGTGAGGTAGTGTACTCAGCTACATGGGTCCCCAATGTTACATCACATTGCCATTCACATATACTATCAACCACTATATCTCCTACACCCTCATAGCAACCAACATCTAACCACCATAGTGCACGATGGGAAACTCGAAGCTATTAACACAAATGAACACCAGTGATCTGCACTATGTAATTGTGGCTGCAAACTAATATATACAGACACACAAGTGATTGATCAAAATATGAAAATGCCCCTGAACAAACAGTTTCAACCACCGTATCTCCCACATCTCCACAGCTACCAACATTCACGATGAGTGACACTATGCTACTACCACATACAAACACCAGTCGTCTGTGCTAAGTAGTTTTGGCTTAAAGTGAAATTTAGGGACTCACACGTCCTTGGTCAAAATATGAAAGTGCCTCAGGATGACCACTTTCAACCACAACATATCCCACATCCCCATAGTTACCAACATCTAACCACCATAGTGCATGATGGGAGACTCAAGGTCACAACCATATACAAATACCAGTGATCTGTGCTATGTAGTTGTGGTAATAAACTGTAAAATATGGACACACATGTTGTAGGTCAAAATACGAAAATGTCCCTGATCAATCAGTTTCAACCACCATATCTCCTACACTCCCACAGCTACCGACATTCGGGCAACATTATGTACGATCAGTGAGTCCATGCTTCTACTACACAAAAACACCAGTGGCCAGTGCTAGGTAATTTTGGTTGAAAAGTGTAATAAGGGACAAACATGTCGTTGGTCAAAATATGAAAGTGCCCCAGGTTGACCACCCATGCCCCAATAGCCAATGTGCACAATGGGAGACTTGATGTTACTACCACAAACACATACCACTGATCTGCACTATGTAGTTATGGCAGCATAATGACACACATCTCTGGCATAAATACGAAAATTTCCTTGGTCGACCACTTTCAACCACCATATATCCCACATCCCCACAGCTACCAACATTCAGCTAACATTTTTCACGATGAGAGATTTGATGCTAATAGCACATACAAATACCAGTGGTCTACACTATGTAGTTGTGGCAGCAAAGAGAAATATAAGGACACAAATGTGTTTGGTTGAAATATGAAAATGCCCTAGATCAATCACTTTCTACCCCCATATCTCCCATACCCCCACAGCTACCACCATTTGACCAACGTTTTGCATGACGGGAAACTCCATGTTACTACCATGCACAAACATCAGTGGTCTGCAATAGGTATTGGTGGCTGCAGGATGAAATATAGGGACAACCAAGTAATATTGTGCATTTCTTGTATTTGTTCTGTTTTTGTGTTCGTCGTTCCCAGCCGCTTTCATCCGTGGAAAGTGTTGGGTCATATTTTCCAATCCTTCCTTAGTTTTGTTGCCTTAAAGCATTTTCCTGCTCATCAACAGTATCAATTATCAATACTTTATTTGAGCTCCCCCCCCTCCCCATCCCTACTACGAAACCATCTGTGTCGGTTACGCCATTCACCATGCGGCCAGCTCTGTGTACACATCTGACCCCACCTGGTGTCTCACTTCTGCACGAATAAGGCTGTATGCCGAAATATTGCGCTTTTCTTGTGTTTGTTTTTTTTTTTGTGTTCGTCGTTTCCAGCCACCCTCATCTGTGGTAAGTGTGGGGTCATATTTCCCTATCCTTTCTTGGTTTTATTGCCTTAAAGCATTTTTCTGCTCATTGCTATTTTATATATATACAAAAAAAAGGATAGCAAAATGGACCACCACTTACCTTAGATGATGGTTTCATGGGGGCGAACACATAAAAATGCACAAGAACAGGAAAAACAATGAATATTTCAGGACTTGGCCATTCGTCAACAGGAGAACATTATGGAGAGAGGGTGGTGAGGGAGACTATCAGAATATCCTGGACACCAGACATCCTCCTGGCCTCAATCTCCGATAAATTCCATCCACCAGACCCAGCACTTATTATCTCTATTATTTACATTTCTTATATTTCTGATATTTTACTTTTCACTTGTAGTTTTTCAAAATTCGATTTTTATATATGTATCCTCACTCAGTTATTATGTGGGTCTACCACTTTCAATGATAATATACCATCAACAGTATCGATTATCGATCGAATATTTCAGCTCCCCCCCACCTTTTACACCACAATCCACTCTGGCGACGCCATTCACCAGACGGCAGTCTCTGTGTATACATCTGACTCCACCTGCACGAATAAGGCTGTATGCCAAGATATTGCGCTCTTCTTGTGTTCGTTGTCCCAGCTGCCTTAATCTGTAGTAAGTGTTGGTTCATATTTCCTATCCTTCCTTAGTTTTATATATATATTACATTAAACATTTGGATAGGAGAAAAACCACCATTTACCATAGAGGAGGATTCCTGTGGCTTTGAGACACGGAAAAAAACATGTACACACACAAAGTAAAATTTTCGAGCCTATAACCCTTCTTCAGTAGTAGAGTGAGATGGCTGTATGATGGAGGCTGGCAGCCAACCGAGTTAGCCAGCAAGGCTGGTAGCTCATGGTGGGGGAGAAGCAATATGGCAGGAACAGGGTAGAGGTAGAAAGGCATAAACCAGAAAATAATAATAAACAGATAATGAACCAATCTACAGGAACTGGTTGCGGAAGCACGGGTGGCATCAGCTGATGGTCCTAAACAGCCTTTTACATCTTGGGAGTATGTGAAAAAACTGCAAAACATGTGAAATAATAATAAATAAATATGTGGACATTCAAATTAAGCAAACTTTGAAGCTACAACTACAAAAAGATATTCTCTGGTGAGTGGTGGTTCTTTGGGAAAAGGTGGGAGGTGAGGGGTGGGTAGAATGGGGGAAGGGGGACGGGGTAGGAAAATCAGTGCTATCTTAAATTTAGTCCTGGCGGTTGTCTGGTACCCAGTTGGTACAGATAAGCCACTTCCCACCTTCTGAGTTCCGAGATGATGCTTTTGTCTGAGAGGACTCTGATGGCACTGACCGCAAATTGTTGGTGCCATGAGTGGTGGAATGATAAAATACAGGATGGTCAGGGTTCTGTGTGAATACCGATTGTCTGTGTCCATTCATCCTGATGGCCAGTGGATTGGTTATCCGACCAATGTAGGAGGCTGGGCAATGGTTGCAGGTGAGTTGGTATATAAGGTGGGAGGATGCACACATGGCAAGTCCTGTGATGAGGAAGCTTGCCCCAGTTACGGGATTGGTGAAGGTGGGTGCATACTGCATAATTTGCAGCGGGATCTGTTGCAAGGAAACGAGCCTTGGGGCGGTCTTTAGGCTGGTAAGCCCAGTGTTTATGGACCAAGAGTTGGTTGTGGTTTGGAGGTCTGCTGAAGCAGGATCTGGGTCGGCGAGGAAAACACAACTGATAAAGAAATTTTTTGGGATGAGCCCTTTGTCAACAAGATAACATTATTGGAGGCAGGTGATGTGGGAGACAGCCTCACAGAGCGACTGATCACAGAGTCTAACAGTTGCTCTCCCACATCACCCACCTCCCATAATGATCTCCTGTTGACAAAGGGCGCATCCCGAAAATTTCTTTATCAGTTGTGTTTTGTCTTTTCTCTGTGATCGGGCCCACATCTATCATCTAAAGCAGTGGTTCCCAATTAGTGGTACGCGTACCTCCAGGGGTACGTGAGGTTGCTCCCGGGGGTACGCGAGGTTCTCTCTTGACTGAGGTATGCAATAAGACAACTGAAAAAAAAAAAAAAAAACAAATACGCAAACATTACTACTGCCAAAATATATTTTAAGACAGTCAAACGGTGTGCGTGTGGATTACATTTCTGTAATGCTGTGGCTGTGCAAAGCACTTGACTGGAATGAACGCAGAGGCAAATATAGCTATAAGGGGGTACGCGAGGTTCAGCTCTTTCTTGAAGTGGTACTCGGGAAAAACTATTTGGGAACCATTGATCTAAAGGTAAGTGTTTCATTATTATTCATATTATTTTGATTATTTTTTTACTTTTGATTACTATTTTCCCATTGATTATCTATCAAGCATCCTTCTTCCTCCATATTGTTCACCATAACTTTCAGTTTTCAATATTTGGTTTATTATAACAACGAGTTCACAAATTAACTATACAATTAATTTTCTGCAGTTTGTTGGCACTCACTTCCTGAGGGCGGCACAACTGCAGTAGGTTTAAATGTAGCTGCAGGTCCAGCTTGTCGGTTTCGGGCCATCCTCAGGCCATGGCTCAAGTTGATTAGTGCTACTGTTGGTAGTGAGTAGCCACGTCCATCACTACATCCAGGAATTGAGAGACCACCAGGGAAAGGAGAATCCATCAACACATCTAAAATTAAGCTGGCTGTTTCACTAGTAGGATCACCCAACTGCCGCACACCTGCAACAGAAAAGATTTTTTGCTTCAGGATTGGAAGGACAACTTGTGATCCATATAGTACAGGGGATTAATTAATGATTTTTTAGTTAGAAGTGAGTCCATGAATAAGTGAGTATGGAAATGCAAAAGAAAAAAGTATCTAAGCATGATTTGCATCATACTGGCCATTATTTAAAGTTAGATATCAACTAGAATTTAGCAATCTGTTTCAGATGTTGGAAGGAAAGTTACACCTACTAATTGGGGAACAATATTATTAACTCATGTCACAATTAATGGAAAAAAGTTTCCCTTCAAACAGAAAAAGAGAAGAAAAAGTAAAGAGGAGGAGCTGCCCATAAAGGAACTGCATAAGGATGATTCTGTCAGTATTTACTGGGATATTTACAGTAAATCAGAGAAGAAGATCAGGAATAAACCTATGCCAGGTGCAACTGACAATTCTTGTCAAAGTTAGATAAAGTCATTACTTAACTCACTTTGCCCAATTTTATTAACTTGCTTTCACATAGATCCAATTCTTAGATCACTTCAGTGAATATCTGGATTATGATGACAGTGAAACTGTCGTTAGCTTTGAAAATAACATAGAATAGGGAAAATCACGTATCATTTACTACAGATGAAGGCAGGAGGCCATAAAAACACACACATAAAAAAACAAACACACTTCACAATATTTTGGTTTGTAACCTTAATCATTTGGAGGCAAACACGTCTTCTCCCTGCAATATGTAGGTTACAAATTGACATACTGTGAAGAGTGTTTGTTTTTTGTGTTTGCCTGCCCCTCCTCCACCCACCTGTGATAAGTGAAGGCTGATTTTCCCTATACTGTTTTATCTTCAGTGAATACCTGTGATAATGATATTTAGCTCTGTATGAATGTCTGTCATATATTATACTTGCCGAAAGAAGCTTATTGTAACATATACAACAATGGTTTTCAGACATATTTAGTGAGCAATGGATTTTGTGTAATGAAGTATTTTTTGACTGGTATCAATTGAAGTTTCTGACATCTAAATAATGATTAACATGCTTCTGTCTTTTCACATAAAGAAATTAAGTTAATCCAATCCCACTATTTTGTCATCATACTGTAATGATTTAAATAAGAAAAGAAAGGGAAATTAACCCACCACATACCAAAGTGGACGGATGCGATGAGAGAACACTAATGCTGACAAACAACTACACAATATTTCGGCATCTGCCTTGCTCACAAATAGAAAAACGGGCCATTAGGCTCGGAACGTGTGTGCACAACGAACGTTACCTAATGAGTCATTAGCAATGAAATTAAGAAACGATAAGGAAAATAAATGATCACTTAAACATGAACATTTATTACAATATTTCAGTATAAATCATAATAATGTGAGACATACGGGAAGGGGAACAGACGTGTACACACTGAGACTCATCACATGACTGAAGTCACAAATAAACAAGGGTGGAAGTGGCACTTGTACGGGAGGAAGTTTACAGTAAAAAATTACAGGAAAATATGGAAAAGATGTGTTCAATTACTTTTCGTCAACAAACTAAAAACATGGTTTTTGATAATAGTTCATGGAGTTTACATAATAATATTCTAATGATTATTATTTAATTTCTTTAATTGTAAATAATATTTCTTATACTAAAACTTAGCAGGCCACCACAAAACCATGTTTTACATAGTTTTATATGCCAATTGGCAAACAATAATTAATATTAAAAATGTATATCTTTATATACTGTATATATTTCATCTGTCCAAGTGTATGTCACTGAACTCTTCCTAAATGGCTACACTGATTTTTATGAAATTTTGTCTGTTTGAGTAAGTTGATTCGAGAATGATTTAGATTAAAAAAAAACCCAAAAACCATCCTCCCCTCCCCCTTAACAGCCCTTAATTTTATACAAAATCACATTTTTTATCCAATTTTGATGAAACTTTGCACACGTATACTTCAAAATAAACAGAAAAATACTATCAACATTTGGTTTTCAGAAACCCTACCCCTTTCCCCCTTATGTCTGTAAACATTCTTTATACATACATACCCATAGATTTCATCTGATTTCAATGGTCCTTTGCACACGTATACATTAAAACCAACAGAAAAAATACTGTCTAAATTTAATTTTCAGAAACCCCACTCCTCTAATTCTTTCCACCTCATTAATTTTTGTTCCTAATACAAAGCTACAGTTTCTATCTGATTTCGAAGGAACTTTGAACACGTATACTTTAAAGCAAACAGAAAAATACTGTCTACATTTGGTTTACGAAAGTCCAACCCCTATCCTCCTCTACTCCCACCCATCTTAATTTCAAAAGTTGTTTGTAGAAACTCACAGCTTTTATCAGATTTTTTATGCAACACTGTGCACGTATACTTTATAACAAAGAGAAATGTATAGCCAACATTAGGTTTACTAAAACCCATTTACTCACACCCATCACCCTTCTTAAATAAAATTTACACATGAAACCATTCAGTTTTTCGCGATGTCTTTCATTTGTTTAGTATGCGTAAATCTGTCTGTTTTGTAGACGCATACCCAATTAAGAAAAAAAAGAGGCATTGCAACACATGCCGTGCAAAGCTAGTAATTATATATAATAATACATTGCAATTATGTAGTGACAGTGATGTAAAATATAAAATATAATGCCTCAGAGGTATCTCTTGATGTTAGAAATTAGTCCAGATCCGCCAAAGAAGTTGATATGCAGTGCATGTAAGTTGACCGGTCCCAAGGCATTGTAGGTTTTGTTAGATTTTACAGCATCTGGCAGTCTTCTCATTCAAAGATCTAAATTAATCAAAATTGTTCAAACATTTCAGGTGAATCAATAAAAAGAAGAATAAATCTGTCAGTTACCTCTGAACCATTTAAGCTATTAATGTTATAACAGAGGTAGACAATGCTCACTACTGTATGCTTTTATCTCCGAGATAATGAAATAGGAAGATACAGCACTCAGGCTGAATCTTCGTGAGAGTCTAGTCTAATTTGTTGATCCGTAAATGGTGAGCAGGCAATACTTCAATATTCCAGTATTGGTTTGAAAAAAGGAGAGAACAATCAGAATAATGTGTTAACATTTTTTTTTAAATTCTTTTCCAGATCTACATATGAATCTCAGGACACAAAATGCTTGGGAAGTTGTGTAGCTAATATAATCAGAGAAAGTAAGACTATCATCAACTATCACTCCCAGTTTTTTATTGGGTTGACTATACGTACATCTCAACTGTTAAACAAGTAGTTAAAACACAACTGGTTATGCCATCGAGAAAATGTCATGATAGTACTTTTTTAAAATTAATTTGTTAACAGATTCAGAGTAAAATGGAGGTTTGTATGGTTTTTTTATATGTAAATTTTGGGGGCTTTTATTTAATTACGAGGGTGGTTTGAAAAGTTCTCGGAATGTATTAGAATTAAGTATCTTACCTCGATGGAACTGCTTTTATTTTTCAACATAGTCTCCCTGTAGACTAATGCATTTGGTCCAGCGAGGTTCCAATGCCTTGATCCTATCTCGAAAATGAGATTCCTCCAGGCCTGCAAAATACCTCTCCAATTCGGCTGTCAGTTCTTCCCTTGTAGAAAATCTCCGTCCACCGAGGAAATTTTTCAGCTTGGGGAATAGATGAAAGTCTGATGTGCCAAATCAGGTGAATAAGGTGGATGTGGCAGCAATTCGTACCTCAGTTCATGAAGATTTGCCATGGCAATAACACTTTTGTGCGGCGGAGCGTTGTCCTAATGAAAGATGACGTTTTTCCTTGCCAAACCAGGTCTTGTTTCGCGTATCTTTCCCTGTAATTGGTCTAGGAGGTTTGCATAGTATTGACCCGTGATTGTTTGGACAGTAGGAAGATAATCTATCAGCAGAATACCTTTTGCATCCCCGAAAACTGATGGAATGACCTTTCCGGCCGAACGCACTGCCTTTGCTTTCTTTGGTGGTGGTGAATCAGCATGTTTCCACTGCTTTGACGGCTATTTTGTCTTTGGGGTATAGTAATGGACCCACGTTTCATCTGTAGTCACAAACCGGCGCAAAAAGTCTTGTTGGTTGCTCTGAAAACGGGCCAGACTTTGGTCGGACATTACCAATCTGGTGCGTTTATCGTCCAGTGTCAAGAGCCGCGGCACCCATCTTGCGGATAATTTTTTTATACCAAATTCTTCGGTTAAAATATAATATACCCGTTCAGAAGACATCCCTACAACTTCAGCAATCTCCCACACTTTCAGTTGACGATCCTCCATGATCATTTTATGCACTTTTGCGATAAATTCTGTGGTCGTAGCACTTTTTGGCCGTCCACTACGTGGATCATCATCCAAGCTCTCCCGACCAAATTTAAACTCGCTGGTCCACTTGGCAACAGTTGAAAATGAAGGAGCAGAGTCCCCTAGTGTGTTCTGAAATTCGGCATGAATTTCCTCTGCTTTCATACCTTTCTTTACAAAGTATTTAATCATTGCTAGAATCTCAGTTTTTTCCACTGTCACAAATCACTACGCGGGAACAACAACAAAGAGTCGTCACTACCACACTCCTGCAACTAGAGCACTGACGCGCCACGTGTTCACTCACAAAGGATGTGTGATTATTGCGCGGGAACCTCGTTGCTCTAGCACTGACATCTAGTGGTGATTCCGAGAACTTTTCAAACCACCCTCGTATCATCAACTTATTGTCTAATTCTTATTTCCTCATTCATGTGACATAGTTAATAAGTTTAGAAAATTAATCAGCAAGCAATACATAACTACACAATGCCAAGAACTTTTCAGAATAAGGACATTTTGGTCAAAGAACTTTAAAATTTTAAATTCATGAGCCAGTTTGACATAAACAAGCATAATATCACATCTCAGAGATCAACAAAGTAATCATCATTTGTTTCCATAAATTATGCATTTCCCTTTTGGAACATTTTAAAATACTGCGATCTGCTACACTTCATATCTAAATTTATTCACAAACAGATAATGTTTTTTAGGAACAGCAAACAGTTTATTCTATTTGCTGGAGTAAACATCCAAATAAATCAACCAAATTAATAAATTAGTATAATAGCATTCTAATTTCATGAAAATGTTCTCAAGTGAGCAAATACATGCAAGGTGAGGTCAACAAGTATTGGATCTTAATTTTGGGGGGAAAAAATCAAAGGGTGTCATGACCTTCTATGTGGTGATGTAGGAGAATATTATGTTCATAAGTGAATTTTACACCAAGTAATGTCTTGTTACAGGCATTAAAGTGGCCAATGCAAGATGGATCCATATCTTTGGGTGCCCAACATGCCCATTCAAGTCCACAAGCATCCTTCTTTTTTTTAAAAAAAAAAAATAAATAAATAAAAAAAACCCACACACACACACACACACACACTCACTTCTTCATTCTCAAACCCATCTTACAGTTGGTCTGTCGCCATTCTGCCTCAACTGGACAGCCTGTTATAGAATAACACTACACTTTTACTTTTTTCCTTGTAAACCTTGTGGTGCTCGTATCCACTACATGACCTGAGATAGCTGTACCTTTCCTTTCTCTCTCTCTCTCTCTTTTCTTTTCCAGCACTCCACTTAGAAATATTTTTTTTAACCTCTTATCTCCTTCTCTGCTGGTAGAAACTGAACACAGAAAATAGATTAAATTTTCAGGCTTAAACCTATCAAGTTATATATATATTCAACGTTTCTTCTTTTATGGTTCCTATACCATCTTTTATCTTTTACATTTCAACCCACCCAACTTTCATTCATCCTTATACATGAATTCCCACTTTCAACCCACTCAGCTGCCACTAAGCAATGGAATTCCTTATTGATTTTCACCAGAACCAATGTTCTTCTGTTTCCATAGTTTTTAAAATCTGTCCTGCCATCATCTGTAATATTTTCTCTCTTTTTCTTTTCTTTGCACTTGCTAATCAGTAACCCACAAATGTAACATACTGGTTAATTGTATGTATACCAGCATTTAAAATAGTAATTGTTGTTGTAACTAAACGATGACAAGCAAAATTATATTACAAAATTTTAGAAGATGACTATGCAAGGAATACCTTCATAATTTCAAAACTTTGCTACTCAGTGAAAAGCATACCTATGACAGTCCCCCGCATGCCAACTGGAACAGTGAAGCCCTCTCTCACATTGACCACTCTGTCAAATAGCTGGTATGATGCATTAGGATCAGGTGATAAATTTCCATCTTGTAAATCATCCTAGGAACATAGAAGAAACCACTCAAATTATGAATAATAGTGTGAAAGCAAACTGGGGGACAAGCTATTTTCCTCTTTAGCAGGCTTCAGTAATAAACTTTCTCTAACTTAACTACCATTTTACTTGGTGTAATTGTATTTAATTAAATGAGTATTTAATAAGAAACCACCTCTCACTAAAACAGACAACAAAGGAGCACAACAAAAATAAAAAAATCAATCAAGTGTGAATTACGTACACTCAGTGTTCTGAACACACATTCTGTATTTAAAATGGAGTCAGTAAAAAAATTTAAAACTTATGTTATAAATTATACAGCAAATAATTTTTCAGTAAAATTTATTATACATTTTGCAATATTATCTTTCAAATGGTGCACATAAATCAAATACAGAAATATTTTCGTAAAAATTTATAGCAGTTCCTAGTGTAACAACCCTCAAACTTTAAGCGAAATTATATTTTATGAATTATTTGTAGCAAGCTCGGGGTTGAGTAAATATGATTTTGTATGTTTTCCTTGCAACTGATTGTGAATTGGTGTAAATGGACTTTGTTTTATGAAAAGAAATTATATCAATACTGTTTAATATGTTTAAGGACAGAACAATGCAAGGAAAATTGATTAAATGTTTATAATTCCAATTATTAAGGTGAGCTATGATATTTAAAGGACAATTTGTGATAGTTTAAATATATTTATGTGGATAATTTTGTGTGATTTTCATTTTTATGCATTTTGTAATGATTGAAATTGATTTTGATTGTTTTTAATATGGTTTTAATTACAACAAATCTTCTAGGGTTTGTCGCTTTATAATAAAATCCGGCTGCAAACCCTAGAAGATTTGTTGTCATTTATTCGCCGGGAAAGCCTGCATTCGCATGGTGTTAATTGTTTAAATATTGTTAGAGTTCGAGAAACATCTGACAGAAACCTTTGTAATATTCTGTAACATTCTATGGAACTTATATAAGTGATCGGCAGAGACGAGTTTGAAAACAGTAAAGAACAGTTTTTACATATGCAAGGAGTCTTTTAGTTCAGTACTGTGAGAGTATATAGCAGTATTGTCTTTGAAAGCAGTATTGAGTGTAATCACTGGAGCTTGTGTTTACATGTGCAACCAGTATCTTTGGAGTCTGATGTCCTCTAGAAATAAACAAAATCTGAAAGTGTATCTTGGACTAATTATTTCAATTATTTATAAAAACCTGAGATATCTATCACTAGGTGTCTTTTTGAAAGTATTTTAAAACATATTTACTATCTCTATAGCGTTGTCAAAAAAAAAAAAAAAAGTAAACTCCATAAAGATAGATACTGTAAATTTTGAAAGAATTTTCAGCTATGTCGGTTTGATAATAGAAGGGGGAACTGGATTATTTAATTGATTTTGCCCAAAAAAGTTTGTCAAATCGTGGAATAAAACGAAGAATCCAAATATTTTGAGAATTGGTGGGTTGCCAGTTTTCATTTAATATCAATGAAGATCATCCATGGATTTTTTTTTCTTCAGCTCACTACTAAGATATATTCAATTATTTTTGTTACCGAAGATTTTTTCCTTAATCTTATGTTATAATCCTTTTAAATAATGCATAATTGCAAATTTCTAACTTAAAGGGTTCACAAATCATGAGAAAAGGCAGCTAGAAAAATGAGTGAATCATTAAGGGTAAGGAAAATGATTGGAAGATTTAAGAGCATTATGGCAAGTACATGGCATAATGCATTTGTGATGTCAGGACTGTGCCTTTTTTAGGTAAGGGGCTGCTGGTGAAGGGATGGAGATAGATGATCAAAGTGATAATAACTCTAGATGATCTAGATCCACAATGGGAAAAATCACACATGTTAAAGAAACAGGCGAACTTGATGAAACAATAATAAACTGGGTTAGAACTGGGAAGGAGGAGGTAAATGCTAAAAATATACAGCCAGTAATAAGGGTTTTATTGGTGGACTGTAGAAGAAAATGAACAAAGTAATTGAATTTGCAAACTTAATTGAAATACACAAGCCACAAGTAATAATAGGGGTAGAGAGTTGGTTAAAAGAAGAAGTACAAGACAGTGAGGTTTTTCCCGATAGTTACACAGTGTATCACAGAGATAGGGGAGTAATTGGTGGAGGAGTTTTCATACTAGTTAACAAAACCTACCACAGTTTACTGGTGTTCATAGATCAAGACCATGAGTTACTTGTGGTAGATTTCTGGGGTAATAAAAAAGAAAAAATCAGGGTGTTGGCTGCTTACCACAGTGGAATAATGGCAGATGAAGATGAGACTCTTGCGGACAAATTAAATTCATACTCAGATTTCAGAGGTGAGAATAGAATGGTCATTATTGGCGGGGTCTTAATTTTACCAGGTGTAAATTGGGCAGGAAATAAGATTAATGAAAAAAGGCAACAGATATTTGCAAATACTCTAATAAGGGAAGGAGGATTTACACAAGTGGTAGAGCAGAACACTAGGGGACAAAATATTTTAGATATATTCCTAATATACCCTGATGATAACCTTGTAGGGTGTCAAGTAACTGAAGGAATAAGTGATCATGAAGTAGTTCTGATGGATATTAGAGGATTCAGTGAACCAGCAGCCAAAATTGATAGGGGAAATAGGTACAATTATAAAAAGGCACAGATTTCGAATTTGAAAAGATATTTTAGAGAACGTTTCAGTAAATGGAAGGTAGGCACAAGTACAGTTAAGTCTAGGTGGGTAGAGTTCACGGAGATAATAAGAAAGGGGGAAGAAAAATTTATTCCAAAACAGAAAATAAAAAAAGTAGATAACTTGTGTACTATAACAGGGAGGTGAGGTGGTTAAAGAGGTTGGTAAGAAGAGAACACAACAGAGTGAAGAGACAGCAAGGTAGTCGGGAATATTTAAAACAATTAAACAAGGACCTAATAATAGCTAAGAAGGTGGCTAAAGATGAATTTATGAAGAGTATTGTCAGCGCAGGGGGACCATTGACTTATTCATCAATAAACTATGTTAGAGAACAAAAAGGAAGGGAGGGTGTTGAGACACTGTTAGATAAGGATGGACAAGAAGTTACGGACGATTTGAAAAAGGTAGAGATTTTAAGAAACTGGTTTAGTGAGAGCATTAGGGACAATGAATCAGAAACAGATGGTTCTGAATCGGATAATGAGCTTTACAAAACAATTGGAAATGAGCAGACCATAAAATTTGAAATTCATCCTAAGGATATCATGAAGGAAATAAGAAAGCTGAAAAAACATAAAGGGGCTGGTGAAGATAATATTACTAAAGATGTCTTAAAAATATCAGGATATGACATTGTACCTCATCTTGAAATATTATTTAAATTGAGTCTTGATACTTGCTGCTTACCGGAGGATTGGAAAAGTGCGATTGTAACCACATCAGAAGTATGTGTGAGGAGCGTAAATGGTTTTCAAGCAGGCAACATGGCTTTAGGGAAGGATATTCATGTGAATCTCAGTTGGTGGGATATATGCAAGATATTTCAGATGAAATGGACAAAGGAGGTCAAATTGATAGTGTAGCACTAGATCTTTCAAAGGCTTTTCACAGAGTGAGCCATAAAATGGTAGTAAATAAGGTAAAATCTATCGGAATGGATTATAAAGTGATTTGCTGGATAGAAGAATTTTTGAAAGGTAGAAAACAGAAAGTTAGGGTAGGAAATGTGGTATCAAAAGAAGTGGAAGTAAAAATGGGAGTGCTACAGGAGACCATTGCTATACTAATGAATAGTTGTGTTGATTGTTTACTACCAGAAATTAGATTGTTTGCAGATGACATAATCTATACTATTATAAATCTGTAAGCAAGCTGCGTTTGTAGTGAGGCTTGATCTCTAATAACGCAAAAACTACCGCATCAATTTGCATGGTGTTTCCAAATTTTTAAAGCTAATGTTGCTGATCAACATCTGCAGAAGTAGCTAACGACTAATATGTACCATGGGAAGAAGCAAGTCAGTAAAAAACTTCAGAAATGTGAAACTGTAGACCACAGATAATTATACACATTCTGACGGTCACTCCTTTCATAAAGAGACCTGACAAAATTTAGGATTTCCCTTTTTTTTTTTTTACTTCTGCGATTCATTTTTCTAGACCGCAGTATTTCAAAATAAAAAGAATACGTGAATCAAGTATAATCAGCATTTACTTGAATCGTAACAGGTCTGTTGAATTACGAAAAAGTTATATTACTAATATTGAAGACATGTATTGTCTCTGGTAGACTGTTATACAGTTTGTCTCTGGAACAAAATTGTTACGTGAACGCTGTACAATACAGCCACAATAAGCCAATACTTAATACGAAATTCAGTTTTTTCTCAAGAGCGATGTCTGAAAAACAGCTATTATAAATATCAGCAAGTAATAAAACATACTTCTTGCATAATGACTTGTGCGAAATTGCACATATTTGGAAGTACTTTATTCGATTAATATGTCTCGTGGCTATAACGTGCAAATATAACTAGGCATCCGAAAATTCAGGTACATGCGACTCAAATAATTACATAGAAAATACGGATATATTGAAAGAAACTCAAATTTTTTTTCATATCCTAATGCTACACCGCGTAAATTATAAAGCTAAAAGCATCGTCCCTTTGGCCTATAACAAAGCATATCAGCTGTCATCACTGTCCAGGTTGCATTTCAATCGATTTACAACTTGCGATAATTTTGCCACTCAGAAATAATTGCTTGAGTTACATGCACATTAGTACATATACTGTACCGTGATCCATTTTGACATTTTTGAATTAATTATATCTGACTGAAATAATGACAATAATGATACGACGATTTGAAACCAAGATTAACTCCAATTCACGTAAATTTCTATTTTAAAGCAGGAATAATTGATGGTGTATCAACATAAAATAAAAACCAATATCCAAACAGCAAAAAATAAATAAATCAGAAAAAATTGAGATGCTGTGATTATTGGTAACGAATTTTTATTTCAAATATAACTAGGCATCCTAAAATTCTATTCTACACCGCGTAAATTTTAAAACTAAACCCGTTATGCCTGATGCTAAACAAAACGAGTCAATTGTCATCTGGTCCAGGCTGTTGTTTCGCCAGGTACTTACATGCGACTGAAATAATTACATAGAAAATACGGCTATATTGAAAGAAACTTAAATTAAAAATGTTTCATATCCTAATGCTACACCGCGTAGATTATAAAGCTGCAGGCATCGTCTCTTAGGCCTATAACAAAGCATCATATCAGCTGTCAGGTTGCATTTCAAGCGATTCACAACTTGCGATAATGTTGCCACTCAGAAATAATTGTTTCAGTTACATGCACGTTACTACATAAACTGTACCATGATCACATCTCGACATTTTTGGATTAATTATATCTGACTGAAATAATGACAGTAATGATACGACGATTTGAAATCAAGAGTAGCTCCAATTCACGTAATTTTCTATTTTAAAGCAGGAATAATTGATGGTGTATCAACATAAGATAAAACCAATATCCAAACAACAAACAATAAATAAATCAGAAAAATTGAGATGCTGTGATTATTCGTGACGAATTTTTATATTTCAGCACACTTCCAAGAGGACTAAGTCGTAGATTACTGCTATATTTACATAAATTTATGGCACCGCTGTTATGTTGCAATCCTCGGTATCCACATTTAAAAATAAACTTTTTTTAGTTAAGTATCATGGAAACAATATTTTTCATTATATCCACAGATACATCCTTAACAAAGCTTATACCTTAGCAATATAATCCCAGGCAAAGTTTACACATAAAATCGCCAAAAAAAATTACACATAATGATTATAATATCAGCTTTCTTAACGTTACAACTGTTATATATCCATTTAAATTTTCGGTACCATGGTTAACGTGGAATCCTCCATATCAGCATTTAAAAATATTATGTTTTAGCTGAGTTAAATATTGCTTTCAGAAATAATATTATTTATTACTACCACAGATATTCTATATTGTAACCAAGTTTATGCTCATCTATATACTCGCAGCCAAAGTTCACGCATAGTGATAATTGCAGCTGTGAAAACGTTTTAATTGTTAGGTCTGTGAGTTGGGTAAGTATAAAAGTTTATGATATGCCCTTGCGAAAGAGATCTAATCTGTCGGGGTCAACTTCTGCAGCTAAAAGATGTCGCCGAAATCGGTTAAATGAGAGTGAAATAGAGCGACAACATCGTCTGCAACGTCAAAGAGAACGAGATGAAATAGCTAGAGCAAATGAAAGTAACCTGCACCGAGAAAAGCGATTGACCTATAACCGGGTTCTATATGCTAAATCCATAGCTTCTGAAAGCGCACAGAAGAAAGAATGTCTTTTGAACCGTGAAAGCCTTTCTAAACAATAAATGTTTATACTTCGCACAATCATTACAACCACGAATTACAACTGTTAATTTTTCAGGAACCTTTTCTACTATTGAATCAATTGCATCACATTATAATATGAATAAAACAACTCTCTGACACCAGTATGAAAACCGAACCTAACGTATTAACCGAAACTGTTCAGAATACATTAACAGTTCATGCCTTTCCACATTAATGTCTGATAAGAGAATAAAATCGGTAAATAATTTCTACACCTGCCAAGGCACGCGCGCGTGAAGCAGCGGGCAAATGCTAGTGTTATATAAAAGGATCAAAACGGTTGAAGATTGTAAACAGTTGCAGGGTGATCTGGACAGGATATATAGTTGGATTGGTAAACATGGGATGAAGATAAATGCAAAGAAGAGTGATCTTATTAGAGACACAAATAAAAAACTAAAGGTTTATTATAATTATTGTAAAAGAATTGCCTATTGAAGACTCGAAAAGTAAATATCTTGGCATTACATTTGATAACAAGCTTAACTGGGCAGATCACATTGGACAGGTAGTAGGAAAAGGTTTCAAAATTCTGCATTTGTTGGAGAGGGTGATGAGGGGATGTAAGAGAGAAGTAAAGGAATTTGGTTACAAAACTTGGTAAGGCTATTGCTTGAATATGGTAGTGTAGTATGGGACCCACATTTTGAGTATCAAATACAAGAGTTGGAGAAGGTGCAAAGAAGGGCTGCTAGATTTGTTTCTGGAAATTATCGCAGAATGCAATCAGTAACAGATATGATAAAAGAGCTGGAATGGGACTCATTGGAAGACAGAAGGAGGGAGAAGAGGGTCATGGGAGTGTACAAGGCGTATATTGGTGATGAGGCATGGAAAGATATTGGTGCAAGAATTGAAAGTAATGCATGGAAGGGAAAAGATGACCATGACCAAAAACTGGCACTCGATTTCAGGCACAAGGTTGTAGGAAGATTCTCTGTTTTAGGTAAGGGTGTCAGAGATTGGAATAAGTTACCAAGAGAAATGAATAATTTGCCAAAAACATTGAAAGAATTTAAAGTTAAAATTTGTAAAAGGTAAATGTAGGTGGATTCAGAAAAGGGGGGAAGATGGGTGTTTAGGGAAACTGCCACTGGAGCATGTGCTCCATTGTAATTTAATTTAATATTCAGCCCAGTCATATAAAAAGCGTAACGACAATTTTAAAAGTCTGAATTGTTAGAAACAGCATCAAATGTCCCGACTGGAGGTATTTCTTTCCTTCCACCACCTCCCTTAAGTCATTTAACTCTATGATAACAGCATAATAAGATTTCTATCTCAGAATGGACAAAACACATAACAATAATTACACATACTGGTGATGGATGTAATGTGTTTTAAGAAACTACCCCCAAATTGGAATTATTTTTTAAGGACTTCATATTTCATCAAAAGTGGGATCATTTGAGTTGAAAGAGAACTGTACTGAAATATAGATGCCTGGATCAGGAAATAGTCCAAGATCCGGCTGCATGATTTCTACGTTCATCTGTTATTCGATTGAAATGCAATTTTTAAATACAATTATAAGTAGCAAAATACAATTCTGCCAGATTGCCTATCAAAATATAGCCACAAGCATTTTCAATTCAATTACGAAAAATTGTTCACTAATTTTTTTTAATCATCATCATCATTAGTTTTCTGCCCTCAGGCAGGTTTTCACTTGGCTGCTCTCCATGATGATCTATCTTCTGCCTTTCTCTTAAGAACCATGTAGTTGCCGTCTTCCTTGATGTTGTCTATAATTTGGTATCTCTTTCTTCCTCTTAATCTCCTCCCACAGACTAAACCTACCAAGGCGTCTTTTATCAGGCACTCCCCTCTCAACAAGTGTCCCATCCAGTTTTTCTTTCTCTCCTTTATTATTTGGAGAATTTTTCTGCTTTCACTGACCCTGACCAGCACTTCAGCATTGCTTATTTTATCCATCCAGCTTATCTTCTCCATCCTCCTCCACATCCACATCTCAAATGCTTCTAACCGCTTTTCATCCTCTCGTCTCAGTGTCCATGTCTCCGACGCATAAAGAGCTACACTCCATACAAAACATTTACAGAGTCTTTTTCTAAGTGTTTTGTCTATTTTTCCGGTTAGTAGCCTCCTTTTCCTATTAAACGCTTCCTTCGCTACAGCAATGCGAGATTTTATCTCCTGATGGCACCTCAAATCTTCGGTGATCATACTCCCAAGATATTTGAACGATCTTACTTGCCTGATATTAGCTTTTCCTAACTTAATATTTATTATATTCCTTCCTTTTCCAATCACCATACTCTTAGTTTTTGCTGCATTGATTTTCATTCCAAACTCTTGGCAAGCTTCATCTAGACCTTTCAGCATTCTGTTTAGAGTTTGTTCGCTTTCTGCCAACAATACCATATCATCAGCAAATTGTATGCACTCTATTTTCTTGCCGCCAATACGCACTCCTCTTTTTCCATCTAAGCCTTTTCAATAATTTTTTCTAAGTATAAATTGAACAATAATGGGGAAAGGCAACAACCTTGTCTTACGCCTCTCCCAATGCTGCTTTCTTCAGACATCTCGTTTCTGATCTTTATTCGTACTTTCTGTTGTAAATATAGGTTCTGTATCAACCTTCTCTCCTTCCAATCTACACCTTTGCTCTTCAAGATATCCATCAGCTTCTTCCATTGCACCCTATCAAAAGCCTTTTCCAAGTCAATAAAGGCGGCATAGATGTTTCTTCCTTTCTCAATATATCTTTCCCCTATGATTCTTAACAGGCCGATAGCATCTCTGATTCCTTTTCCTTTTCTAAATCCAAACTGTTCTTCTCCAATCGATCTATCTAACTTTCCATATAACCTTCTGTTCAGCACTCTCAACAACACTTTAGCAGCATGTGAAATTAGGCTGATAGTTCTATGCTCTTCACATTTATTAGTATTCTTTTTCTTCTGAATTGGTATCATTACCGTTGCGGGAAAGTCATCTGGCCATTCCCCTTCGTCATATATCTTATTACAAAGGTGTACTATCTCCCTTCTTCCTTTGTTTCCTAAACTCTTCACAGAGCCTTTCCTACCTCTGTCTCTAGGATCTCATAGCCCTTTCCATCTTCTGTTACCTGTGCCTCTTCTTCAATTTTACTTGGTATTTGATCTCCCTTATATAAGCATTCAATATATTCTTGCCACCTCCTCAGCACCTCATGTGGTTCATTGACTAATGTGCCATCCTCTCTTTCTATTTCCATGTTGTTCTTGTTTCTCTTTCTTTCAAACACAATGTCAGAAGCCATTTTGTACATCATTTCATATTTTCCCTCATTCTCCAGTTTTTCTATTTCCTCGCATTTCTCTTTCAACCACCCATCTCTTGCTTGTTCAGTTTCTCTTCTTAGTTCATTGTTCAGTTTCCTGTACCTCTTTCTTCCTTCTTCATTTCCAGAATTTTTCCACTTCCTCCTTTCTTCCATCTTTTCCAGCATTTTTTCTGTTACCCATTCTTTCCTGATACCTTTACGCTCTCTAATTCCTAGAGTTTCTTTGGCGGCTTTCATGAGCCCTTCCCTCATTTTTATCCATTTTTCATTTATACATTCTTCAAATTTTCCTCCTTTGTAGTTTTGCAAAAACCTTTCTTCTAGCTCCAAAGTCTTACCTTCCTCCTTTAGTTTTTCTATGTTCAGTCTTCTCTTGCTTTTTCTCTCTTCACTTTTTTCAATTTTACTTGTATTTCTCCTGCTACGAGGTTGTGATCTGAATTTATATCTGCTCCTGGATAAGCTTTAGCATTCTTCATACAGTTCCTAAACCTTTTTTGTATCAGTATATAGTCCAGCTGATACCTTTCTCCATTTAAGTTAGAGATCCATGTATAACGTCTCCTTTTATGGTTTTCAAATTTTTTAAAAAAATTTATTATAATTCAATTCAAAGAGAGACATTAAAAGAACATAAACAGTTTTGGTAGCCTATGTAAAAGTGGCCGCAAGTAGGGATTGTCAGCTGTTAGAGACATGTAAGAGCGAGAGAGAATTAGTGCACCACTTCAACAGCTGGAAACAGAAGTCTCTGCTGTACCAATGACTTCGTCCATCAGTATTTTGGCCAGTGTTAAAGTGGACTTGAGGCCTTTAGTTAAAACTGAACTAGTTGCAGTGTCTAATGTTTCCCCAGTGAGGTCGACCACACACTGCTCTGACATATTTGCTACTGGGAATATGGCTGTTCTGCTATTTTTAAAACTTCATAAATTGCCTTTTTTTTTTTTTTTTTAGCGTAAGCTTGATTCCACAAGAGATGTTTCAGTTTGGTCCAGTTGCTGGCATTTAAGATGTTGCTAAGGAAAAAGTGAGAGTGGAAGATTCTTATTTCATGGCTCCTCCCGGAGAACCAAGATACGATTGCAGAAGTCTAAACAATCATTAATTCCATTTTTTATATTTATGCATTGAAGTTATTAATTAGGTAAGTATTCATCTTTATACAGCTTTGTGTGAAGATTTGGGAAGAACTTGGAAGGAAATGTGTTAGCAAGATTATTTGAACTCTGAGACAAAGTAATGACATTTTTGGAAGGATAGAAATAAGATGAATTAAATATGAAATTCAGAAAGCCAAGTAATGTGTGCTTATCTGTCAGATATATTTGACTAATTGTACAATCTTTGTTCCATCTTAACTTAAAATTGTATAGTGGAGACTCAAATATAATTTATCATTGTGATGTCATCAAGATACCTATATATTGAGAAGATGCAACTTTGGAAACATAAAATATTGGCTATGTCTTATAACTGCTTCTGCTTCCCCAAATTATTAACATTCTCAGATGAAAACTAATTCAACAAGTTTTTAAGGGCAAACACATTAATACACAAATGTCAAAACACTTGGTGCATCTCAATGACGAATTCAGTCGATACTTTCCAAACTCATGTGACGACAAAATTTACAGATTGACAACGGTCCCTGTCAGTATCAACACAGACATGCTGCCTGAAACATTTCAAAAGCAAATGTTGGAAACAAAAAATGATTCTGCAACCAAATGCAATTTTGATAAAATGAATAAATCATCTCTTTCGGTAAAGTATTTTATCCTAGCACATACTGTAGTTGTATTCACCTTTTTTCAAGTATATAATTGAGGAAATATAGTTCTTATTTTCTTTTTAAATGCAAGCTCAATCATCCCACTTATATATTTTATCTTTGTTACTTATATACAGTAAATCAATTTTTTTAAAAATTTTATAAGTAATAAAAAATAAATACATTCGATTTCATATATTCTTTTAATACTAAAATAGTGGGATTTTTATTTTGACAAAAGGGAGATATGATTTAAAAAAAAATTGTGAACCCCCGCACTATAGATTCATCCTATCCATAAGGACGTGAAGAAAAGGAAAGCAGAACCAAAAAAAAAAAAAAATCCCCACAACAAATGAAATTCCCCTACAAATGTAAACATAAAACAACAAAATTGTTTTGCTGTTTCTTGGTTTCCCACATTACACTAGGTAGACAATCTGATAAGAGAGGATTACAATAGAAGAGCTACTCTACACAACATCTCTTTTGGAAACACTGAAATATGAGGACTGCAGAGGCAGTTAAAAAGCAGGGAATAAATCGGTGACCAAACATCCTTATATAAAATGCTTATCTGGAGTCTGCGTACGTCGTCTGTAGCTACTATAGCTATTGGCTAGGGTACAGTCATACGCAGAAATTCATGTAAGGAGAAGGGGATTCAATATTTACGCTATTTTATTTGTGTCAGTTAGACGCAGAAATTCATGTAAGGAGTTGGAGATTCAATACTTATGCTATTTTATCTGTATCAGTTATAAGGACTAGGATAAACCATAACCTAAGAATTTTTTTGGCAGATGGTAAGATACAATGAAGTTTATCAAAAACTTGGAGAAACGTAATGAAAAATGTATTAGTCAAATAAATAACAGTTATCCATTTTCGAAATTATAGTATCTGTAAAATGCATTTATTTATGTAAAATCCTAACCAAATACTCTGATCATCTAACCAGAGTAACGTATTCATATAATGAAAGATATCATTATAAATGACTTATACTTTTCTCCTTATAAGCTTTTCCAGAATAAATTCCAACTTCCATTATATGTGATACCCTTAGTTTTTGATACACGTTGTAACAGCCCTAATACCAGAATTTTGAATAATATTGTACTGTGTGAAATATTTGTAGTGAGCCGAAGTTTGCTTGAAAGTGATTTGATAGGTTTATTTTGTAAATTCTTGTAAATAAGTGTATATAGACTTTGTTTTAGGTAAGAAAATTATTTAAAGACCATTTAATATGTTTAAGAACCGAATGATGCAAGAGAATTTATTAAAAGTTTGTAATTCCATGTATTACTGTAATTTACGATGTCTACAGGACAATTTTCCACCATTTGAAAGGATTTCTGTAAATAATTTTGTATTTAAGTATCTCTAATTACCATTTCTAATCATTTTGTAATGTTATTAATTAATTTTGTATCAATTCCGATTGTTTTTTAATATGTTTGATTGTTTGAGTGATTGTTAATGATCGAGAAATATCGGGCGGATGCCTTTGAAGAATTCTCGTAAATTCGATAGACTCTATATAAACAGATCGCCTGGACAGAGAGTTTAGTTTGCATTAAGTATTCATTCAGTGTTACAGAGACATTCATGCAAGTATTCAGTAAGTCAGTATTGCATCTTTGGATTGTAACAACTATGCTTGTGAATGTCGCAGACTTGTTTTGATTTGTTCAAAATAAACGAACATCTCAACATAACCTTGTTTTTGGTGGACTTTATTAATTAATTAATGCAGTAATTAAACCCACCAAAGAACCTTAACAACGTGTTAGCTATTAAATGAGATTTAAGATAACTTTTTTATTACATTTAAATCATAAAGGATATGACTATTTACTGTATAAGTAAACTACTAGCATCGATATTCTTGCCGCAAAATAGCAGTGAGGAGAGATATTAGAAATACGGAGAGCAGGGGAAAAAAATTAATGCGAGACAATTATATGTCACAAAGTTACAATTACTCCTTCATTTAAATTTACATATTGCTTTTTATTTATCTAAGACAACCAGATGCAAAAAGTCATATAAGGAGAAGGGTATTCTATGTTTACGTTATATTACCTGTATCACTTATAAGTACTAGATTAAAACATAACCTAAAAATTTTTTGGCAGAAGATAAGAAACAATGAAGTTTATTAAAACTCAGAGAAAGTTTACATGAAATGTACGAATCGAAAAATATATCATTCAAATAAATGACAGTTGTCCGTTTTTGATATTACACTTTCTGTCACTTAAAGTAAAATAAATAAATCAGGATTACTGCAGATTGCGATTCTGCCAGGAATTGCTGCGGTAAAACACAAGAATCCTCTAGAAATATTTTCCGAAGTACATTTAACTGTATTGTGCCGGTCCAGGATATATTACAACAGAATTACTGCTTGAAAATAATATGTGTTGTGATTTACTACAGCAGTTTAATGACATCATTACTGAATGGCGGAATCCCAATTTCCAGTAGACCCTGTAACACCACAGAGTGATGATGCGGGTATTTGCATATAAAGGAAGTCGGTATTATGTTTAGAAGTGAGTAACGAATGTGTGATATTCGATAGATCGATATGGAATATTGTTAGGGAGTCAGTCGGGTATTGTCTACGGAAGAGTACGGACGGTGGGAGCGGAGAGCAGCCGCACGTGTATGTATCGTGTGGACGGTGTACTATTACGTAATCGCAGATTATTATGTGAACAGTGCTGGAGTACTTTTGGTAGACTGTGTATATAGCCTGGAGTGATATAATGTTTGGTGAACTGCTACGGAGTTGTGCCACATCGATGGTTGAATAATTAATTACTGAAGTTGGACTTACTAATTCTCGAAACTTCTTTGGTGATGAAGTCTAATTTTCCTTGTGTCTGGTGGCTTGCTTTGGTTTATGTAACATTCTGAAGAATAAATCTTAGTGAACTGTGGAAACCAGTTCGTGTGATTTCTCAATAGCTTCCCACATGTTCTTTTGAATGTTATTCAATTAATGTATTTAATTAGTAAAGCTAACCAGACTGGCGACCGCACGGCAATCAAATAGTATAACTAAAACTAACGAGTGGTAAAAGGGAGCACTGAATAGTTGCGTAAAGCAACATAGCTGTACAATTGCAACGACGAACATTAATTAACTATATACATAAAAATATTACGTTACATGGCTCAGGGTGTACAGGACAGTGCAGCTAAAACTGTTAATTATGAACAGTGATTAATACAAAATGCGCCAGAAATAATAAGTCGTGAAATGAAAAGTGAGTAGTGTGGGAAGACAACAATTGACGATGGTGGATCTACTGCGATGTGGCGCGAGTAGAACAAAGCAGTAAACGACGGGACCCAAGCTTTCATGACCGGAACCGAGTGACGCAATCTGTCAAGAGTCACCATCCATCCAATGACACCACACGGAGGCGACGCAGAACTACGGAGAGAGGCCAGCGGAAGCAGAACAACGCAGGCGGCACGACGCGGCGACATCGCGGTTAGCAGCAGAGCAGGAAGCCGTTGTGATTCGTCGAAAGGAAAGAGAAATTATTTTATTCTCACTAGCGCGAACTAACTGTAGTTGCTTACTGAAATTTTATTTTGAAAAATTTTCATAAATCATTTTTTCATCTTGTATTTCGCTTTCTTGTCATCCATGATGACATGTCAGCCTTGTCAACTATAAAACCAACAAGGAAATCATTTCATTTTGAGAGGTAGCCTGATTTTTCCTTTGAAATGCTTTAAGAAAATGCTTTGTAGCTAGGAAGTAGTTGGTTTTACATGGGCTGTGGCATTTGTTTGTCTGGATTTTTTTATCATTATCATTTAATATTGTCCAGTGTTTGAAAAATGTAGTGAATCAGATGTTGATATGTTGCGAGAAGAGCGTATGGAAAATAATGAAGTGTCAGTAACGGAGATGCTACATGCATTCCAGAAACAAGTTGTCATGTCAATTCAGTCCCTCCAATCACAGATAAATGAAAATAATATTTACCTAAGATCACAGTTAACTGAAAATAATCATTTCCTTCAATCAAAGTTAGAGGAAACTAGGGCTTCCCTCGAATCCAAATTAAATGAAAATAGTATTTCACTTGAATCCCTTGAATCTAAATTAATGAAAATAGTATTTCCCTTGAATCCAAATTGAGTGAAAATAAGGAAAGTATTGAATGTCTTCGAGATTCTTTTGAATCGTGACTAGGACATTTTAGGGAAGAAGTGACCCATTTTAAGGAACTTTCTACCCAGCAGGTTGCTGAAATATCTTCTAAATTGACCCAGTATTGTTCATATAGCGAACAGGTAAGTAGCATTTTGCACCAGAATGTGGATTCCCTAAAGAAAAAAGTCGAGTTGATAGAAGATAGCCATGATGAAAGATTGACGAAGGTGGAGAATTTAGGAGAGAACCTTACTGAAAAGTACCACGGTAGTGAAAGATGAAGTTAACCAATTAGCAGTAGGCGTGGAACAATTATCATGCCTCCATGGCAAAGTGGGTGAATGAAAGGTTACAGTTACAAGAGAAGCAAGTTAAAAGAAGTCTAAAGGTGCAAGTTGCAGAAGTAGTGAGTGAAGAGGTTGCCAAATGTCAAGTGATTCCAAATGTAAATGCGTTCACTGCATGCATGGTGGAAGAGAAAGTGGACTGGGAGAACTTTTGCGACAACGGTCGGATACACCCTGTCGATTTCGTAAAGAAGTTCGAAAATTTTGGACCTTTTTGTAGGGCTGCGGAGGGGAAGAAGATAGAAATAATTAGCAAACACATCAAAGGGGATGCCCGAATGTGGGGAGAACGGTTTGCGGATAACTGCGAGACGTTTGCTGAGTATAAGTCAGCTTTTTGGAACATTTTTGGTCCATAGACCGGCAAATTGCGGTACGGCGTAATTTAATGATGGGGAAGCCATACTCGCCAGGTAGTGGCACTCAGCAAAACTTTTTCTTGAAGTGTGTTAACTCTTGTAAACATTTAAGTTCACCTTTCAGTGAAGGATAATATGTGCGAATGATTAGTGCATGTTTGCCCGAGTCAACACAGCTTGTATTTGTCAGCCATTATATATGTACCATTGATGAAGCGGTAAAGATGTTGGGTCGGCTGGACGAACAAGAGAATAGTATACGAGCGAAAGAATATGGGGTGAGGCCACCCACACATTTCGCAGAGAAGTCGCAATCGAAAGGGCAGAGAGATAACTCACAGCAGCAACAGGAGAGCTACCAACATTTTGGTAACTGGAATTGAGGTGGATAAAATAACCGTGGACAGAGAGGAGGATTTGGACGTGGGGTGATTGGGGGTGATTGGTCACTGGAAGATTCTGTAAATCAGGCACAGGTAGCCGTTATGGAGAGTGCACCGCAGGTAAACTAGTACCTGTCACTGCTTCAGCCTCGGCAGGGACAGGAGACTACATGACACTACAGAGTGTAGAAGTAATGGAAATATTGAAGGAGCCTGGCCTTCGGAAGAAGAAAAAAATGATAGAAATCAATTTAGTTGAGATGGTGTTAGCGAAGTACATGCTGGAAAAGTATGACTGAACAAGGATTGAAGAAAATATGGAAGAAATGGAGGTATGGGAGGATGGCGAAACAATTTGTGAAAATTTTCAAGAAGAGGTGAAACAGGAAGGAATTAAATTGTTGTCAGCTGTCGCAGGGGTCATTGGCCTTGCAGCCGGCAATGATCACAATCCAGCTGTGGCACAGAATACAGCAAGTTGATTCATATTCCTGTACATAGCTATTCTAAGGTCTTGTCAGAAAACTATCAGGGTGAAAGTGAAGAAGATAGAAGAAAAGGTATTTTGGATGAAGAAAAAAAGGAAACAATTCTGATCATGATAAAGCAGGAAGCAAGGTGCAAGAATCATAGAAAAAGAAGTGTAATTTCATTTGATGAAAGGAAGAGTGTGTGCAGGAAGAAAGACAATTCGAAGATAAGGAAGAAAAAAGGGGGTTAGCATTATTTGATGAGGGCAGGAATGTACGGAAGTTCAAGTGAAAGTCTTTAGGTGGGGGGGAAATATACCGATTATTCTTATTTTAAACCCCACATTCGCATGGTCACATGATATAATACTTTACCCGTGTCGGCAACATTTCGTATAGCACACACTGCAATATTCTTTGTTTTAATGCAGGTTAGCAAACTGCTTATTACCATTTTTATCTTTTCTATTATTCAAGCTAGATACAAGTTTTGCAGTGCATGCACACAATGTCACTTTGTGCCTAGCGTTGCGTGTGCCGTGTTTATGCCTGCGCAGTGATTGAGTGAGTGCAGGCAGGTGCCAAGTGCAGTTGTTGGTGTACAGATCCAAGTTAGGGAATTTGTGCTTATGTTAGCAGTGTGTCTACACTGCACATGTAAAGTAAAGTTGTAAATAAGTCTTGTATTACTTGTTTTGGTATTTATGCGATTCTATCTGTTTCTCATAACTAATTACTTTGAGAAGGACATAATGGAAGGGAACCCATTCTCATGTTGATTTTCTGATGTTGATGTTTGTTTCTGATCTTGAGTTTCATGTTTGGTTTGTGCTGATGTGTGCATTCTGTGTTTAGAATTAAGGAATCCATGTTGGAGTATGATGTAATGTTTCCAAGCGACCACCAGATACTACGTTTTGGGTATTATAATCAATGAGTGTATACGTTCTGTCTAGCTGTTGAGATGTATAATAAGGGTGTTGTGTTTTGGTGACGAAAACCTGGGCTTTGTCAATCCCGTCTTTCGCCAAAGAGAGACCGGGGGGGGGGGGGGGGATGTAACACCACAGAGTGATGATGCGGGTATTTACATAAAAAGGAAGTCGGTATTAGGTTTGTAAGTGAGTATCGAATGTGTGATATTCGATAGATCGATATGGAATATCGTTGGGGAGTCAGTCGGGTATTGTAAAACAGGCGTGGGGTGCTCTCTACATAACTTTTGGCAATGACTTTATCTATACAAACAGCCAGCGACAAAAAATATAAGGCAACTGATATGGTACCCCACACATTTTTTTTTTTACATTAAAGTTAAATTTGTAATCAGTGACTTTATTCTTTAAGATTATTCAAAAAATTAATTTATCCTGAATTGTGGGACATTCTATAGCTGTTAAACAAAATTTTTATATTTAAAGATTATTCTTAACCTTTTAGTTCACATTACTACGAAAGCGCGTTTTTAGTTTTTTAAACTACAATTTTTAAAAAAAGATAGGATAGGGAAAATAAACAGTTACCCATCACTTACCACAGATGAAGGCAGGAGGGCAAGATACGTAAAAACACAAAAACAAACGAATTGCACAATATTTCGACTTTAGTCTTAGTTATGTGGGAGGCGAGACATATGGCAGGGGGAAAGATGTGGTCACATCCCAACCCGCCACATGAATGAAGCACAGGCGGAAAACGCATGGTAGTGGTAGAATTGCCGGGAGGGGGGGGGGGGGGGGAATAGGCTTGACCAGCGATAAAAGTGAAACAAATCAATATAATTTTTGTGTAGCATAATTCAAAAAGTTATAATTGAAAATAAAGGGAGATAGAAGAATTTACATATATATATATATATTGTTAGGAAAAAAAGGCGCTAAAAGCGGATTTATTGAACACTGGATAGGATAAAAAAACCACCGCTTACCAAAGAAGGGGATTCCAGCGGCGTTGGTACACGAAAAAAATACGAACACACAAAAAATAAAATTTTCGAGCATGGCTCTTCCTCAGTAGAAGTGAGATGGCTGCACGCAAGCGCTGCCGGCAGCCAACTGTCTGAGCCACAATTTCGGTGGCTCATGGTGGGGGAAATACATCATGGCAGGAAGTGAGGGAGGGGGGGGGGGGGAAAGAGTGCAGGCTGGAAAACGGTGATGAATGGCTAGTATAAAGCAAAACTGTACAAGGTCCTGTCGCGGAAGGGTAGTATACCTCAGTTAATCAAGTAATGGAACAAATGGGAGGGGGGGGGGGGGAAATAATAATAATTAAAATTTTAAGTTGAAACTAAAACTAAAATTTGAAATCACAATCTATAAAGATAGGCTCTGGTGAGCGGTGGTTCTATGAGGGAAGGTGGAAGTGAGGGGGATGGGTGGGAGGAAAATTGGTGCTATCTTAAATTTAGACCTGGAGATTGTCTGGTCCCCAGTTGGTACTGATAGGCCAGTTCCCACCTTCTAAGTTCTGAAATATATATATATACTAGCAGTTACCCGCGACTTCGTCCGCGTTGAAGAGTGTTATAAGATTTTCTTGAGAGGTCTGGTTGCTCAGTGGGTAGGGCGTCCAACTGGAGATGGAAAAGTTCCCAGCTTGAATCCCAGTGTCGGAGAGGATTTTCAAAGGTCCTTAGCTCGACCTTTACCTCTGGCATAGGTTGTTGTGTGATGTGAATTACGCCAGAATGCTCACTTAGTTCTGATTCCGTGTTGAACTGTGAGTCCTCTATGTCCGATAGGATTACTGGGTTACATTAAGAGGCTACGAAAGGGGCTGATTGCGGAGACGTAAAGAAGCCTTGTCACCAGGTCAATACAACCATACAATTTATTTTAGAGCTATTTTTATTAGTAATAATAGTAATAAATGTTGCAATAAAATAACAAAAATTTATTTATGTTCCACAACTACTATGCTGAATTTTTAAAACAATAAAAATATTCTGTTTGTTGGGAGTATTTTCAGTTTAATATATCCGTATATACAATACTGAGGAATTGTCTCCTTGGTTTTTGCTATTTTCATAGCCTTAGTTTTCTTACATTTCTTTGAAAGATTTGAATTTCGTTTAGCCGGCATCTCTTATAATTACTAATTTCAAGTCTCGCGAATAAAAATTAACACAGTTTTAATTATTGGAAGCTCAAAACGTCAAAATATTAGCAAAACATTGATGGAATCGACTAAATATCAACAACAAAAAAATACTAACATCCAAACAGCAAATAAATACTCAAGTGGTCCAAGGACGTTCATTTCCGTCAAAAAACTGCGATACTAAAAATGAATATTTTGATTTACACTGAAAATCTGAAAAAAAGAGAACTTAATTTACTCTTTGAATATTGATTTTGTTTTGAGGATATATTTGATTCATCAATTAATTCTGCTTTAAAACAGATATTTACATATTATAGTGGTAATTGATTCTTTTATTCATAATGATCAGTGGTAATATTGGTTTCTCTATATGTGGAAACAGTTGAATTGTCTGTGGAGTGTAGACCAGTTTACTATAGTTCGTTCGTTTCGATCTATTAATTCTGCGCTAAAATATAAATTTCAATGTAATACATTCATTCTTCATAATTGTTTTCTCAATCTGCCAACAGAATTGAATGTCTACCGGCAAATTACCATTCCGCTTGTCTGCCACTCCACTATCTGAATAAAAAATTTATAACTTTCAAAAACTTACTTCGGGTGACGCCGCGTGTTCTGCTAAATCATCTAAGCTTATTATAAATCTTTTGATACAATATCGCTACAAAGCAATACACGACGTCACTAAAATGGCGCTCATGAAATAACTAATAATGTTTCAATTATTCTGGCCCCGGCTGCACAATTCTTCTATTATTCCAGCCAGAAAATCAAAGCTTCTATCACTCGCGCATTAATACATTCACTATTACACGTTAATGACGTTATGAATGGCAAAATAAACTTGACTCATTTCAGATCGCGATAGTAAATGAAGCCGAATAATGACGCCGGCAATGTGGCGCAGTAAATTAAATACTGAATACATCTATTCAGCCGCATAAACTTTGTCGTCAGCATGATAACAGTAACATAATTAAAAAATTTGTACTAAAATCATGGTAACTTACAGTGTTCAAAGGTAAGTCCATAATTCTCTGCAACTCTAAGACAACTTTCGTTAATATTGCTGATCAAGTTAACATCTCGATAAAGTGACTGTTACTGCTCGTGATTTAGTAAGGTGTATAATTGCATTCAATATGTTGAGGTGTGTTCGTATAGTTTGACTTTGTAGCGGCAATATTAACAGAGATAGTGGTTTGGTTGAAATGATACCTGGACCAGATTGATTTTTTTTACAGCATAAGGCAGAAGGAACTTAGTTATTATTAGTAATAAGTAAGCAGCTTTCATATGCTCCATGTAAATTGTGTACTATGTTGTAAACGAATTCCCCTGTCACTTCATGAAATAATAAGTTTCTACATTAGCCCATTGAATATATTCGTTTTAAGTGTAGCATTCGATAGATATTTGCAGAATATTGAACAGTAAGTAAAAAGCAGTTTCGTGAATCATAGTCTCTATTATTTGTACAAAAATAAAAAGGGTTTGTTAAGTTTTAAATTTCGGCAAAAATAATTTGTAATACAAAGACTGTAGGTTCAAGTTTACGTCGTGATACACATTATTGTATCAATGCGCCTGTGATTCAGGCTTCAATTTTGTAGCGACAATATTAATGGAGATTGTGGTTAGATTGAAATTCTGCCTGGACCAGAATGAAAACAAAACCTTCTTGTCACAGCAAAAGGCAAGAGGAATTTAGTTATCAGTTATTTAAGAAACTTTAATAAGCACTACGTCACGGTGTGACGTGATGTATCGCTACTTAAACTACTCCCAGACTGTATAGTAATAAAAAAGAAACAGGAAATAAATTAAAACGAGATAGAACTACGACATTTTGCACTTTTAGTGAACCGACTATCGTGCTGTTATACTAATAGCATACTATTTTATGTACGCAAATGAAAACATCTCTTGCAAACTTGACAACAGTACCTACGTTTTTTTTTAATTTAAGGGTAAGTACAGATTTATATTTCCTGCTTCCAAACTATTATTTGTCAAGTGCGTCGGTCTTATGGCTTTTAAACTAATCACAAACTTGCATATGTAAGAAGGTTTTGGCTTTTATTTATGCTGTTTGCGATATACATAAAAAGCAAAGAGTAAACGTGCACGTCTATCTACGAAGTAGGAAACTCTTTGTTGTTTCCGAATTGATATTAATGGCAATTTCTAAAAGAACTATGCGTTTTTGCGGGATAAAATCTATGCTATCTCACTTCGGACGCAATTAACTGACTTCATGCCAAATTTCATTTAAATATGTTGAGTTATTAAGGCGTGATTGACTGCAGAAGTACATCCAAACAAACATCCGAACTTTCTCGTTTATGTATATATATATATAAAATAGATGTAATGTACATATAAAAATAACCGACTGTAAAATGAAATGAGAGATGGCAAGTGACAGGCTTAACGTAGGTTTAGGCCAGGGGTGCGTCTGGTGTCAAGGATATGTTGGTAGGCTAGTTCCCATCTGCGGAGTTCTGAAGGGATGGTGGTATTAGGAAAAACTCTAATAGCTCTAACTGTGAAACAGGTGTTGAGGTTGTTTGAATTATGGAAGTTCGCATGAATTGCCACGGGATGCTCTGGTTTGGAAGTATAAACTGTTTGCCTGTGGCCATTCATTCTGTAGAAAATTTGTTGAGTGGTGAGACCAATGTAAGAGGCAGTGCAGTGGATGCAGGTGAGTTGGTAAATAAGTTTAAGATGTTGAGTTGGGGAGGGATGCATTAGACAAAGAATCTTGTGGAAAGACGAAAGTTGAATCGAATGTTGATGGGCTTTTAGTAGATATTGCTGGAGAACAATATGGGTGAAAGTAAGCGATTGTGTGAAACGAAAAGCATGGAGAGTTTGGTGGAGTTGTGGGTTGCAACCGTAGACTGGTAGTTTTATTATCAGGCCATTGGGGGGTATGTTGAAAGAGAGGCATAATTGAAGGAAAAGTATATGGGAGTAGAGTCTAGTGCGGTGGATGGCATGAAAACGGAATTGTTTCAAGTAATGGTAAATTGGAGACATGATTTTAGTTTATGGAAAGATCAACAGCACACAACCAATTAGGAAGATAATGGTCAGTAGGTCAGAGAGCCACAATGAAGAGTGTGAAAAATAAATAAATAAAAATGGGGTGGGGGAATATTTGGAAATTTCAATTTAAGCGGCCACAGGCACAACAGAAAAATTAATTTTATTATTTAAGCGGTGCCAAACAACGACGGGGAAAAAAAATAATAATAATAATCAGGCAGATAGTGAAAATGGTGGAAAAAGTGTGTTTATTGAAATGCCGATAAAAACAAAAAACAAAGTGAGGTTAGTTAGAACGGCGCCGGCAGTATTGATACTAATTCCTGGAAATGCACAGAATAAGGATAAGAAAATATATATGTGTATAGTTTAGTAACCCAACCGCCAACAATACACGGGAAATGAAACGGACTGAGAATTGAAACGCACGCGGTCACCGGGAAGAAAATAAATATTACGAAAAAAACGTGAAAATTTTTTTACACATAAGAAAAGCAGTTAATGTGAAACAAAAAGTTACTGATACAACGGAAATACGCGTACGTTTAAAAGGAATGAGAATGTTGTGGAAAAATGTACATTAAAACGAAGTTCTAAGGAAGGAATACGCAAATACAGGTACACAAAGAGCAAAGGATGTAAATAAAAAGTTGGAGAACACCGAGATAGGAACAAAACAAGAAGGAAGTCGTAAGGCAACAATTGGATAAAGGAAACAAAGAAACTTCTGCGAGGCACTGAAAATAAGATAGGATAGGGAAAATAAACAGTTACCCGTCACTTACCAGAGATGAAGGCAGGAGGGTGAGACACGTAAAAACACAAAAACAAACGAATTGCACAATATTTACCAACATTATTGCACATTATTTACCAACTCACCTGCATCCACTGCACTGCCTCTTACATTGGTCTCACCACTCAACAACTTTCCTACAGAATGAATGGCCACAGGCAAACAGTTTATACTTCCAACCCAGACCATCCCGTGGCAATTCATGCGAACTTCCATAATTCAAACAACCTCAACACCTGTTTCACAGTTAGAGCTATTAGAGTTTTTCCTAATACCACCACCCCTTCAGAACTCCGCAGATGGGAACTAGCCTACCAACATATCCTTGACACCAGACACACCCCTGGCCTAAACCTACGTTAAACCTGTCACTTGCCATCTCTCATTTCATTTTACAGTCAGTTATTTTTATATGTACATTACATCTATTTTTTTTTCTTTTATATATATATTTAAATTCTTCTATCTCCCTTTATTTTCAATTATAACTTTTTGAATTATGCTACACAAAGATTATATTGATTTGTTTCACTTTTATCGCTGGTCAAGCCTATTTCAACCCCCCCCCCCCCCCCTCACGGCAATTCTACCACTACCATGCGTTTTCCGCCTGTGCTTCATTCATGTGGCGGGTTGGGATGTGACCACATCTTTCCCCCTGCCATATGTCTCGCCTCCCACATGACTAAGACTAAAGTCGAAATATTGTGCAATTCGTTTGTTTTTGTGTTTTTACGTGTCTCGCCCTCCTGCCTTCATCTGTGGTAAGTGACGGGTAACTGTTTATTTTCCCTATCCTATCTTATTTTCAGTGCCTCGCGGCAGTTTCTTTGTTTCCTGTATCCAAACTACAATTTTATTTATGGGACATTTTAATTTTAACAAATGACAGCAGAAGCGGAGATATCCTGATGATGTAATTTTTTCACTGACTATGATCAAAATATGAGGAGCAGTATAAAATCTAATCTTACATTTAAGGCATTAACAGTGACACTGGTATTTTGTTTTCTGAAAATAATCCAATGAAAACTACAAGCAACAGCACTGAATTTATAACAGACTACTCAATGTTTGAATAGAAACATTTATCCAGTGACCCGAGAAGAATTTACTATTTTTTAATAATGTACAAACAATTTTAAGCGTATGGCTTACATTCTGGCCTACTACATAGCAAAATTTCTATTCAGATGATAAAGAGAAGAAAACAGCATTTAGGTGACTTGAAAAATAAACCTCTCATTTATCAGAAATGGCAGCAGGATATCAGTGATATACACAAAACAGAAGACTACAGTTCACAATATTTTGGTATTAAGCCTATCCATACAGAGAAATTACTTTGATAAGAGAATCAGATTCATATAGACTGAGTCACGTGAGGTGTCTCATATCTTTGCATAAATAAGATTTTTTTTTTTTGGTCTTAGCTGCCCTCCTGCCTTCATCTTTGGTTCTTTGGTAAGCAATGAATTAACTTTCCTTATCATTCCTGTTTCCACAATGTCACTTATGTTAGAAATGGTTATAGTTTTGAGGAAATAAGTATTAGCAAGTACTGTCTTGAACAACATTTTGAAGTCTGTGCTACATGGCTAAATTTCAATAATGAAACTTTCATAATAATAACAGTATACAGAGCACCAACGGGAAAGTTTTCTGAATAAATTTGAACTCTTATTAACATTTTTAAGCAGAAAACAAGTTAACATAGTCATATGTGGTCATTTTAATGTAGATTTTCTAAATAACTTACTCTGTAAAGTCATGTCAGAATCATTAGTTAGTTCATTCAATTTAACTCAGATAGTTAATTTTCCAACTAGAATAATGAATGACAGTCACTCAGCTAGAGACAATGTTTTCCTAGATACCTCAAAATTCAGTTATACCATCAAGCCATCCACAAAGGACTTTCGGATCATGATGCCCAGTTATTAACCATCAACACTTCAATAGGAACTAGCTCTAAGAGTATTGTTTTTAAACTTCAGCGTGTAATAAATGATGAGTCAGTTACTTGTTTCAGAAAATGCCTCAATACCACAAACTGGGAACATGTTTAAAGTGCACAAGGAATGGATGAAAAATACAACATTTTTAGTAGCATGGTATTAAATTACTTTGAAAGTTGCTTCTTCTTGAAAAAGTGTCGTGCTTCTCGAAAAGAACAAAAACCATGAATAACTATTGGCTTTATAACCTCATGCATTTGTAAAAGGAAGTTATATATTGCATCTAGAAATAGTCAGAATACTAATGTTAAAACACATTACAAACAGTACTGCAAAATACTGAATCAGGTTATTAAAGAATCTAAAAGTATGTACTATAAACATAAAATTCATGATTCTGAAAATAAAATTAAGTCAATATGGGACATTGTAAAAAAAGGAAATAGGAAAAAGTAATCAAACAAGTAATGATATTTTTTTTATAAACGTTTCTCGGGAAACAAACTGAGAAACTTTTATAAATAAACAACGCCGAGAAAAAATGCATTCATTTATAATGATATTTTTATCAAAGAAAATTCAGTAGAATCTAATTTTTCAATTGCTGATATATTTAATAAACATTTTTTATCTGCTACTGATAAATTGACTGCTGATAGCTCAGTGACACACAGTATGGATTTTGTCAGAACAGGCTTCCAAGAAAAATTTAACTCTATGTCTGTAAATTTAGCTACTCCAGAAGAAATAAGAAAAATTATCAGGTCCCTTAAGAGCAAATACTCAAGTGGTTATGATGGGATTTCCAGCAGATTAATTAAATTGTGCTCGACAGAATTAAGTAATATACTAAGTTATCTGTTTAATATATCTTTACTTGAGGGTACTTTTCAAGAAAGGCTTAAGTATGGTGTATTTAAACCACTCTATAAAAAAGGATATAAGGCAGCTGTAACGAATTACTGACCAATTTCATTACTAGCAGCCATCTCCAAAGTGTTTGAGAAAGCAATATACAACAGAGTTTATGAACACCTTAATAATAATAACATTATAACTAAATCACAATTTGGTTTTTAAAAGGGCCATTCAACAGAACAAGCTGTATTTGCATTCACTGACAATATTTTAGAACGAATAAATGATAAATTAACTCCAGTGGGAATTTTTTGTGACTTATCTAAGGCATTTGACTGTTTAGATTATAAAATTCTGATACAGAAATTAAAGTATAGATGGCATTGTTAATAAATGGCTTAGTTCTTACCTTCTAAATAGAAAACAGAAAGTGTCAATGGAGAATTTTAAGGCTGCCTTATGAGGTCAACTGGTTTCTGAGTGGAAATTAATCACATGTGAAGTACCTAAGGGTTCTATATTAGAGCCACTATTGTTTTAAATATATATAAATGATCTACCCTGTGTTTCATCTAAAAACGCAAAATTTGTCCAAATTGCAGATGACACAAACCTAGGAATTAAAAATACTCCAGATTTATCTACAGAATATATTTCAAATTATATCTTTGAGCTTATTAATAAATGGTTTAGAGCTAATTGACAACTCCTTGTGACAATCCCAGGTTGAGGGGAAGTTTTTGCGCTATAGCGTATCTCCTTCCAGTTTATTGGTTATCATTATCAAAAACGGTTCGTCTATATCTGGATTTGTCGTATCTGGTGCTTTTGTCATTGTTCTTATATTTTAGTGCATAATTAGTGGTCTAGTAGTTTCTTTGGCCACCTGAGAGTGTTGTTATATATTGGATCTGCACCTAGAGCGGTTATCAGCGGATTAATAGATTTTTTATTATTGGTATAAAATTGTCTTGCCAGCTGTTCAAACCTCTTGCGAAGCTTGAGTCGGCCACTTATTTGGGACAACTCCTTCTACTCTGTCGAAGAATTTATTTCTAAGGTATCTACAATACAACTGCGAGTAGCTTGTGTAAATGTAATTTACCATGTATGCTATGACCGTACATCTCATGGTGTATGTATTATTTTGCTATGCAATTGTTTACTCTACCATGTATGCTATGACTGTACATCTTCTGGTGTACGAATTATTTTGTTATGTAATTGTTTAATGTACGATGTGTGCATCTCGTGGTGTTTGTATTATTTTGCTATGCAATTGTTTATCTGTAAATTGACAACTTTTCACATCCCACAGGGCCAGTCTCTTATATTGGGATCAAAGGAAAATGAATGTACTGAATTGCATTGCATTCAGTCACCAACTAACCTAATGTCTCAGAAATTCAAACCTTCAAGTAAATATGGCAGTAGTGCTGAATCTTTTAGATTATAATCTTTAAGACTAACCTTATAGAGAAGATGTGGCTTGACCTGCATGCTGACCATCTTGGCAGGTGGCTGGGATTCTTTATATCGTTCAATTGCTGCCGTTAGTGCAGTTACTACATCTGGTTCCACACACTGCATACCACATGGTCGACGTTCAGCATTCCAGTGAGACTGTGAGCGAATCCAAGAACACACCTCACTCACTTGGTCCCAACTGTTGAATATATCAAGGCCACAAATAAGAAGAAGAAAGGTATATGACTAAAAAACAAAAACTGGAAAGGAATACAAATAGTCATGTCTTAGTTTAGATTCTTCAAGGCTATATATTGCATTGCTCCTATTAATTGCAAAAGGAACAATCTAAAACAATATGTTACATTATATTAAGATGTTTTCTCAAAAGTACCAATCTTAAATAGTACTAACCTACATAAATCGTGCTATATGTTAGTTACAAAGGAAGGAAATAATGATTTGCAGTGTATCAGTTATGTATAGAGACAAAATTTAATAAGACACAAAAAAGTGATTTTGCAGCCAGTATTTATCGAAACTTTTTTCTCCTCTCTCCCTAGGGAAAAAATTATTATAATTTAGTAGAGATGCTGGTGGTGCAGGAATTGAAAGAACATAACATCATATCTACTTATATCACTTTGACAATATTGTTTTGGCGAGCTATGGATTCTTTCTTTCCAATTCATTTTATAGAGCACATCACGAAACATCACTAGTCGTCGTCCTCCTATGCTCACAACTAGTAACTTAAATTGAGTTTCTCTTTCCCAGCGTACATTCACAGAGGATGAATAGTGTTACATATTACAAAAGATAAAAAATTTCACTCCCACATGTGCCAATTTTTTAATATGTTACATGAATCTTTTATCATTTGGCCCCCAAACACAAGCTGAATTACACTATTCGAGATAGAACAGTATTTAGTAATAGAATACAATTTGAAAGCACTGTGTGCTGTAATTGAAGAAAGTAAATATTTTTAGCATTGTTGGCTGGAAGAGCCACCATGTGACAAGAGTTTTAATTTGCCATGGTAGAAAATAGTGGGAACAAGGAATGGAAGGAAAGCAGCCATGGACTTTTGAAGGAAATGTTCCAGCTTTCGCCTGGAGTTATTTTGGGAAACCACGGAAAACTGTAAATAGGATGGACAGAACCTACAGGTCTATACCAAAAGTAATAGGACTGATTTTAAAAAAAAAAAAAAAATTATTGAAGATATGTTTACAATTCCTTAATCCTCTTCGAAATAGCACCCTTGGGCAGCTACATACCAAAAATTACGCTGCTGCCATTGGCCTTACGCCTTCTGGAAGTCAGATTCGGGGACGCTGTTGAGAGCCCTCGTCGAGTCAAAACGCTGTCCCTTCAGCTGCTTTTTTTATCCATGTGAGTAAAAAAAAAATAAAAAAATAGTCAGTTGGAGCCAGATTGGGACTGTAGGTGGGGTGCAGCAATGTGGCAACGCTGAATTGGGCCAACAGTTGCCTTCTTCATCCTCCCGTCCAATGAAGGCTCGCATGAGCAAATCAAAGATCAAGACAATGCTGATCGTGTTTTGTGACCGTTGCGGGGTGATTCATAAGGAGTTCGTTTCCCCTGGGGAAACTGTCAATTCGAACTTTTACGTGCAAGTGCCAGCCCGCCTGCGAGACCGAGTGAATCGCGTCTGACCAGTCATCTCCACCAACTGGACTCTGCATCACGACAATGCGCCGTGCCAAGGCGTGTCGTCATGAGCCAACTGTTAGCCCGAATTGACATTGCCGCATTGCTGCACCCTGCCTACAGTCCTGATTTGGCTCCATCTGACTTTTCTTACTCACACGGATGAAAAAACAGCTGAAGGAACAGTGGTTTGACTAGATTCAGGACGTTCAAGCAGCATCGATGAGGGCTCTCAACAGCGTCCCCGAATCTGGCTTCCAGAAGGCGTATGGCCAATGGCAGCAGCGTAATTTTTGGTGTGTAGCTGCCCAAGGGTGCTATTTCGAAGAGGATTAAGGAATTGTAAACATATCTTCAATAATTAATTTTTTTAAAAATCAGTCCTACTACTTTTGGTATGGACCTTGTATATCCTACCAAATACCAGTTCTTAGTATTAAAGCTCATCCAATGGACTCAGCATCTCAAGAGATTGTTTTACCAAAATATTTTTAGAAGATCATAATAAAAGAGTAAATACAACACAATTACAAGTTAAAGTGATGTTTGTGTCAACTTTTAAATAATTGTTCTATTAGAAAAAAAGGAAAGCAGAACCATTAAAGGTAAAAAATGCTAAACAATATCATTAGAACATAAATCCACATTTAATTGCTTAGCCTTTTAGTTTTCTTCTGTTATGATAGCAACAGTACAGAATAAATAGTCTTTCCACTGTACATCCTGTTTGTATACATGATGTTTCATTTACACCTAACTTCCAATAAAGCAATAAGAAAGAAAGCAATTTGATTCCTGCAAAAAGAATAGCAAATATAATACTAAAAACCTCCACATGATTAATTAATGTCACATTCCAACCTTGTGAAATTTTGTGCTTTTCTTTGGTTAGTGGAAGATGTATATTAAAGAATTTCAAGCTTCTGGGCTTTAATTTAATTACAGTGAAACGCACGCTTGGGTGACAATTTTCTAGTCATCCATTTACCCCTTTTTTCTTCTTATTATTTTTTATTATCTGAAATACTTTGACTGTAAATTCCAAAACCAAATTACTTTTTCCGTTTACAAATCTGAATTTTAAATTCTTTCAGCATTTTTAGTAAATTATCAAACATCTTCTTTGGTAATTTATTCCATTCCCTAACTCCCTTAACCATAAAAGAAAATTTTCCCTCCAGTATATGTATGAAACCCTTTAGTAGCTAGTGGTCATGGTCATCTCTTCCCTTCCAAACATTACTCTTAATTCTTCCACCAATATCTTTCCAATCCCCATCACCAAATATGCCTTGTAAAGTAGGCAATCTTTTCATCCTTCTCCTGTGTTTCAATGAACCATAATCTAGCTTGTGTTTCAATGAATCATAATCCAGCTCCTTTATCATATCAGTTACTGGTTGTGTGCTGCAGTAATTTCCACAGACAAATGTAACTGCCCTGACTTGCACCCCCTCCACCTCCAAAATTTGGTACCCAAAATGTGGGTCCCATAATACACCCTCGTATTTAAGCAATGGTCTGAGCAAAGTTCTGTAACCCAAATCCCTCATATTTCTGGTGCATTCCCTCATCATTCCAATAAATGACGGATTCTGTAACCTTTCTTTCCATGTGACCAATGTTTCCTGCCAAATTGAGTTTTTTTATCAAATGTTACACCAGATATTTACACTTCAGTCTTCAACAAGCAATTACTTTCCCACCTTATCATCATAAACAAACTTAATTTTTTTGCTTGTATATCTAATAACTCCTCTTTGCATTTATTTCATTCAATGTTGACCTAGCCATTTAGATATCTCAATCAGATCACACTGCAGTTGTTCACATTCTCTCATTTTATAACCACTTATAGTATTTTGCTGAGTTACAATGGGTCTATTTTAAATAAATGATAAAACTTGATATTTTCAAGAAACTTGAAGTACTGATTACTTACCCCTTCTCTGGAAATACTTCACTAGCAGGAAAATAATCATTACCAGTGTTAGCAGCCAGGTAGTCAAAAAGATTTGGAAATTTGCAGACATAGTCAGCAACAAGCTGTATGGCTCGCTGGCTATACAGCCACACGCCACCATCCTTGCGGGTATACCCAGGAACCTGCAGTTACAAGCAGCATATAAGTACTACAAAAAAACTGATGGCTTCCTGCAATTGACTACTACAGCAACAATCGTATTGATACTGCTGTGAGATGAGATTCACTAGCTAACTATATGTTGTCACCTCTCAGTAAAATATTACACTGCAGTGACTATCCCTGCCATGTAAACATCATTTTCGGTCAATACTGCAAAAGGCAGGGAATTGATTCAGTGTTGCCATGTAAGCTTTGCAGGATGTGGATATACAAATTTATAAACTGAAAATCACAATATAAGATGACCAAAGTTTTTGAGTGGCAGACAGCATGAATCACAGAGTAATAATAATTAAATAAGAAAAGAAAGGGAAATTAACGCACCACATACCACAGTGGACGGATGCGATGAGAGAACACTAATGCTGACAAACAAACAACACAATATTTCGGCATATGCCTTGCTCACAAATAGAAAAAACGGGCCATTAGGCTCGGAACGTGTGTGCACACCGAACGTTACCCAATGACTAACCGTGTTGTGGTGGGGGGGGGGGGGGAACGGATAAGGAGTAGACTATCGATATCGGTATACAATGTCTGAGATAATATATTTAATATTATATATTATATATTATATATTATAATTATATATTATAATATATTTAATATTAAATATATTATCTCAGACATTGTATACCGATATCGATAGTCTACTCCTTATCCGTTCCCCCCCTCACCACAACACGGTTAGTCATTGGGTAACGTTCGGTGTGCACACACGTTCCGAGCCTAATGGCCCGTTTTTTCTATTTGTGAGCAAGGCATATGCCGAAATATTGTGTTGTTTGTTTGTCAGCATTAGTGTTCTCTCATCGCATCCGTCCACTTTGGTATGTGGTGGGTTAATTTCCCTTTCTTTTCTTATTTATATCGCCTAGAAGCCGCTTCCATTTTCCTTAGTTGCATCAGTAATAATAATTGTAATAGTTACTATTTGAGAATCTATATCACAGAACCATATTCTTCACTAGAAAATAACATAATTTTCTGTAGTGATCTAGCTTGAAGATGGTGACAGACTGCCCTAATAAACTCCAGGTAGAGCAGGCATTTCGAAGAAAACTCAGTAGTTCAGTGCCCTATGACTAAGTTCTGTTCACATTTAATAAAGATATATATGCAACCATGTAATGGAATTAAAAACGGAATACAGTGTATCCTGCAGGCAATTAAACTGGTGCTGATAGAGAACTAGAAGAGTTAAGCATGGATAAGCAGCAGAAGTGACATAGAGATGCTGAATTAGCTACAGTCCTGGGTTTTCTACCCCAAATCCTGTTAGTTGAGGGGACTACTAGGGCCTATTAGATCGTGGTGTGATTATCTTCTCCTCAATTCGGTCATGTTTGTGCTGGAATTTCGGTATTTCAGCACCCCGCTTTGAGGACATTGTCTGCTTGTAAATTTCACTTGCCCACCATCGTGTTACTAATCTGTGAATGAAATTCATGCATTTACTACAATGACAAAAAAAGATTGGAATTTGGGACAAAAGTTTGGTACGACATGATACTGTTCATGCCATTATCTCAAATAACCCAAAACATCCTCATCAAACATCACCCACTATGACTCATATGTCTCATCACAAAATATTTTCAAAATTTCTCTAAATTAATAGAAGTATGAAAATGAGATGGTGGTTGCTAAATTTAAGCCATACCAACTATCCTTGCAGATTTCAATGGAAGTGAATGCCTCTAACCATTGCATCAACTTAAACAAATCTTGACCATCACAAAAGCAGTACAAACACAAAGTAGAAATACAGGAAATATTCGATTTTGTGGAGGTGAAAAGCTGAACAGTCATAAGCTGCATACAACTGGAAAAATGCAATGGCAGATATTCTTGGGCTGTTTGACATCACTGATCTGTCACTGATAAGTTTCTACCTTTTACTGCTGTTGCTTTTTACAATTCTTACTTTTACTTCTACAGCTGAAAATTGCTCAGAAAAATAGCTTACTTAAAAAATGATGGCAATCAATAAAAGGTAAAAAGTAAGTGCATATAGAAAATCATATATATTATTACTAAAAAGTGTTTTTTTGGTCACAAGCCACTATCTCCCTTCATACCTAACCAAAATCAATAAACAAGGTAAGAAATTTTCAACCCTTAAACAAATTTTAGCAATTATATTTTTGCCCACCCCTCCATTTTTTGTGATGAGCCATTTATCTCTTTTGATATCTAACCAAAATCAAGGTAGCATTTTAAAGATTAAGATCTCCTCTTTGGTGAGATGATATTTTAAGAAAGGATTTTTTAAATTTGATCCTCAAAGTTGTTTTTGTGCCACGATCCCTTTATCTCCCAACTGAAACCAATAAATGAGGTATGATTTGAACATTAAGGTTTTCAGTTTCAGTGAGTCATGTTTTAAGAAAGGAATTTTTCGGAATAAAACCCTGAAAGGACAAAAATATCATTATTTCTGTGTTTTTTTGCTATTTATCTCCCTTCATACCTATCTGAAGTTGATAAATGAGCAATCATTTTAAAGACTATGGTCTCCTCTCTGGTATAATCATAAATTAAGAAAATTAACGCAATTCAATCTTTAAAGACCAAAAGTATCATTATTTCTTAAACTTTCATTTATTTTTGTCATGAACCATTAAACTCACTTCATACCTAACCGAAATATATAAATGAGGTAACATTTTTATGATTAATGTCTCCACTTTTGGAACATCATAAACTATGAATTATTTTTTGTTGTTTTGAATTTGGCCCTTAAATGGCAAAGTATTAACCATCAAGGTCACATGTATGAGACAGTTCAGAACCAAGCCGTTGGACTTCGCTGGCATCGTTAGGGATTGATTGCGTCAGCAGTAGATTTTAGCATCACATATCACAGAGATATCAATAAAGGACTGATCACATTATCACTTGATAGCACAGCCCAAATCACAGATATATCAAGAAACTGTTTTGCTGGTATTTTCAACAACTGATTGGATTATTGCTTTATAGCAGCACCCTATATCACACAGGTAGCAATAAACAGTACGTTTTTGGTACAATAAGTAGTGTTTCATCTATTTTTCTGTTAAGGAAGGATTTGTGTTATGCTAGACAATTCTAATGTAAACGTTTTACTTGCGAAATTTTTTCACAGGTTAAGTTTGCATTACCATTAGATAGCAGCACCACATACCACAGAGATATCGATATACTGTGTGTGTTTTGTTCAGCTTAGTTGTATTCAGGTGAGGTCTATGGCAGTTAGGCTTCTGGGAGGAGATAGCTTCAGGTGTTTATGTCAAAGTAGAGGGCTGCAGGACAGCATACATCAATTGAGATCAGAAAGATATTGCTACAAATGAGCTGTTTCTTCTTTAAACCTACTACAAACTGGCAGCCTTGCTGTTCATCAGATTTTATCTGCAAAATTTTCATAATGATTACCTAGTAATCCATATTCAAGGCAAAAAAATAATAAGTAATAGGTTTACTCAGTTTTAAAGGAAATTGTGGTCATGGGAATGCTTGTTGTCAAGGATATGTTTGTAACCTAGTTCTCATCTACAGAGTTCAGAAGAAGCTGGAAAGATTACGACAGCTCTAACTGTAAAATAGTTGTAGGGGTTTTCTAAGTAATGGGAAATGGCATGGGCTACTACAGGACGGTCTGGATCTAGGCTGTAGACTATTGATGTAATCTGTTTGCCTGTGGTATTTACTGTGATAAATAGTTGGTTAGTAATGAGGTCTATGTATGAACTAGTGAAGTGGAAGAAGGTAAGCTGGTAAATGAGATGTGAATGGTATGCTCTATAATAGGAAATTTTTTATCTGTGATAGGGCTCCAATAGGTGGCTAGATGAGTGCTCAAAGCCTCACAGCAAGGTCTTCTTCACAGGAAGGATATATTTGGTGAATCAAAAGGCGAGTATTTTTGGATCAAAATTTTATTGAGGATGAGTGGTTTGCCATACTGTGTTCTGGGAGCAATGTGTAGTATTTTTGCAAGCAGGATGCAAATTTAAAAAGGAAAGTCAGAATCATGGCTACAACAAGGAATTCAGATAATGGATCCAAAACCATTAAAAAACTGAATACAGTAATACTCCGCTTTACGCGACCACGTTATGCGCAGTTTTGCTTTAGCGCGAATTTCAAATGTCGCGTTAAAATGCCTTGTATTACGCGAATTACTTACTTAAGAATATGTATGTACACACTTTATCATTATTCTTAGCCACCGCTGAAAAATTCTATCACTCTTATCTTGCACAATCCTACAGCAATGTCATCCCAGGAAACAGTAGCGCAATACTGACGAGCCAGTATTGCGTTACTGTTTCTTAGGATGACATTGATGTAGGATTGTGATAGAGAGTGATAGAATTTTTCAGCGGCGGTCAAGAATAATGATAAGTGTGTACATAATGTAGTCATTGGCTTCTCTTTGGTCGTGGGAATCCCCGCTTTCTCTGACCATTCTGATCGAAGAATTGGGGATTCCCTGTCCTACGACTTTGTTCTATGGGGATTCCCTTGTTTGTTTTATTTGTTCAATACGTTTATCTCGGCTGGCAGTCGTGTTTTAACGTTTGGTGGAGATACATAATTTAACGCTACGTTAAAAATGCCGCCTATGAAGAAAAAAAGAGCGTAAAAGCGTAAGTTTGGAATTGAAGATGAAGGTGATAAGAAAAATGGAAAATGGAGGCAAAGTAACAATTGTTGACAGAGGTTTTCATCTGTCAGAAATGACTGTGAGAACGATTTTTAAAAATCGGGAAAAAATTAAACTTTCCTGCGAAAGTTCAACACCAATAAGTGCAACAAAATTTTCTCGTTCGAGATCTTCAATCCTAAAATGAATGGAGAAGTTGCTAGCATTCTGGATCAAAGATTTAAATAAGAAGAACACACCACTGAGTCAAGATCTCATATGTACAAAAGCAAAATCTTTGTACAAGATGTTAAAGACAGAAGAAGGTGAAGAGAGTTCCAATCCGACTTTTGCTGCCAGCAGAGGTTGGTTTCATCCGTTCAAGCAGCGTTCCAATCTTCACAATATCCAGATAACAGGTCAGGCCGTCGGCGCATACACTCAAGCTGCTGCTGAGTTTCCAGACACGTTTCAAGATTTTGTAGCATGAAAAAAAATTCCTGCTTGTCTCATCTTCAATGTTGATTCAAATGATTTGTATTTTTTTTTGACTATGTTTAATCATAAACCCCGATATATGCGAATTTCACTTAACGCGATTTTTTGTGGAACGTATCCCTTGCGTACAGCGGGGTATTACTGTAATGACTACAGTAAGTTTTTAAAGTTGCAGTAGTTATGTGATAGATGGATTGTAGCATGAGAGATTCATTTTCATACCAAATCAGGGGAGTATTGATTCTTTATTAGAACAGATGGATGGAAAGGGTTAAAGCAAGTGAATCTTTGTTATGGAAGGGGTGGAAACTTTCAGAGTACCTGCAAATTTATGAGCTTGTGAGAACAGAGATGTATAGGCCATCATTCCATAAGAAAATGTCCAGTTTGAGTGACATTAGTATGGGAGTAGGTCCAGATGAATTGATGGAATGGCTATAGTAAAGGGATTTGAAGACGTCTAAAAGCCAGTTGTCAAGTGTACATATGTCATAGATATATCATCTATGGAGCTGAACCACACAAGGGATTTGAATGGGATGTCATTTAGGAACTGCTTCTCCAGAAGGTCCATGAGTAGGTTGGTATAGGATGGGACCATACAGGTACACGTGGTAAGTTGCATAGCTGGTAATAACACTTGGGATCTGAAAGTGAAGCAGTAATTGGAGAAAATGGAATGAACTAATAATGTAAGAAAGGATGCACAGAGAAAGTTGGGTGCGTGCGTGTGTGTGTGTGTGTGTGTGTAGGGGCGGGGGGAGAAAGGGGAAGAGTAGTACATCCAGAAAATATTCCAGAGCACTGAGATCCCTGACAGTAGTGAAAGATGCAAAGATGTGATTTTGGTGGAACCTAGAGAGGAGACTGGTAATAGTGGGAACTGTACTGAAGAAAGTGTATGACATATGAAAATAGCTTCTGTGCAAAAGACTGGAAACATCGATCAACAAGTTCCAAACCTACGATGTGATACAAGTTAAACTGCATATATTCTGACCATACCTCCTCATTCTTCTTGTTAAATTTAAGGTTGAGTCCCAGGTTAGCCTTGTCTGAACCTCTTGTTATGTACACAGTGCCAGTAATGCGTGACAGGAGGTGGGGAGACAAGCTAAGGCGCTGTGCTGCCTGACCAGCTGAAATTGAAATGATATAACAGATCATACACATATCTGTCATCAGTCGATGATGATATTTAATTATGTACTGTTGGCAGAAAATAAAACACAACACTGGACTACATATGTTTACCCACAATTTCAATTAACTAAATATTGTTATCCATAATTTTGCCCACATAAACATCTTGTATCTTTCTTAGTTTAACAAATTAAAAGAACTAAACTCGCAAACAATAGAAGTAGAAAGACTCTTATACTCTAATAAACTTATAACAATGGTATCATCATTATTTTATTGGGATTTTTTTTTTAATTTATAAGACTTATAAATAATTGTACTAAACACATTGTGCCGCCTATAATTGAACATAAAATTTTTGTATTTATTTTTGTAACTAATAATCAGGAAAGTTCCAGTCAGTGTTTCAGGAATGAAAGGAAACAGAATGCTCAATTTTGTCAATTTAAATAAGACAGGGAGATAGCATCAGGTCCTACAGCCCCTCATTGTCTGTCTGTGACAACCTTCCCCAGCCTGCTTCTATTTAAGTCCCAACTTCATTACTTATCTGCTCCACAAAATTTGTAACCCAGGACACACCCATTTCTTACTGAAACACTGAGCAAATCACAAACCTTTTAGATCAACATCTTCAATTTAATATCAATAATTCTTTTTACACTAAAAAAAATCAGAAATTCCTAGAGCATCAGGCTCCCTCCAATCTATCTTCTGCCCCCTCAACTTTCTGGTCTTCTACAACCTTTATATCAATATTCCTCTCAGCCATGAACTGTGGGTTGAAGAAAAAATTTTATTAATTAATTCTCTAGTATAATCAACTCAAAATAATACTTCCATTTCAATGTCTAAAAACATGCAAAAACAGCCTTTTGATAATCGTAAGTTCTATCACACAATGAACTTCCCTTTTCCCGACTGTCAGAATCAAAGCAACTTCCTGAACATTGTTGTGAGACTCCAAAGGACATATTAATACTCCTATCCACATCAAAGCAATTTATCTTCAGCAATGCCTCTGCTTTAAAATCTGTATAGTTTCGACATCTGTGGCAAGCAAGTTTGTTCTAACAATGATTTCATACACAATATTGCTATAAATCTTTCAAGCATTAATATCTTGGAATCTTCCACCCATACCAATACATAAGTAATTTTCTCAAGCTAAATCGCAGTCAATTCAATCCAATAACCACACTTTATTCATAGTTACCAAGTTTTACCTAATCTTGAAACTGGCAAGGATCTCCAACGACAATGATTTGATTCTCAGTCCCACCGGAGGAAAAAAAAGGTATCTTCGCCCCAAAACTCTTCCCTGTCCTTCCTGGAAGTGTTTGGCAAGTGCTCTAATCTCAGCCAGCTCCTCTTCAATAAATTCCAATCTCTTTATTAGGGAAGATAATTCCATAACTCCCTATATTGCAAGCCACTGAAAAAATTCATGCATGGGCCTAAAACAGCTGGAAACAACTGTCTTTTGGAAACAATAACCACTCAAAATCGAGGCCATATTTTTTCTACAAATAATACTAAGAACAGCAACAACTTTAATTACTGTTGCACTGTCATTTGTTTAGTTGCATCTCCCCTGAACGTGGGCTATCAGTACATTCTGATTACCAGATGCATTCTTGTCCCAATCCATTCGGATAATCAAAATTCGGATAATTGGATTTTTTTCTGAAAAATTACTGTATATGTTAAAAATGGGGGAAAAACTATTTTTAAATAAAAAAATTTAATTGTTTAAATTAAAAGGCAACACTTTTATATATTACACGCACTTACAAGTGCTGTACATTAGTATGTATGAATGTGCCGCACTGTAAATAAAAGTCATTGCTTGCTGAACATCTTGGTCAAAGTAAGCTGTTTGACTGTATTAATCCGTTTTCGGGCAGCCAAGTAGCGCATCCGCTTGACAGTGAGAAGTCACATGTGGTCACACTCAGGCTGATGCTCCATCCACTTCAACACAGTTTCAAGGCTGGCAAATGTTTGACTAGTTGATGGTACCGTGTCTGCTTCAACTTCGACATTAAGGTCATCTTCTTCCTCGACACATTCTTGTCTCACGCTTTCAATAAGTTCATCATCATTTAGAATTTCATACCCAGGGTCTCACGAATCAGACACCACCCACTCTCCTAAATCTTCAGTACTAACTTCTGAACATCCAAGAATTTTCAGAAGAATGTTTCTGAATTTCTCAAGTGACACGTCATTCCCATCATCTCCTGTCTCTTCCCTTTCCTTTTCTTGAGTTTCTTTTTCTCCTTTTCTTTCTCTTCTTCAGTGTATATGCCTTTCAACTTATTCTTTGTATGTCTTAATGTGACTGCCTTAAGTGATTCAGATAATCAGCGATTCGGATAATCGGAGTTCGGATAATTGGAGGTCTACTGTAAATTGGTTGATATTACACAATTACAGTTTTTTTTATAGGAAAATGTTGTATATTGAATTAAGCTAGACTTAAAAGGAATCAAACCTGTGACTCAATGGTTAAGGCATCTGAATGGAGAGTGCAAAATTCCTAATTCAAATCTGTATCATGGTGGGGATTTTTATAAGACTTCAACAGAACAAATCACCTCTGGCACAACTTGTTGTATAATGTGAAGTACACCAGTATGCTTCCATGGTACAGATTGCATGTTAAACTATAGGCCCCTCTAGGGCTAATAACCCTAGTTGTAACATAGGGCACTGTATCCAAAAGCAAATTCAAGACAAACGAAGACTTATTGTGGTCCTAGCTGGTCCAAATGAATATTCATACAAAAGAGTTACTGTGGAAGTAATATTTAGAGAGTAAAGAGAAATTTTACATTAATTGACATTAAATAATTTTCAGGTCAAAACTAAAGTTTACTTTGGGAAAATAGTATAAAACAAAAAATGTTTAAAATAACTGAATCTATAACATAGCGAAACCTGGTTAAGATTGGTAGAAGTTTACAGATCAGTTAATAATTATGACTAAGTTTTAGGCTGAAAATGTGATGAATCATAGAACATTCTAGAAGAATTTGTTGATGTACGGTAGTATCTCTATAGCTACACATGCTGCATCATCAGAGACTGTAAACTGAACCACAGGGGTTCCCTATCCTTTGCTAGTTATATCACCAAACAGCTGCTTCCTTTTTCCTTAGTATCAGATCAGCAATAGACTATGTTTGATTTGCAGTACTGATTCAAATTTAAGAGGGAATGAAAGCTGTTAGTTGTGCGATTGTCACAGATGGTAACATGATTCTTCAACGAATGACTGAACTTGATTTAGTTTCAAGATTTAAGCTATGGAGGAACTTGATACCAGCAATAAACATTGTTTGATTTGCAATAAATGCATTGAAACTTAATTTCTTCTTTTGAACTTTTAGTTTATCAAACTATAATAGTAAAGTGTTTTAAGGAGATGGCAACACCTTTTAAGGGGAAAAACATCTGTTATAAATTGACTCATTATATTCAGAAAGAATCTGATTCATCATAGGCATGGTCAAACCCCCCACCAACAGCTTCAATGAAACATCACAAAAGACTTCTGCAAATCAACTGAATGTGAAATCATGGACATCTGAGACTAGTTTGAAAGCAAGTTTTCAGTGCTTAAACTTATACCAACTTCAACCAATTTACTTATCAGTCAAATTAATGTACCTATGCAAGATTACCTTTATATTATCATAATAAAAATATTTAGAGTAGAGAGCAAAAAGTAAACTTTAAACTGTATTATTATAACCTATTGTACCAACATTATTTTCTAAGTGTGAAATACATTAGGAAAATGTGTGGGAAGAGAAAGGGCATATGACTCATAGGGCAATTTAAGCAAATATGTTTTGGACTGCACTGTTTGCTAAAACTTAATATTATTTAAAAAATTAAACATTTTTATTATCTTCATTTTTATGGAGATTCTGCATTCTGGCAACAACCCCCAGGTCTTTAAACCAATATAACAAACTGAAATGTAACAGGTTTAGCCCCCTGCAAAATGTGCAAGATTGTGTAACATGACTATGTTTTCACCTGGAATGTGGAGACATACCAGATTTTACAAAGATAACTGTGGAGAATGGCTCAAAAACTGTACTAACAATCTACCATATGCTGTAGTATAGATTTAAATCCTTGCCCCTTATTTCTATCAGTCTTGAAAATGTTTATGCAGTTAATTTTAAAAATGATGTTTGTGAACCAGTGTACGATGGAGAAGATGAGTTCTGTCAATGCAAGGGAAACTTGAAAGGACAAAGAATGGAATGAGGAACTAAATATGAAAGTAAATTAAAAACATGGCTTTGAATTGTTGCAGGGCAGAACAGAAGAAAAAAAAGACTTACGAGTATATATCATCATATACCTGCCACTGCACTTTATAATTTATTTCAGAAAAAAATTGATAAAAGCTTGTGCTCACCCTGGACATAAGACATCCTGCAGGAATTATGAACCTGAAGTGGTAATGAAAGATCTGGCTCTGTTGGCACCGACACCAACAGTTTCAAGCGTACAGTGCGGTTGTCTGAAAGTGTCTGTTTCACCTGCAAACATGGGTCACATACATAAGTGAATAAAAGTAAATAATTTGTACATCTTTTAAAAATTTGCTCACTGTCATAAAAACTGGTACACCCAGAAAAAAATGATCCTATTGGGGCAAAAGTTGACACACAACAACATCACAAGCAATAGTGCATCTGGTATCAGTTTAGCTTCAATTCATGAATAGAACTACCATCAGGGGGCACTACAATCCTGGTAACATTAATGATTGTTGGATGAATCTGTGTGCAGTGTATGCAATGTGCTTTAAAGGGTGATCACCTGGCATCCCACAGAAATACTTCCAATCCTAGTTTACATGACTTATAGAGTTTGAGAAGTGGCAGATCATTGGACTTCTGGAGGTAGGGTACTAATCCTGACCAATTACCCTACAACTGCACGATTCTGGCAGTTCTATTCAGAGCAGTAAGATTATGAGGGAACATATTCGCCAGAGAAAGGTTTTCGATAATCAACAAAGGGTATAAGAAGTGAGGATAGCTTAAACAAAGTTTTTTTCTGGGCTCTGATGATCTCACTACTCAGGTATGTAAGGGAACTGGAAAGCAAACAAGTTTAGACTTCATTGTTGAGTAACATGCTGCAACAACTGGCAATGCCACGGTGTGTGGGGACGATCTACTGTTTATCTCTGTCTCCTCTATTAACTAACAAATGACAGGAAATTGATGTGACCAACAGATTCTACAGTGTCGTGTGCTTCTCTCCATTGTGCAACTACAGTATAATGGGCCATCATTCAACAGGATAACACCTTACTACATACAGAATGAGTTTCTAAGGGCTTTGACACTTTGCCTTCTGACTTGTGATCTGAAAAACACATCTGGCGCAAGCTGTGATCGCGATTTGTGGCATCTACAGATCTACCAGATTTGGAGTGGCAGTAACACCAACTATGGCACAATCTTTTATGAAATTACGAAGGCTGTCCAGAAAGTAACAGACGTTTTGTAATAAAAAATAAACAAAGTGAAAAAAAAAACGATTTTTATTATATACATTTTAGACGTAAACTCTTAGGCTATTTTTCAACATAATCGCCATTTAAATTAAGGCACTTATCATAACGTGGTACAAGCTTTTCGATATTCTCTCTGTAGAAATTTGCCGCCTGAGACTTCAACCACTGGTTTACACCGGCATGCAGTTGAGCGTCAGTTTCAAACCATTGTGTTGCGAGCCACGTCTTCATCGCCGGGAACAGGTGGTAGTCGCTTGGTGCCAAATCCGGGCTGTACAGCGGGTGATTGAAAACTTCCCATCCAAAACCATCCAAGAGCTCTTGGGTACGATTGGCCGTGTGTGGACGAGCATTGTCGTGGAGAAACAAAACATTCTCACTGAGTTTTCCCCGACGCTTGTTTTGTATCGCGTGTCTTAATGTTTGAGTGTTTCGCAATACCTTTCTGAAGTGATTGTTTGATCACGTTCAAGAAATTCAACGACAATCACACCCTTAGCATCCCAAAACACAGTAGCCATAATTTTCCAGCTGACAGCGTTTGCAGACACTTCCTCGGTTTCTTGGGCGAATGCGTGTGTCCCCATTCCATAGACTGCCGTTTTGTTTCACAGGTGACGTGCTTTACCCAAGTCTCATCGCCAGTTACGATACGATCGATAACTTGGTTTCCAGTTTTGGCGTAGTCTTCCAGAAACGTCAGTGCTGCAGCAAGTCTCTGTTTTTTGTGGTCTTCTGTTAAGATTTTCGGAATCCACCTGGCACAAAATTTGTGGTAACCAAGTTTACCAACCACAATCTCATGAACTAAACTCCGTGAAATTTGGGGGAAATGTTCTGAAAGCTCCGTAATCGTGAAACGACGATTTTCACGGATTTTTTTGTTGATTTTCACCACCAGTTCATCACTCACAACACTAGGCCTACCCATGCGGTCCTCATCGTGAACATTGGTTCGACCATTTTTAAAATCAATGCACCATTGCCTCACTCGGCTTTCACTGATAATTCCTTGGCCATACACATCACAAATTTGGCGATAAATTTCAATTGGTTTGTGATTTTTCGCCAACAAAAACCGTATTACAGCTCGCACTTCACAACTGGCGGGATTTTTAATTGCAGCGCTCATTTTAACACTCTACTGTATTCAAAGTACAATAGGAACGATGTGCAAACTACCACGGCTGGATGCGTACTGAATGTATGAACAGTCTGACGCCAAGATGGCGGCGCTAGGAGCACCCATTGTTGCGCCAGGTCAAAACGTCTGTTACTTTCTGGACAGCCCTCGTATATTAGTTGTTTCTATGACACACACCACATCAAATAGTCTTATGTATCCATAATATGGATGGTGTAACAGGGTATTAAAGCTACTTCCAAACTGCCTGAATAAATGACTCATTTGGCTTGATATTATAGTCAGTACTTTGTATCACTTCCTATGAGCAGTGTCAACTTTCATTCCTTTCACATCTCTTTCTGAGTGTGCCAATTTTTATGGCAACGAGTAGATAGCACACCTACACATTCAAATGATTTTTTCCTTTAACATATTTAAATTTATAAGTCTTTGACTAAAATCGGAAAAAATTTCAACTATTAAAATAAAACACATTTCCTTATTAACAATGAATTAGGGCCAAATTTAAGACAAAATGTTACTAATATTTTATTCCAGTTTGCACTTGTTAATTGTGATTCTATTCCCTTCACATTAAGAGCCCTTCCATATAACATTACAATCAGTTTTATGTGAAT